>JAZAYU010000039.1:4267559-4867559 GCA_038501625.1 Corbicula japonica | reverse complement strand
TAACTTTGAAAGTACTTGTCCTATTAACTTAATACTTAGAATATATCATCTGCATGAACAACGCCATCTGTGACAACAAGAATGATAACTCCAGTTTCATTTTTTTTTAGTTATGCCCCTTTCAAATGATTTTAATATGAACTTTAATATGAAACTTAATGTTGCCTAAAACTTTAAAAGTACTTGTCCTATTCACTTCATATTTGAAATATATCATCAGCATGAACAACGCCATCTGTGAAACCAAGAATGATAACTCCAGTTTCAATATTTTTTAGTTATGCCCCTTTTAAATAAAACTTTAACATGAAACTTAATGTTGCCTATAACTTTGAAAGTACTTGTTCTATTCACTTCATACTTGGAACATATCATCTGCATGAACAACGCCTTCTGTGACAACAAGGTAACTCCTGTTTGACTATTTTATGAGTTATGCCCCTTACACATGCAACTTAAATATGAAACTTAATGTTGTCTATAACTTTGAAAGTACTTCTCCTATTCACTTCATACTTTGAATATATCATCAGCATGAACAACGTCTTCTGTGACAGCAAGAATGATAACTCCAGTTTAATATTTTTTTAGTTGTGCCCCTTTCAAATTAAACTTTTAACATGAAATTTAATATTGTTCATAACTTTGAAAGTACTTGTCCTTTTCACTTAAAACTTGGAATATATCATCTCCAGGAACAACATCGGTTACAATAAGGACTTTGACTTCTGTTTGAATATTTTTTTAGTTATGCCCCTTTCGAATGCAACTTTAACACGGAACTTAATGTTGACATTACATTTTAAAGTACTTGTCTTGTTCATTTAATATTCAGAACATATCATCTTCATGAACATCGTCATCACTAACAACAAGAATGATAACTCCGGTTTGACTTTTTATGACTTATATCCCTTTCACATGAAACTTTAACATGAAACCTTATGTTGCCTATAATTATTTTTAAAAGTACCTATTTTATTTACATAATACTTGAAACATTTCATCTTCATGAACAACAACATTGGATACAACAACATAACTCCTGTTTAACTATTTTTGAGTTACATCCCTTTCAAATGCAACCTAATGTTGCATATAACTTTGAAAGTATATGTCCTATTCACTTAATACTTGGAATATATCATCTGGATGAACAACGACATTGGTGACAAAAAGAATGAAACCTCCTGTTTGAATATTTTATGAGTTATGCCCCTTTCAAATGCAACTTTAACATGAAATATAATGTTGCCTGTAAAATTGAAAGTACTTGTTCAGTTCACTTAATTCTTTGAATATTTCATCTGCATGCACATACCAACTGGTGAAGAATGAAAACTCAGGTTTCACCATTTTTTTAGTAATTCCCCTTTCAAATGCAATTTTGGTGACTCACATGTTCTGTGGCGTAGTATTGAAATCAACTTGAATAAAAACATTTTATAATATATAATTAACCATAGGCCCACATTTCAACTTTTTGCCAGCAGGCGACACATGTGTTCGGCGGAACACAACATTCTAGTTGTCCTGACAGCTGGCTGCTTTATATCGGTTTTTATTAATACAATATAGATTTTCAGGTAGTAAGTAAGTTGATAATGATGTGTTATCACGGAAAGCACAAAATTATATGCCTTGGTTTGACAATTGATTGAAATAAGTCATTCAACTTGTGAAGTCATATTTGGTGTTCAACAGCTGATATAAGTATGTTCTAGTTTTTGTAATTGTGATTTCATGCACAGGAAAAGAACTGTGTTTTTTAGGAAGAAGACCCTTTACCTTTAAATGACATAAGGTTGAGCAAACTTTCTGCAATTAAATCAAAATAGATTTGTATAACATAATAGATTGCAATTAATTGTTTTAGAAAATTTGCGATATATTTTTTCCCCAAGAAATAGCATGATTTATTCATTTGTAAATATCACTGAATACAATTTCTCACACTGCCCAGTTATTTCATATGCACTTGAATATCTCTAAATGTGACCATTAATATACATGATTATTTGACCAGGTGGTGGTGTTGACAGATTCCAGCAATGAAGAACAGATACAGTTGGGAGAGCTCTGTCATAAAAGTGACATCAAATTCATTGTCGCTGAAACAAGGGGTCTATTTGGGTAAGTATTGGCATAAAGATAATAAGTTTTTGTTCTGAATATGGGTCTTGCTGAAACAAGGGGTCTATTTGGGTAGGTGTAGGAATTATGATATTATTTTGTGGTCTGAATAGAGGGTGTTAAGATTAACATGTTTAGTCTCTCTTAATTTAAGAATGAATAAGTTAGAATGTTGCTTAGAATTCACATGAAGATAAAAACATGCTTGGCCTCTTTTTATTGTTTTTTTATTCAAATCTACTGGTAAGTGGTATCTACAAGATTTAGATTCTATTTAATAAAAGAGCAATAGAAAAATGAGGCTGTTATAAATAATTTATGTTTTTCTAGGATGATATTTTGTGATTTTGGGGATGAGTTTGTTGTCAATGATGTGGATGGAGAACAACCAATCAGCAATATGATAGCAGATATTGTGAGTTCTGTTAACTTAAATCTTTAAACAGTAAGAAATTGGCATAAGTGTTTCAAAATTAGACTTTCAATTTAAAAATGGTTTCTTATAAAAAAACGAAGAATGATTAGCAACATTTTTACAGTTGTCATCAAACTTGGTCAGAATGTTCATGGGCATATCTTGGCCAAGTTCGATAAACATATAAGCTCTATAGCCCCTGTTTCTGTTGAGTTCTGGCCTTGTTGACCAATTTAACACAGTCTGTTCTGTAACCTTGAAAGTTTTAATCGAGTACTCTTAAAATTTGGTCAGAATGTTAATATCATCATATCACAGCTAAGTTAGATTACCAGGCATTTATTAAAAAATCACAGGGATTATGGCCCTTTAATTGCCTGATTTTTCTTAGAATGCCCTGGAGATTATGTAGCAGATTGGCTCTTGTTTCAGGATGAAGATGGTGTGGTGACGTGTCTGGATGAGACAAGACATGGCTATGAAGACGGCGACTATGTTCAGTTCTCTGAGGTACAAGGAATGACAGAACTTAACTCACGTGAGCCTATCAAGATCAAATGGCTAGGTAATTAGAATCACCTAAAGCATCTGTGTTTCTATGTCTTCAACATTTTATTGTGCACCCAAATGCTCCTTTTTTGTTAAGTAAAAGACGTGTTAAAACATTTTAATGTATTGAGAGATCTAAAGAAACACTTTGACACTTGTCATACAGATTGCAGATCTTAAGTTTAACCTGCAAGTTGAAGTCACTTGTTCTGAGTGATGGGAATAAGTAATTTTTTATTATTTAGATTTCTAGTTGTTAAATATTTTTTGGAAGCTCAAAACCAATATTTCATTTTTTTGAAAAATAATTTATCCTATCTTTGAATTAACTTACTTGTCAGTTAAATTAATATCTGGTTGTTTAAGTAAAATTATTTTATTTTAATGTGTATAAACAAAAATTTTTGCTAAAAGTATGATTCCTAATCATCAGTATGGTTTGATTTTTAGGACCTTACACATTTAGCATTGGTGATGTAAAGGGATTTAAACCATACAAGAAAGGAGGCATTGTGACAAAAGTAAAGATGCCAAAAACTATTAAATTTGTAAGTACAATAAAAATCTATTATTTAAGGTATTTTATTGTGTTTACCAGAAGATGGTAAAGATTTCATTGTTTTTAGTGATGAAGCCTAAAAGTTTTCATTTGATACTTTAAACTATCCCTTTTTGTGTCACCCTTTCGAAGTAAAGGCTATACAAAGGGATTGCTTTGTCCGTCCGTCCGTCAGTCTGCCTTGAAAACTTAATGTTGGCTATAACTTTGCCATTTCTTAATATTTCTTCATGAAACATTCAAATTATATTACTTATGCAACACGCTCCTGATGAGGTCAAATTATTTAGGTCAAGGTCACATTTGATGGAGTTATGTCCCTTTTTGTACTTGTATTTTGGCACAAAAACTTAATCTTGGCTATAACTTTGCCATTTCTCAATATTTCTCCATGAAACTTACAAATAATATTGCTTATGACAAAAGGCTAGTGTTGGTGCCAAATTCTTAACCACAATTTGGGAAGAATTTATGATAATACATTTCTTTAGCTTACATGTAGCTGCTAGAACAGCACCATTTACAGCAAAGGGAAAGACTGCACTTTTTCACAAGTTGTGGCAAAACGTGCTTGTTTCTGGATTTTTGTCTAAACATTGTACACTGTGGAATAAATTTGGGTAATGTATACATCCTAAAATCCAGAAAGACCTGCAAAATTAAGAACATAATACATACATAATAATTTAAAGATTAAACTCAGGTAGACGGTCAATGATAATATACCAGATGCAAAAACTTTCCTTTGCACAAATATGAAAAGTAAGTTCAGTTATTTTACTGCAAGTGTCAATAAATTCAAAACATTATAAACCAAAACATTTGAGATACATGTATGAATAGAATGATCTTTGTTATCTGACATATTTGAAGAAAATACTCTTAATACTTAATTCTTAAAAATTATGTATAAACCTATAGTTTTGCCAGTTTCCCAAATTACATTGTTATTTGCCCGAGATACTGAAAATGAACACTGTAACTCCCATCTGTAATTATCTTTTGTACATACAAGTCACATATTAGGCTTCTTAACAGAAAATGACGTTAAGCAAAGTTTATAGTTGAACAAGATCAAACAACAATTATTGCATTTCCCTTATTTTTGTTTCTTTACAGAAACCTTTAAAGGAGGCAATGAATGCTCCAGAGTTTGTGTTGACAGATTTTGCCAAGTTCGACAGACCAGGTCTGCTACATATAGCTTTTCAAGCTCTACATGAATACGTCAAGCAGAAATCGGAGCTCCCGAGAAGTAGGAACAAGGTATGAAGTCGTACTGCCCCGAAGAAAGTCAAAAATTGCTTTAACAAATATGTTTAGATTTCATATTTGGGAAATGAAAATTTGATCACCGTTTTGACACAATATTGCAAAAGACTAGATCACATTCAGATTATGTATTTTCTCATAAAAATTATAATAAGGAACAAGACTTTGGTTTGTATTTAGCTGTGTGCATGAATCTTTCTGGCACTCAGCCAGAATGCAGTTAACAATGAACTGAGTGATAATGAAAACTCAAATGGGTTTACAATAGTTTGGTTGTGGCAGAAAGTTTTTTCATGTAAATATATCTTAACTTTTTTTTTCCATGCCTCTTGGTATGATCAGGTGTGCATTATGAAGTAACACCCCATGATTTATTTTAGGATGATGCACAGGAATTCCTGTCAGTATTTAAAGAGGTGAATGCCAAATCAGGAGCTAAATGTGAGGAGTTGAATGAGAATGTTCTAAGGGAATTTTCTTACGGTGCACGTGGAGATCTGTGCCCTCTAGCTGCTGTGATAGGTGGTATTACTGCCCAGGAGGTCATGAAGGTAATCTATAGCTTGTATCCGATAGTGTTGTTGTTGTTTGACAGATTGTTGATTAAGTTAGATTCATGTGATCTGTGATGGCAAACTTATTCCAGTTTACAGCAGACAATTTGTATAAGTTTGTGGATCAATCTGCACACGAAATTCAAGATTAGTGCTTCATGAATATTAATGAAACCACCTTCTTTATGATGTAAAATATTCAATTGAATATTTACTGTGTTTCTTCTTTGCTTAAGTATTCATTAAGATTAAGACAGCTGTACAATATATCTATTTCTATGTACCCACATTTCAGGCTTGTTCAGGCAAGTTCAACCCTGTCTGCCAGTTCCTGTATTTTGATGCCCTGGAATGTTTGCCACAGGAAAATATTGACCAAGTACTCACTGAACAACATTGCTCACAGGTACAACTAACCATTTTTTATCAAATTTAATATAAATGCCCACCTTCCCCTTATGTTTTTATATAAGCTCATTTTGAAAGGCTGTATTTTGTTCATTTATTGTTCTAATTTTCATGCAGAGCAATCTCATTCAAAATATCTGATAAAATATGAACAGTTTACTTTACCTCATTACAGATATTTGCCAGAAAACTGTTATATAGTTCAAGCAGAAATTTCATCAAACAAGATCTTTATAAACAGATTGATGACTTTGATAGTATTAAAATGGTGGTTGTGGGTTTTCCTGTTTACTTAGGATTATCCAATTGCAAAATGAAATCTTGGTTCCGTTGTTTTTTGTAGAAAGAAAACAGATATGATGGGCAGACTGCCGTGTTTGGGGAGGAATTTCAGGCCAAACTTGAAGGCCTTAAATACTTCTTGGTAAGAGATGCAGCAGTTTACATTTACTTTTTACTTCATTGATACAACATTATTTCTGATACTACTGAGCTCCAGTTTTTGTATTGTAGGTTCAGTGGTGTCACTTGGATGTTGGATTCAGTTAAATTTGGTTGAGGTTAATTTATTTTCCAACATTTTGAGTAATGCATGTATCAGTGACATACAATTTAAAAATATTTATAGGCTTTAATGGTGTAAAACTTATTTCAAGAGTTATACTTCTTTAGGTAGGTGCAGGGGCCATCGGTTGTGAGATGTTGAAGAACTGGGCGCTGATGGGTGTGGGCTGTGGTGAAGGTGGTCAGGTGTTTGTCACTGACATGGATATTATAGAGAAATCCAATCTCAACAGACAGTTCCTCTTCAGACCATGGGATGTCTCTGTAAGTGAACTTAACTATGTTACTTGCAGAAAGCTGATTGGACATGAAAATTGCATTTAAAAATTGTTGCATTTTTTAGCAATCTGCCCAATATTCATTGTTTCCAAGCAATACATGCTGTTTAAGTCCAGTAAGGGACATTGGCAGCGAACAAGTCTGGTTTCACATTTTCATTCAATGTTCTGAAAAAATTACAGCCAAACCTTGATTATCCAAATAACTGGGTCTTGTTAAGAACTTTGAATAATCCTTAAGGTTTAAGTAATATTGAATATATAGGTACGACAATTGGGCTTCCTTCTACAAATAATGCATAATAATATTTGGATAACCAATGTTCAAATAATCCTGTTTTTACTGTAGTAAAGCAAGTCTTACCTTTAATGTTAATGGAACAAAACTTAAAAAAAAATTTAATGATATATTTACTGCTATTAAATTATTGCCTTTTGAAATAATAGTCACCTGTTAAATTTGCTTCTGATTACAGAAACACAAGTCATCTACAGCTGCTAGTGCAGCTAAAGCAATGAATCCTGCACTCAACATCACCTCCCAGGAGAACAGAGTGGGCCAGGATACAGAGAATATCTACACAGATGACTTCTTTGAGAAGCTGGATGGTGTTGCCAACGCTCTCGATAATGTGGATGCTCGTAAGCTTTCTGTTCTGCAAAGATAACAATCTAGAAAGACATTCACAACATTTAATCTCCGACAATCTGCTTATAGTTGAAAAAATGCTGTTTGTTTTAAAATCAACAAAGTGAAAAGATAGCATCACATCTTTAAACCTTTCTTTTGAGGTCAGTTTGGGGGAGTATTTTTGTGTCACCTGCGATAGCCGGTAGACACATAGGGATCCTATTGTCCGGCGGCGTCGTCGTCGTCGGTGCCGTCGTCCTGTAGTCCCCCAATTTTAATCTGAAACTTAATGTTGCCTATAACTTTGAAAGTACTTGTCCTATTCACTTCACACTTGGAATATATCATCAGCATGAACAATGCCATCTGTGACAACAAGAATGATAACTCCAGTTTCAATATTTTTTGAGTTATGCCCCTTTCTAATGCAACTTTAATCTGAAACTTAATGTTGCCTATAACTTTGAAAGTACTTGACCTTTTCACTTCATACTTGGAATATATCATCAGCATGAACAATGCCAACTGTGATGACAAGAATGATAACTCCAGTTTCAATATTTTTTCAGTTATTCCCCTTTCAAATGCAACTTTAATCTGAAACTTAATGTTGCCTATAACTTTGAAAGTACTTCACCTATTCGCTTCATACTTGGAATATATCATCAGCATGAACAATGCCAACTGTGACGACAAAAATGATAACTCCAGTTTTAAATTTTTTATATACCCACCATGAAATGGCGACGGGCATTAAGAGTTGCTCCTGTCCGTCCGTCTTTCCGTCCGTCCGTCCGATATTCTCGTGAACGCAACTCCTCCTACACTACTGGTGGGAATTTAATGAAACTTGACCACAATGCTTGGCCTGATATGTAGTTGTGCATGCAGGTGGGGTTTCGCTCTTACATGTTCCGTTCAGAAGTTATTGCCCTTTGATACTTCCATTTACATTAGTTTTAATAGGAATATATCTTGTGAACGCAACTCCTCCTACACCTCTGCTGGGAATTTGATGAAACTTGACCACAATGCTTGGCCTGATATGTAGTTGTGCATGAAGGTGGGGTTACACTCTTACATGTTCCGTTCAGAAGTTATTGCCCTTTGATACTTCCATTTACATTAGTTTTAATAGGAGTATATCTCGTGAACGCAACTCCTCCTACACTACTGGTGGGAATTTAATGAAACTTGACCACAATGCTTGGCCTGATATGTTGTTGTGCATAAAGGTGGGGTTTTGCTCTTACATGTTCCGTTCAGAAGTTATGGCCCTTTGATAATTCCATTTACATTAGTTTTAATAGGAATATATCTTGTGAACCGAACTCCTCCTACACCTCTGCTGGGAATTTGATGAAACTTTACCACAATGCTTGGCCTGATATGTTGTTGTGCAAAAAGGTGGGGTTTTGCTCTTACATGTTCTGTTCAGAAGTTATGGCCCTTTGATACTTCCATTTACATTAGTTTTAATAGGAATATATCTTGTTTCTTATATTTTGTGCATTTAGCCCATAACTTAAAAACTACTTGAGATACTGCCTTGAAACTTGAAATATATTTTCACCATCAAAATCTACATCATAACCAACAAGATCCATAACCATGCTTCCAATATTTTCAAATTATGCACCTTTTTCACTTACATTTTGTGTTAAGAAAAATATACACTTTGCCCTTAACTTTGTTTGGAATGGAGGGATTTCAAAATAACTTGGCACAAATGTTCACCATAACAAGGCGGTGTGTCGTGACTGTAGGTCCAAGGTCAAGGTCACTGTTACTAAAAATAGAATTTTCTTGCAAAATCTTGTCCGCTCTGTAACTTTGTTATTTCTTATTGGATTTTTAAATAACTTGGTATAATTGTTCACCATATCAAGACGGTATGTCACATACATGCCCAAGCCTTTAGGTCCAAGGTTAAGGTCACTGTTACTAAAAATAGAATTTTCTTGTCCGGGCTGTTACCTTGTTATGAATGGAGAGATTTCAAAATAACTTGGCACAAATGTTTACCATGACAGGGCGATGTGTCACGTACCATGCCCATGCCTGTAGGTCAAAGGTCAAGGTCAGTGTTACTTAAAATAGAATTCTCTTGTCCGGGCTGTTACTTTGTTATGAATGGAGGGATTTCAAAATAACTTTGCACAAATGTTCACTATGACAAGGCAGTATGTCCGCACAATACCCAAGCCTGAAGGTCCAAGGTCAAGGTCACTGTTACTAAAAATATAATTTTCTTGTCCAGGCTGTAACTTCATTATAAATGGAGGGATTTCAAAATAACTTGACACAAATGTTCACCATGACAGGGCGGTGTATCGCGTACCATGCCCATGCCTGTAGGTCAAGGTCACTGTTACTAAAAATAGACTTTGTTAGGAATAGATTGATTTCAAAATAACTTGACACAAATGTTCATCATGATAAGATGGTGTGTCCCGTACCATGCCCATGCCTAGGTCCAAGGTCAAGGTCACTGTTACTAAAATAGAATTTTCTTGTCAGGGTTGTAACTACATTAGGAATATAGTAATTTCAAAATAACTTGGCAGAAATGTTCACCATGACAAGGTGGTGAGTTGTGTACCATGTCCATGCCTGTAAGTCCAAGGTCAAGGTCACAGTTACTAAAACTTGAATTTACTTGTTTGGGCTATAACTTCTTTATGAATGAAGGGATTTCAAAATAACTTGGCACAAATGTTCACTATGACATTGCATTGCATTACCACCAACTTCTTCACAGACATTTCTGAATGAGAAGACAACAGTGCCACAAATACAAATAATTTACTTGATCATTAAGTTTATGCATATTCTTATAATTACTCAAACATCACCGTCTTTAAAATGCTATTATTCCCATCATTGCACTTTAGTATCTGGAAACGATGCATAGCGGGGGCATCCGTGTCCTATGGACACATTTCTAGTTTGAGTTATGCCTCTTTTAAATGCAACTTTAACGTGAAACTTAATGTTGACTTAAACTTTGAAAGTACTTGTCCTACTCACTTCATCCTTGGAATATATCATCAGCATGAACAATGCCATCTGTGACGACAAGAATGATAACTCCAGTTTCAATATTTTTTTAGTTATGCCCCTTTCAAATGCAACTTTAACCTGAATTTTAATGTTGCCTATAACTTTGAAAGTACTTGTCCTATTCACTTCATACTTGGAATATATTATCAGCATGAACAATGCCATCTGTGACGACAAGGATGATAACTCCAGTTTCAATATTTTATGAGTTATGTCCCTTTCAAATGCAACTTTAACATGAATTTTAGTGTTGCCTCCAAAATGGAAAGTACTTGTTCAATTAATTCACTTAATACTTTGAATAACTCATCTGCATTTACAAACCAATTTTTGAAGATGATAACTCAGGTTTAACCATTATTTTAGTTATTCCTTTTAAATGCAATTTAGATGACACATGTGTTCTGTGGTGTAGTATTGAAACAACTTAAATCAAATATTTTTATTATATATGATTAAACATAGGCCCACATTTCAACTTTTTCCATGCAGGCGACACGTGTTCCGCGGAACACAACATTCTAGTTATTATTCATATCTTGGAATGATGTTTCTATTGTTGGAATAAATATCAAATAGTATTTTAAACAAATCTGATTTTATCATTTGTAGGTATGTACATGGACAGACGTTGTGTGTACTATCGTAAACCTTTGCTAGAGTCTGGCACTCTAGGAACAAAAGCTAATGTTCAGGTAGGCTTGTATCTGGTTCTGTGTGTATGTACTTTATTTTTGTTTTGCTTAAAGCTTACATTTGTTCATGAAAAAATCTTGCAAATTGAAAACTAACTACAGAGCAATTGTTCATTACCAAATTGTTTAGGTTGAAATACAAATGTCAACAAAAAATAATAAAACAACTAGAATAAAATATGGCACAAGATCATTTAATTGAGATTGGAAACCAGTCTCAAATCTCAAGCATCTGATTGGTTCAAATTGAGACAAGTCTCTATTTTAGTTTCATGATCTTGGACCAAGCTTATGCATGGTAGTTACATGTTACCTTTGACAAACAAAACATGAAATTAAATGCATAAGTGATCTCCCATCTGCTTGTAGGTGGTGATTCCCCATTTGACAGAGTCCTACTCCTCATCACAAGATCCACCAGAGAAGTCAATACCCATCTGTACACTGAAGAACTTTCCCAATGCTATAGAACACACTCTGCAGTGGGCTAGGGATACATTTGAGGGAGAGTTCAAGGGACCAATAGAAACAGCTAATCTTTACCTAACAGACCCTAAGTTCATGGAGAGAACCATGAAATTACAAGGAACACAACCAGTAAGTTCTTAAACAAACTTATTACAATGTAGCTTTAACTACAGATTACTTATTATTTTATGACTTCAACTCGACACAACAACAACGTCAATTGTTACAATTTAGGATTATTTATTATTGAGCTGTGAGTCACATAATATAGTAAACTTGAAACATTGAACAACAACGACTCATTCTAAGTTAATGTTCGTAGAAATTGGTGAAATGTGGCATAAATGGCCGCAGTGTCCAGTGTAACGCACAGTGAGGTGAATGTTGTTAACACATGCAATGGTGAATGTTAACGTACCCAAACTGTGCCACTGATAGGAGATTAAGCCAGCCGGAGGAAGAAAAAACGCAAGCGCAAATTTTGTAGTAACACACATCTGAACCACTTAACTTAAATAAACACACCTGTCCTCATCTGCAGACTCAAACACTTGCCGCCAGATTTTAACACTAAATACCGGACTGGACTGAATCTAGGAGTGCCCTTCCACTCAACGAGCAAAACCTAGTTCAGTTAAACCACCATACACAGGCTGTCAAGCGGTCATACTTTTTCCTACTTTTTCCTAGTTTTTCCTACTTTTTAGTCTTGTTCCTACTTTTTCCTACTATTTTACAAAAACCTCCTACTATTCCTACTTTTTTGTCAGATGGACAAAAGAAAAAATCTATTTCTTTTAAAAGGAGATTTTAAAAATATTTTTTTTGTGTTCAGAAAGTAATGTACTTGTAAATGTCATACCTGTATTCATATTGATAAGTGTGAAGTTCTATGAATTTCTTCTGTCTACATAACTACCGCTATTGGTCTAACAGGCCTGACAATGTCATTTGTCTAAGTCAAAAATAGAAATAAAGGGGTTATAAAACTCATGTGGGTAAAATAGATAACAGTTAATTTCATTAATGCCAAGTGAGTGTTGAAAACTCCTTAAATGCAAGTTTTTAAAACTGATAATTTAACCGTTAAATTGCAAAAAAGTATTTTTTTAACAGGAAATCACCTTTAAACACCTCAGAAATAGTCTTAACTTTATACATCGTAGAAAAGGTCTGACCGTCATTCTCATGTGATAGAAAGTTGCCAAAATGTTAAAGAGTATTTAGAGGAATGTTTGAGCCATCTAGCAAGCCTCCTAGCGTAACCTTTAAAACCTTTAAGATCTGTAATTTCAGAGCAAACTTAAAAGCTTTTAAATCTTCTCAGGGCTTTTTTTTTCTTCTTTAGTAGAGACAGTCTTCCCCTCAGAAAATTTCTTTAAAATCGTGCAGTTTTCTGCAAAAAGTAACTTTACATAAGATATTTTATTTCCCTTACAGAAGAAATAATGTTATTTTCCCCCAAAATATTGGGCATGGGTCCCATCCCTTGGCATTGAAAAACACCTGGTTCTGAAAAACCTATAAAAAGGCCAAAAAGCCTGTAGTTTTCACTCAAAATCTATAGACTCCCAGCCTTGTCACTGTAATGGTTGTACTACTGTATTTCTCCCCCTCCCTTCTTTTTGAGTTTTTTCAGAATGCTGTTGTGTTCACCAACAAGATACATTTAGATGTTGGCAGTAGTGTTTTCAAGACCATGGGTTTTCCATGTATTCAGCATTTATAATGTAACTCAGCATTTTTCAAAATGACCAATTATTTATTGCAACTGAGCACTGCTTGCGTTATGAATGTCTGAATTTTTTCAATGAGAATTCTAACAAATGCTGAGTTGTAAAATTTATTTTTTTTAAATCAGGTCTGGTGATATGTTTACACTATTGCAACTGTGGGCAAAAGCATCTATAGCAAAGTTTAGATATAAAACATGCCTATTACAGATATATGTGGTTTTAGAGTAGGTTTCCATGTCAATTAACTTTTTTCCCCAAAATTAAAAAGGGTATGGGCCCCTTCCCCTACACTTGTATACTGATACAAATGTATATGTCATGCTTTTTCAATGAGAATTCTAACAATGTATCCTTTATTAATTAGTTATTTTGAAATATTTACAGTAAAAGGCCTTTTTAGACTTGAGCCTTTATAAAACCCCTTTTTTATCCCCCATGAAGTGTGAGGCATATAGAGTTGCACTCATAATGCCCCCTCGGTGAGGGTCATAGAGAGTTGCACTTGTCCCTCTCTCATCAACTTCTCATTAACCAATAGGCAGAATTCTTTCAAACTTGCAAAGATTGATTGAGCAGGATGTGAAGATGATCGTAAAGAAAATGCGACTAGTTTAACCACAGTTATGGCCCTTTGTTTTACAAGTGTTCTTGTAGCATTTGGGGCATCCGTGTCCCCAGGACACAGTCTATTTTTGTCAGGCCTGCTAAGAGCTCTGATCAAGGTATAACTTGAAACACTGAAAGTCGATATTTTTTCTGCAATAAAACTGCATTTACATTACTTTTTGAACATCTCATAATAGCAGGAAGACTAAACCCATGGTATTGCTGTAAGTGCTGTTTTTATTCATCAAGATGAGACCCCATTGACTCATACTGACTCCACATAGACATCTCTTAAAGTTAGCAGTGGCAGTCTGGCTTATGTGTTGGGGCCTCAGCTGGATGACCATGATACATATAATTTGTAACAGAAAGAGTGAAGTCCCAACTCTGAAAAACTGTTTATGTATTCCTACTTTTGAGGAAAAAGTTCCTACTTTTTCCTACTTTTCTCCTACTTTTTTTGTCAAAAGGGTTCCTACTTTTTTCCTACTTTTTGAAGAAAGATCACTTGACAGCCTGCATACAATACTTTGCACCCAAACAAAACACTTGCATTAACAACAACAACCAACAACTATATATCTGGCATGTATTCTAAGTGGACTGACCTATAACTCATGATTTAATATGCAAACAATGCTACCGGACCAGACATGGTGAGTGTGACAATGCCACCCATGCCAAGTCAGGCAGCATGGTCTACTAATTATTTAGCACCAACAACGGTTTATTATTGTCTTATTGTAGTACATTAAAGGACCTAAAAAGGTTTGACTTCAAAGGAAATAGTGGTCTTAAAGGGGTGTTACTGTATGAGAATGCCTGCTTTAGTCTGCTTTTAAAATATATAACAAGACTGATAGTGGACTAGTCCATTTGTTAGCAATAAATTACAGCCCACTTAAGCATTCTTTAACACTACAATGCTCTAAAATTAACAGATTGGCAGATTTTAAACTGATTAGGAATGAAAGTAGGTATGGATTGTCCTTTAAAGTATTAGCTTAAGTGTGGTAGGATAAATGTGAAAAGTTTGAAAACAAATTGCAAATGTTGTGTAGATGTAATTATCTTTTAACTGAATGTTGAATATTTAAGTATGTGAAATCAATTTCAGATTGAAACCCTCGAGACAGTTCGCAAGGTTTTGGTTGATAACAAACCTTCAAGTTTTGAGGATTGTGTGGTGTATGCCAGAAATCTATGGCAGGATAATTATAGTAATAATATACAACAGTTACTTTTCAACTTCCCACCAGATCAGGTAATTTTATTACCAGTATTTTAAATGTCATTTAATTATATAATCAAATTTTATGCCCTTTTTTTATTGTCTGGAGCATTTGTTTGTAACCCTCTGAGGATTTCCACTCAGACGATAATCATGTTCTGATACATTAACTGATGTCTGGTAATTAAAATTGAAAGTTAAATATGACACATGGGCCTCAAATTTACAGTCATTAAAGCATTAGCCAAGTACTGTTAACTTAGAATGTTGTTCACAATTGATTTAAGCTACTCGGTACATTTTCCCTATAAACTGTTTAGTTTATGTTTCCATTTTAATTGCAATGTATCGAAATCATTGAAAAAGTTTTAAAATCTCAATTTTTTATATGAATATGATTATTATATTATTACTTACTCCATGAATAAAGAGTGGTTTGTTTTGTTGAAGGTGACAAGCTCAGGGGCTCCATTCTGGTCAGGACCTAAGAGATGCCCCCATCCTCTCACATTTGACTCCAATAATGTAAGTATAGATTTTCATAACTAACCTTCATATACAGTTCACTGACTTGAAAAAGCCCTTTACTCCATTTATTTGACATTTATTACACGGGGGAACATGTGGATCCGATCAGAAAGCTCATCCACTCAGATCAGCATCTACTCCGTTTGCTGTTAAAATCATTAGGTTATTTCTGACCAAGATGTGAACAGTGTAGATCCAGATTAGATAGAACTGATGCACCAGGGCTGAAGGTTATAAAGCTGAGATTGGAAACCAGTCTCAAATCTCAAGTATTTGATTGGCTGAAATGGCGACTGGTTGCCATTTTAGCCTATCGGATGCTTGAGATTTGAGACTGGTTTCCATGCTCAGTTTTATAACCTTGGTCACAGCTCATCCGGGTCATGTGATAAAGGCGTATCTATGGAGCAAAGAGATAGTGGTGATGGTCTTTTTCACTCAGAGGACTATTATCCTTCTTTGATATTTGAAGGTGTGTTTTGTTCGTTATTTAAAACTTTATTTATTAAAGTTTGTACTTGTAGCTTATGGTTTAATATACAGACTTTATTAAAAATGTTTTAAGATGCTTGAAACACTGTTTGTAAGAATATTTTTGGAAATGTCAAAAATGTATTATGATTGGGTTTCTTTCAGGCTGTACATTTAGATTTTATCGTGGCAGCAGCAAATTTAAAGGCTGAAATCTATGGCCTGAAACAGGTCCGGGATCAAGCTGCAATCAAGGCTATGGTGGATAAAGTGGAAGTACCCGAGTTCAAGCCCAAATCTGGCATCAAAATATCAGTCACTGATGCTGATATGGAAGCAAATGCCAGTAATGGCAATTTCGGTGAGTTGTTCTATGTTGATAAATTTAAGAATGAGGTCACCCTAAACTCATGATCTTTCAAATTTTTCCAAGTGTTACAGGCTGTAAATAAATGTTAGTATAGCAGTAATTATTATTTACTAAGAACAGTTAGTTCCAATAAACCAAGAAGTAGATGTTTAAACTGTATATAACTGATGTGTAGATCTGCTGATAGTGTTTCGCGTATTTATGGTTTTAATTTTTAGCTCGACTATTCGAAGAATATGTCGAGCTATTCTACTCACTTAGGTGTCGGCGTCGGCGTCAGCGTCGCCGTCCCGCTTTGGTTAAAGTTTGCATGCAACATACCTATATCTTACAAACTACTATAGCTACAGCTTTGAAACTTGGCACACTTGTTCATCATCATGTCTTGAGTGTGTGTGCCAAGAACCATAAATCTAACTTTCATTTTGATCAAATTATGGCCCTTTTTCGACTTAGAATTTCAGGTTAAAGTTTGTGTGCAAGCTACTGTACAAACACATAACTTCAATACTACTTATACTACAGCTTTGAAACTTGGCACACTTGTTCATCATCAAGTCCCGAGTGTGTGTGCCAAGAACCATAACTCTAACTTTCATTTTGATCAAATTATGGCCCTTTTTCGACTTAGAATTCTAGGTTAAAGTTTGCGTGCAAGCTACTGTACAAACACATAACTTCCATACTCTTTATACTACAGCTTTGAAACTTTCAGCACTTGGTCATTATCATATCCTGAGTGGATATGCCAAGAACCATTACTCTTACTTCCATTTTTTTCAAATTATGGCCCTTTTTCGACTTAGAATTTCAGGTTAAAGTTTGCGTGCAAGGTACTGTATAAACACATAACTTCAATACTACTTATACTACAGCTTTGAAACTTTCAGCACTTGTTCATTATCATATCCCGAGTGGATATGCCAAGAACCATAACTCTTACTTCCATTTTGATCAAATTATGGCCCTTTTTCGACTTAGAATTTTAGGTTAAAGTTTGCGTGCAAGCTAGTTTCTTTAATACTTCTTGTACTATAGCTTTGAAACTTTCAACACTTGTTTACCATCATGACCCCGACTATGTATTCCAAGAACCATAACTCTTTCTTTAATTTTTAATCAAATTATAGCCCTTTTTCAACTTAGAATTTCTGGTTAAAGTTTGCATGCAAGCTAGTTACTTTCATACTTCTTGTACTATAGCTTTGAAACTAAAGACACTTGTTCACCATCATGACCCTGACTATGTATGCCAAGAACTATAACTCTTTCTTTGATTTTATTTTAAATTATTGCCCCTTTTCACTTAGAATTTAAGGTTAAAGTTTGCATGCAAGCTAAATACTTTCATACTTCTTTGTACTACAACTTTGAAATTTGTTCTTTATCATGACCCTGACTATGTTTGCCAAGAACCATAACTCTTTCTTTGATTTTTATCAAATTATTGCGCTTTTTAGAATTAGAAATTAAGGTTTAAGTTTAGGTGCAAGATGGTGAAACCTCATAACTTTCATTCTATTAAAACCACAACTTTTAAACTTTTTATACCTTTATTTTATCATACATTAGGTTGATGTTCAAAGGCCCATTACTCATCCTTGCTTTTTTTATTTAATTTTTGCCCTTTTTCACTTTGAAATTAGAATTAAGACTTAGAAATTATGGTTAAAGTTTCAGTGTTAGTGTTTTTCATAGGTAATGCTATAGAAAAGGTTTAAAACAGATTTACTTAACATACTTTGGATGAAAGTGTTGAGTGGTTATGCTATACTATACTATACTATACTATACTATACTATACTAATCTATACTATACTATACTATACTATACTATACTATACTATACTATACTATACTAGACCACACCACACCACACCACACCACACCACACCACACAACACAACCACATACCACACCACACCACACCACCCCCCCACCACCACCACACCACCACCACACCACACCACCATCACCCCCACCACCACCACATACCACCACTACAAACAACACCACCACCACACCACCACCTCCACACCACCACATACCACCACAACCAACAACAACAACAATACCACCACCACCACCAACAACACCATCACCAATAACAACACCACCAACAACAACAACACAAACAACAACATCATCAAAAGCAACAACACCACCACCACCAACAACAACAACACAAACAACAGAAGCAACAATAACACAAATAACAACAACAACTCCAACAACAACACTGTCAACAACACCACCAACAAAACCCCCACCACCACCACCAACAACAACAACAACACCACTACCACCACCACCAACAACAACACCAACAAGACAACCAACAATAACACAAAGAACAACAACAACACCACCATCAACACCACCACCAACTATACCGTAAACAACACCACAAACAAAAACACCACCACCAACAACACCATCACCAACAACACGAACACCACCAACATCAACACCAACAATAGCATCAACAACACCAACAACTAACAACACTAACAACAACACCAACATAACAACACTACCACCAACAACACCACCACCAACAACACCACCACTACCAACACCAACAACAATACCAACAACAGCAACTACACCAACACCACCAACAACAGCAACCAGCATACCATACCATACTATACTACACCACATCACTTTAGGTGGGCAGGGATAGTGGGTTGATGGGTGTGGGATCAGGGGTGTATGGGCTGGGTTGTGTAAACACTCTTAATAAACTACAATAATAAATTAAGTGTAATTTATTGATTTCCTAACTTAGATTAAGAAACTTTTGTTCATGTGTGTGTGTTGGGTGTCATAAACTCCTGAATTACTTCCCAGTTTAAATGAAGCCCAGTTTAAAATGTGCTTAAATATGTCTGACTTCGAATAGTCGAGCTTGCAGTCGTTTCCGGCTGGCTCTTGTTAAATTAAATTGTTGGTTAAAAATTAAAATGCTGATGCTTAAGCATTTCTATTCTATGTAAGTTGTCAATAAAATTAGTATAGGATATTTGTTTTTATAGTTGTATGTCAGAAGTGTATTTTATCAAGTGAACTACATTTTTCCAAAGTGCAGGAATAAATTATATTGTATATTTTTCTTAAAAAAAACCAAACATTTTATTGATTACTTACACTTTTATATTGGCATTAAAATGTTAATGACGTAATGTAATGACATGATATACTTCAACTTAAACACATTTTCCGAACATTCTCATGACAAATTGGTACCGGCAAGAAAATTAGTGAAAGAAAAAGTGATAATTACAGTTCTAAACTGTTAATTGTCACCTATTTACTTTCACTGAAATTTCAGTAATTCACTGAAAAGAATGATATTTTCTCTCACATGAAATGGCAGTGTTTATAACATAATCATCAAGATAATGTCATAAATTAAATTACTCAAACTTTAACCTATTTTGAAAACGTTTTATTTAGAAATTGGTACTTACATGAAAACCAGTGAAAGTTAAAGTGATGAATTTGCAGTTAATTTTTAACAGTTGACTATTACTTTTATGAAACTTTTATTGTGACATTTCTGTAATTCTCTGGAAAGCATAAAGGAACATGTATTTGTTGTTGCACTTGTTACAGAGGCAGACGATTTGAACAAAGTAAGGAACCAGCTTCCTGCCCCTTCCAGTTTTAAAGGTTTTGTGTTGAAACCTGTGGAGTTTGAGAAGGATGATGATACAAACTTCCACATGGATTTCATTGTATCGTGCTCTAACCTGCGAGCTGAGAACTACAGCATTCCCCCAGCTGACAGACATAAGGTTTGTTGTGTTGTAGATTAACTTGTAATCTTTGAAGCAATGTCAAGACAACCAGGATTACTTGCTGTTTTAACCCTTGACTCCATATATATGGTTTTTATTGTGGGTGCAGTGTTAATCCAGTTCAGCTTGCAAGTCTGTGCAATCTGATCTGGATCTACTCTTGACACCTTTTGAATCTAAAAGCTGTGTAGATCGATCCTGGATGTGTCAGCAGATCTTTGCCCAAGGTTATAAAACTGAACATGGAAACCAGTCTCAAATCTCAAGGATCTGATTGGCTGAAATGGCGACTGGTTGCCATTTCAGCCAATCAGATGCTTGAGATTTGAGACTGGTTTCCAATCTCAGTTTTATAACCTTCAACCTTGATTCTTCACTTTTCATCTATGGGAAAGTAGCCATATCCCATGGAGTAAAGGGCTAATGCACAATTATAATGTTTTCATTTTTGCCAATAAAAACGTCTGAATTTCTTCAACTTTTTTTAAACAATACTATGCACACAAATAAAATTAGTATAACCACTAAAGAGAGAGTGGATATTAAGATGCTGTCTGTTTCATTCAGTTGTAAAATATAACAGTAAGATATAACAGTTTAACAATATTTATCTTCACAGAGCAAGCTGATAGCTGGAAGAATCATTCCTGCCATTGCCACCACCACAGCTATGGTTGTTGGTCTAGTCTGTCTGGAATTGTACAAGGTAATGCTGGAGGAAATTTATCATTTTGCTGAAAGACAGAATTGGAAGTTTGTAATTGTCTCTCAAATTGCATTATTCTCTATACAAGCCTCAAGAGAAAATGTCAGCGTGCACTTCAGGTTAAATATGCCATTTGTGTGCCAGTAACTACTCATCTGACATAGTGTCAATATTGATCTGTAATTATTTTTTAGAACTGTATTAACATGAAGTGCAATTCTCATATTATGATTAAGGATTGTAAAAGAAGTTCACCAGGTTGGTGCTAGAGGTTTAAAGATAACCTTTCTTCATAAATGATAAAAGATAGAAATTGAGGGTCAAACATACTTTTACTAATATCTCAAAAAGTTTACATATGTAAGTCACAAGGACAAAAGACAGTGTTGTCAGTATCATATTTCTCATGTGGGCATTTAAAATGATGTTTTGTGTTGTTTAGTTTTTGTGAATTTATGTAAATAGAATGTTAGGGAATTTTTAGATTTGGTATTTTTCTTTACTGTTCTAACATGTCTTACCATATGCAAAATAAAATTCATTTGTGCAAAGTTTCATTGAATGACATTTTGCCATTATTGAGATTTTGATAATATTCTTTGTATCGATGAACGTGATTGGGAGGAGTGGGGGAAGCCCTTAATTCCCCTATTATTTTCAGATACTTTTATAAAAAGATCTGATCTCATTGCTGTTTAAACACTTTATAGGACAACTGAATAAAGCCGTTGATTTTATTCCAGATAACACAAGGTCACAAGAAGCTGGATTTGTACAAAAATGGATTCTGCAATCTAGCACTCCCATTCTTTGCATTTTCTGAACCAATTGCACCACATAAAAACAAGGTTTGTATGACTCAAGACTTGAATTGTTACTACCAATTCATATATTAAATAAAGTAAATACATATTACAATGTTTATATAGACTGTTCTCTGTATTGTACATTTAATGGTTTCAGTATCAAACCCCACCCACTATATATATATATATATATATATATATATATATATATATATATATATATATATATATATATATATATATGCGGAAAAGGAAAAAGTAAATGAACAGTTATTAAATAGAGACATAAAGTACTTAATAGACAGTTAAGGTTATGAAATAAAACTTGTGTTCAAATATTTGTGTTTTATACTTACAGTATTATGATACAGAATTCACACTGTGGGACAGAATTGAAATACAGGGTGAAATGACACTTCAAGAATTCCTTGATTATTTCCAGGTAAATTTCCTTCAATACTGTAATTGTGGGTTCTGTCGCTATTAAGATTTAGAAGGGTGATTCAGACCTGTCCAAAACAGGCCTAGATATATGTTATATTTGTATGGACTTTAATTTTAATTTATTAAAAAATTAAATGAACATTGCATTAAATTTCTTTAATTAAAGCAATTAATTAGCCAATCATGCCAACACCAAACATTATGCTTAGTTTAGAATCTTACACTTCGAAATCTGAAAGACAAATAACTTGAATATGTGAAATTTTAAATGATTTAATATGACTATCAATTGCTGTAAATTATTGTCATGGAAATATGTGGAGTGGCTTGCTAAAAGATTACTATAGAATTGTCAATGTACCGTAGGAGAGGAGTTTGTCAGTGGGTAAATTGTATATTTCAGAAGGAGCACAAGTTGGAGATCACCATGTTGTCTCAAGGTGTCACAATGCTTTATTCATTCTTCATGCCACCAGCAAAACGAACTGAGAGAATGAATCTACCGTAAGTGTCACGCTTTTTATTATCTGTTATTAAATTTGGACTGAATTATGATACAATGATTCGACCCACTGCCTTGGACAGCATCAGCCTCACTTCACTTTGGTGTGAAAACTTGTCCGATCACCTACAATAAACTGAACCTGACTGTGACCAAGAACTGTTAATCTGCCTGGGGCAAACAACTTTTAACATGTGTGTGAAAAAGAATGTTAACCTTCCTGTGACAAAGCTTTGTCAGCCTGCCACAAAAAAACTGTAAACCTGCCACTAAGAACTGTTAACCTACATAAAGTAAAGAAGGCAGATTGTCATGGAGACACAAGTCAATAATTTGAAGTAAAATCTTCGCGAACATACTGTTAAATTTTAATCTTGAATGTTTTTAGAGCTAATCATATTCTAGCTTGAAAGCAGTATTTGTTGTAATCTGTTTTCATGTTGAATTTGAAAATGTTTCAGTTGAAGCTTAAGTTAACTAATAAAACCCAGGTTGATAATAGGGTTAATGTTTGTAGCACTAACTTGGCTTTCAAATTACTTTTGACCACTTTTAAGAACATTTGGTTGACCCCTGGACTTATCTTACTGCAGGTTGTCGGAGGTCGTGAAGAAGGTATCAAAGAAGAAGATTCCAAGCTATGTGAAGGCTCTTGTACTGGAGATATGCTGTAATGATACGGAGGGAGAGGATGTCGAGGTACCATATGTCCAGTACAAATTGCCGCAGTGAACTAACTAACCAGCCTCATTGACCAGAATGGAACAGTTGAAGATTGACAAGTGTGATGATTGTGCTATATCTAAAATATTCTTTACTCTGGACTTTGTGAGATATGAATTGTGTTAATGAACATGATTACAGTCCATGAAAGGGCTTTGGCCTAATATATTCAGAAAAAAAATCTTACTGGGTCATTCAGAAAAAAGTATGGTGGCTTAACTTACATATTTAAACAAAGTCTTGGATTAAAAAGTGCTATAATTTATTTTTTGTATGAATGATATTGGTAAGTTTCAGATTGTGCATATATTGATTGTGTTTATTTATGAATATGAGGTCATGACATGCTTTTTGTAACTTCAAATCTTGGCCAATATTTGGTGGATCTGTTTGCAAGTATATTGCATGAAAACAAGAGTATCATCTGTATGTAAACAATAAAAAAGATTAAATCCGTTACCAAAATAGAAGTAAATGACTCTGTTTTTATATTTTATTTCATCAGAATAAAATACTAAATGTTTACAATAATATGTCACCCATTTACTTTTAAGATTTTACCAGGCTTGCAGTGCTGAACTATTGACAGTGTTGTTAGACTAGCATGGAAGTGTATATGGGTTTAATTTTTGGTTCAACTTTGATTCTCGAATATTCGAAGAATAGGAGAGCTATCCTACACACCCTTGCATCTGTGTCCGTTGAACAAAATAGCGCTTGGTTGATAACTGAAACTACTTGAAATATCAGCTTCAAACTTGGAATATATATGTGTACTGTCATAATAGCGTTATTAAAAATAAGACTCGCAACTCTTTTACAGATTTTTTTCCATGTTATACCCCTTACTCACTAAGATTTTGCCTCAACTTTAAAACTTCTTGAGATAACAGATTGAAACTTGGTATATATGTTCACCATCATAATTTACAGCATTACCAAGACCCATAGCTACTACAAATATTGTGCAAGTCAAGTTACACCCCCTTTTCACTTGGATTTTGTTAAGCAACCTATGCACTTGGTCTATATCTTTGAAACTAATTGAGATCAAATAAAAACTTCCAATATACTCAGTATTATAATCTACCAACCGAAAACCAACAAGACCCATAGCTGTGTTGCTCAACTACAACCATTATTTTTCAAATTTCGCCACGTTTTCATTTAGATTTTTTGTTTGTATTCACTTGGCCTTTGACTTTATAACTACTAAATTTATCGGCTACAAACTTAAACGATGGCTAACTTCATTTTCAACAAGACAATTTTAACATTGTTTTTATGCCCCCGCCATGAAATGGCGACGGGCATTAAGAGTTGCTCCTGTCCGTCCGTCCGTCCGTCCGTCCGATATTCTCGTGAACGCAACTCCTCCTACACCACTGGTGGGAATTTAATGAAACTTGACCACAATGCTTGACCTGATATGTTGTTTTGCATAAAGGTGGGGTTTCGCTCTTACATGTTCCGTTCAGAAGTTATGGCCCTTTGATACTTCCATTTTCATTAGTTTTAACAGGAGTATATCTCGTGAACGCAACTCCTCCTACACTACTGGTGGGAATTTAATGAAACTTGACCACAATGCTTGGCCTGATATGTTGTGCATAAAGGTGGGGTTTTGCTCTTACATGTTCCGTTCAGAAGTTATGGCCCTTTGATACTTCCATTTACATTAGTTTTAATAGGAGGATATCTCGTAACGCAACTCCTCCTACACTACTGGTGGGAATTTAATGAAACTTTACCACAATGCTTGGCCTGATATGTTGTTGTGCATAAAGGTGGGGTTTTGCTCTTACATGTTCCGTTCAGAAGTTATGGCCCTTTGATACTTCCATTTACATTAGTTTTAATAGGAATATATCTTGTGAACACAACTCCTCCTACACCTCTGCTGGGAATTTGATGAAACTTTACCACAATGCTTGGCCTGATATGTTGTTGTGCATAAAGGTGGGGTTTTGCTCTTACATGTTCCGTTCAGAAGTTATGGCCCTTTGATACTTCCATTTACATTAGTTTTAATAGGAATATATCTTGTTTCTTATATTTTGTGTTAAGCAAAATATGCATTTTGCCCATAACTTTAAAACTACTTGAGATACTGCCTTGAAACTTGAAATATATTTTCACCATCAAAATCTACATCATAACCAACAAGACCCATAACCCTGCTTCCAATATTTTTCATATTATGCCCCTTTTTCACTTACATTTTGTGTTAAGAAAAATATACACTTTGCCCTTAACTTCGTTTGGAATGGAGGGATTTCAAAATAACTTGGCACAAATGTTCACCATAACAAGGCGGTGTGTCATGACAATACCCATGCCTGTAGGTCCAAGGTCAAGGTCACTGTTACTAAAAATAGAATTTTCTTGCAAAATCTTGTCCGCTCTGTAACTTTGTTATTTCTTATTGGATTTTTAAATAACTTGGTATAATTGTTCACCATATCAAGACGGTATGTCACGTACATGCCCAAGCCTTTAGGTCGAAGGTCAAGGTCACTGTTACTAAAAATAGAATTTTCTTGTCCGGGCTGTTACTTTGTTATGAATGGAGGGATTTCAAAATAACTTGGCACAAATGTTCACCATGACAGGGCGATGTGTCGCATACCATGCCCATGCCTGTAGGTCAAAGGTCAAGGTCACTGTTACTAAAAATAGAATTCTCTTGTCCGGGCTGTTACTTTGTTATGAATGGAGGGATTTCAAAATAACTTTGCACAAATGTTCACTATGACAAGGCAGTGTGTCCGCACATTACCCAAGCCTGAAGGTCCAAGGTCAAGCTCACTGTTACTAAAAATAGAATTTTCTTGTCCAGGCTGTAACTTCATTATAAATGGAGGGATTTCAAAATAACTTGACACAAATGTTCACCATGACAGGGCGGTGTATCGCGTACCATGCCCATGCCTGTAGGTCAAGGTCACTGTTACTAAAAATAGAACTCTCTTGTCCGGGCTGTAACTTTGTTAGGAATAGATTGATTTCAAAATAACTTGACACAAATGTTCATTATGACAAGATGGTGTGTCCCGTACCATGCCCATGCCTGTAGGTCCAAGGTTACTGTTACTAAAATAGAATTTTCATGTCAGGGTTGTAACTACGTTAGGAATAGAGTAATTTCAAAATAACTTGGCAGAAATGTTCACCATGACAAGGTGGTGAGTCGTGTACCATGTCCATGCCTGTAGGTCCAAGGTCAAGGTCACTGTTACTACAAATAGAATTTTCTTGTCCGGGCTATAACTTTGTTTTCAATGGAGGGTTTTCAAAATAACTTGGCACAAATGTTCACCATGACAAGGCGGTGTGTTGCGTCGTACATTTCCCATGCCTGTAAGTCCAAGGTCAAGGTCACAGTTACTAAAACTTGAATTTACTTGTTCGGGCTATAAGTTGAGTATAACTTCTTTATGAATGAATGGATTTCAAAATAACTTGGCACAAATGTTCACTATGACATTGCATTGCATTACCACCAACTTCTTCACAGACATTTTCGTAATGAGAAGACAACAGTGCCACAAATACAAATAATTTACTTGATCATCAAGTTTATGCATATTCTTATAATTACTCGAACATCACTGTCTTTGAAATGCTATTATTCCCATCATTGCACTTTAGTATCTGAAAATGATGCATAGCAGGGGCATCCGTGTCCTATCGACACATTTCTAGTTTTTAACTAAGTGTCTCTGGTGTGATGAACTATGAACAGCGTTCTGTCAATTAAACTTTCCCGCCATTTTTTAGGGGAAATATCAGACGCCACGCCACGCGTTTGATGTTTCGGTTGCAAGCCAAAATCTGACTGAAATAGAATTTTGTAGTAAAACAGTATGCTGTCAACTCTTTTCTTGCATGAAACACATTGCAAAATAATCCAATAACCCGTATGTTGTAATGATGTGTCTGCATTCACATGACAAGTAACGCACATATTTATTAGTTTTCAACACTTATTGGTGGAATTTTAAATTTTACAAGATTTCGGTTTCCTAAATTAAAAAATAAGTAATGTGTAATGCACGTTTATTGACAAATCACTTAAAAACTTTCAACACGAGTACGTTTAGATAGTTAGACTGGATACATCGCCGCAGTAGCTATTCCACACATGTTTCCCTTGTTCCGGGCAATTAGTATGTAGCCACCATCTCCCCATGACACACCTATAAATAACATTTCAACAAATATGAAAGGAGGTCATGAAAGTTAGGTTCTTGTACTACATATGGCCGTCTTAACCCTTTCCTTGATATATACGCATTTTACGCATGTGCGACCAGTGTAGATCCAGATCAGCCGGCACATCCGTGCCGTCTGATCAGGATCTGCACTGGATGCATTTTGGTCAGAAATAACCTAATGAATCAAAAAGCGAACGGAACAGTTTAGATTCTGATCAGACGGCGCGGATGTGCCGGCTGATCTGGATCTAAACTGTTCGCCCAGCAATAAAGGTGTATCTATACAGGAAAGGGTTAAAGTACAGGGGTTCCATAAGCTGCTGAATCTCAAGGATCCCTTTGATAGTTTGGTAGCCAAACTACCCCTAATTGAAGGAGAATGACCCTTCAACTGAAAATCATGGGGTCAAAATGAAGACTTTTGGAAGTCGTAAGAGTCAAAGGGTCATCTTCAGGGTCAAATGGAACCACTGTAGTATTTGTTATTCTGCACCCTTTTGTAACACGAGACAAAGAGATGCAGCACACTCGAGGTATATGCGTCCGTGAAAATGATACAAGTGACGCACTGTATGACGTACTTTTTCTCATTTGACTTGTTTAACATCCATTGTATTGTTTATAAGTAATAATATAGTTTATTCAAAATAAAAAAGAAACTTTAGTTAAATTATTAGCGTTAATCTTGCCTCGAAAATACATATTCTTTGAACTGGTCTGAAATAACAACTATCCAATTGACAAATGTGCTTGCTTTTTTTCTCAAAAATATAGGTTTAAGTTCTTTTGATAGTTCTAAGGATCTTTAAAAATCTTTTTGAAATAAATAAGATAAAGCAAATATCAAAACACATCTTGCAGTGTCTAGTGTGGTCACTTGCCCGTGCATACAGCATACTAACCATGTTCAGCATTGTTATGCTTAAGGTGTCGCAAACATTGAAAATGGCGAAAACTAAAATTTCAAAAATGAATTTTGGGGGAAATACTTATTGCCACCTAGATTTTAGTGAAGAAATGTATTTAGCTATGGATGTAGTAAATGTTTGCAAGCTCAATTTAGTCTTATTCATGTTCTAATTACCAAGCACATATTTAAACAAAAGAAAAACCGTTTGCATTAGAACTCTGAAATACATGGACAATATACCAAAGCAACTCATACCTGAAATAAGTATATGCTGGTCTACAATGTTTAGTGCCAATTCGTCAAAATAATGTTAGGGTTTTCAAGAAATTCAAGGAAAACTTACTTCCTGTTCCAAACCGAAAGTAGAAAGTTTGAACCAGGAAGTAAGTTTTCCTTATTTCACTATGGCATCAAGCCTGGCTACTGCTTGCCGATATACAAGTCCAGCAAATAAATTGTGCATATCAATCTGTGACGACGACGGAGGGCCCAAAGGCATAGATTCAACTGTTCGAGAACAAACAAATAATTGATGAAGATGTGTCTATTCACTTCGTTTTATAGAATAGCAAACTTCAGCATGCCGTCAGCGCAGTGTGAGCGCCGTGAAAGTGCAGTGCACGCAGTGCAAGCGCTACGAGAGCACAGACAATCGCCAACAATAAATCCGTAGGAACGCGATAGAACACAATGGGAGCTCCGTAGCAACGCCTTGGTCGCTGTGTGGACGTCTTGATATCTCCATCTTCACGAAAAATTTAACAATTTTCTTGCGATCTCACGGCCGTAGTCTTAAAAATTAAACATTGCCGTGCCAACGCAGTGGAAACGTGTTACTGTCGATAAATAGGCTTACTTTAACCGAGTATGCAGCCTTTCTACAATTGTTTCATATGTTCATTTTTCATATTTAAATGAATTTATTTTAAACGTTGTCGTTGCAAAAAGAAACAGTTTGTGCAGGAAACCTAAAATAAACTAGTTTCATGACATTGTCTAAATTAAAGCACTATGAATAACAACAAGAGGAGTCAGTTTATATTAAATAACATTTACCATTATTATTGGATCTCCATCGGAAGTAAAATTAGTCCAAAATACACAAAAATGAAACAAGCACGTGATAATTGTCGTCGTAATGTAAACAATCTTTCGATGTGCAACGTACACGCACTGTCGTTGCGCAGCACTTGTCGTCATACGCGTTAGCCCCCAGTGATAAGTATTTCCCCCAAAATTTATTTTTGAAATTTTAGCTAGTTTTCGCCATTTGCAATGTTTGCAACCTCTTAAATGTACATCTTAATTTTTGTTATTACAACACCTTGTATCTAAACGGGAACGTAAAGACTACTTCAGTGTGTAAAACATGGACATACGCTTATTAGATAAAAAAATCCACTATTTTTAGGGTCAATCGTTGTTTATAAATTGAACTGTATTTCAAAAGATTTCTGTCAGGCGCAATACCATAACCCATTTGCAAAAGTAATACTTAGCTTGCTTTAACTTTTCGTACCCCAACTATTCTTGCATATCCAGTAGTCGTTGCCGTTCTGGGTTCCGTACCCTACAACCTGTAGAACGTGGTCAAGCATGGTAGGTCTGCACTGAGGTTCGCTGTATATACCGCTCTGGTACATCATGAAGGATGAATGACTGGCATCAACTAAAGCAAACACTGGCATCATGTAGACCGCCTCCATCAACGCTGTCTCATCTCCCCGGGTGACATACCGTCCGCCATTTATCTTAAATGATAATTGCAAAAATGTCAGAATGCTTTCTAAGATAAATTTGTATACGAGATTTAGAAATCGCAGAATGAGTTTTGCATAACAGTCAGTCATTATTCATTTAAAAAAAAAGCAGACATGAAAATAGTCGAATTGATTAGCATTTTAGCCTTATAAACACTTCGAACATTGCGCTTACAAGCAAAGGGTTCATACAATCAACATTAACATTCTAATGTATCAGAGACATTATTTAAATTGCCGCAAGAAATCTTATTAATTTTGCAATTATCTAAAGCAAAAAGGGATGTTGCAAACAGAAAGGGAATTCCGAGAGCCACCAAAAGATGAAGAGGAAATACTCGTTTCTGCCATTCTTTATTGTAATTATTTCAGGAATGCCTCATTTTTGAAGCAAGACTACAATACTTTATTTCTTATGCAATTACTGTTTCGATTATTCTACGAGGTGCAGGTCTGCAGTATAGACAACCTATCTTTCAAGTGCTTATCATCTGACCACAGTTTAGAACACCTTAATATTACCCCAACTGTACCTGTACAACGGACGAGCATGTGCTGTTCTTACAAGAACCGACACTCCTTGGGTAGCTGGCCGTCGAGCAGAGTCCGCCGATGTTATGGATACACTGAAAGACGTTGGATGCCAGCACTGGTGACTTTACACAACAGTCGTGCACCTCTGCTTCACTAACATCCGGCAGCTGTCCTGTTTTGATGAATCCGTAGCTCTGAACACATTCTGTGGATTGTATCATTAAGGAAAGGCTTTATGTTAGATCTTGAGAACAACATATACCGGACAAAAATGAAAACTTACCAATTTTAAAATTTGAAAAATTTTGTTAAGTGATGCTATATTCTATCTTTCAGTTAATTTGTGGTATTTGCACTATCTGGGCATTAATTTTGACTAAGCGGGAAGATGGTGTTATTTTTTCACAGTCGTCAAGGTTATCTCTTTTCTAAATGATGATGAGATCGAAAATTTTTAACAATAAGTCTCAAACAAATTGTTTGACTGTCAAATTTAGAAGATTATGGCATGCACAGAAGGAAAAAACAAATCTTTAAGGCCAACTAATGCAAAGAAATGAGATACAGTTACTTAAATATCCGTTTTGCAAATTAGCTCCCTTTTAAATTAAGAAAGAACAAAATCTAACCCCTAATTTTCCGAAACCACGTAATTGTTATTTTTCTTTTTTTAACTGAAAATAATAAACCGACAACTTCCAAGATAAACATATTGGTGATTACATTCCTACAGATATAAACATCCACTGGCATCATTGATGTTTCCCATGTTATTGTTCATTTTGGCTCAGTATATATGCTGAGAAGAAAAAGTTTAGTCAGTATGAATTCTTGGTACGATAAAATTTTTAAACATTAAAATTGAAGACAAAAACATCTTTCACCATGAAAATCATTTAATACCCATTGCATTTCAACAATATTAAATGAACATAGTTATAAAGAGCCATTCCATTTGATTAAGATTTCAAGAAAGGCGTCAAAATCAAAATTTACATTGCACTCAATATTTTGTATGACCACCTCTAGCTTGAATAATAGCCAGAAAACGCCTTTCGTATGTTGTTTACGAGTGTTCGAATGATGTGTATAGGGTTTTGGGCCAATTCCTTGTGCAATAACCGTTTCAGATCATTTACGTTGTGGACGTCATTCCTGTCAGCACCTTTCTTCCAAGACAGTCGGACATGTGTTGAATCGGGAAGAGATCAGTTGATTTTAATTGTCATTCGAGTATGTTTTCAACAAGAACGATACCTGTGTGACGTGCCGTGTGGCAGCGTGCATTATCGTGCCGTAGAACGTAAGCATTTCCGTTCACTATGTAAGGAACAATGACAGGGAAAATGATTTCTGCACAATAATGGGTGGCATTTAAGATAATCCCTATTGTTTTGAGTTCTTTCTTGCCATTATAAGAAATACAACCCCAGATCATAGCGCTATCAACACCGTGACTGTCATATTGGAAGACGTTAGCAGGATCAAACGTTTCTCCTCGACGTCGTCAAACACAATTCATTCCATCAGCTTCTTTGAGATTAAATTTGGACTAAGCGGTGAAAACGATCCTGTTCCATCGCTATCTATTCCAGCGACTGCCCTGGCGTGCCCATTTCAAATGTGCGACGCGTCGACGGGCTGTTACAAGAATAACTTTGTAAGGACGTCGAGCTCGCAGCCGAGCAGCTCTCAGTCGGTTTCAAGCGTTACAAACGAATATTCTTGACCCCGATTGATTGTCTAAGACGTTGAAGGAGCTTTTGAGCAGGTGTGAAGCGATAACGTCGTGTTGACGTCACTAAGTAGCGATCTTCGCGCGACGTTGTTTTTAACGTCTTACCTGGACGAAGCAGGTGGTTGACGCTGCCAGTTTGTCAGAATCGCGCTTGCATACGATCACGCCCGGTAAACATTCGCTCCACAACCAAAAAGAGAACATAACAAAATGAGCGAAAGCCACTTCCGGGATTGAGCGAAAGCATACAAAAAGCGAGTGTGACCAACATTTTTTCTCTTTATAAGACAGAAAGACGAACTTTTCAAAAATCGGGGAATGTAGTGCCGTGTAATGATGATGAAGCTTCACGGAAAACACAGTTACATATTTTAAACATGTAAACTGCTCCCGCTAGAACTTTTTTTCCCGGCGAACAATTGTGCTTTCTTTTTACAAACTGATCATTTCGACTCAATTTTGTTCTTTGATTGCTTTTAGAAATTATTTCTGTGTTGAGTGTAAATCGAATACCGGTCGCTAGTGATTGCTGCACAGATTTCGAATGATGTAAAGCCTCTTTATTACGATTTATGTTCATTTTTCAAGAGGTGTAGGAGCGATAGAGCAAGTTGTGGAGCGAAATCACAGGAGGCAGAGCGAAAACATAACATCAGCTAACCTATGTTTGTCAGTCTAAACGTTTTCACTACACTCCTGGATATATTCCACGTAAATATGTTACAGCTACGAGACATTTCAATATAAAATTGTATTATGATTCGTTGAACACAATGTCGATTTATGTGGAAAAAAATGTTGGAACGAGATTATTTAATGCCGCACGGCTTAATTCCCCTCTGAGAACCTCAATAATTACATGTCTGACGTCATTTATTTACCTGCATGACGTCACTTCTATAGAAATTGAATGGATTATCGATTTGATATTTATTTACAAAATTTGAGAATAATCTGATCGTTTTCAGCGTTAAAAACATAACACAAATATTTTCTGTAACAATTTTAGTAATCCATAAGCATACCGCTTTATAATTTACAAGATCGGCTTCAAATTATGCATTTTCACGGAAATTCAAAACAAAATGGCGGACGACAACAAAAGGTGGGAGGCCAGAGAGGGAAATTAAGGCACGTGCAGTTCATATCTACGGCCGATCCGTAAATACGGATATACATCTACGGCAAACTGTCCAATCAAATTCAAGCAAATTTCTTTGCAGTATAATAAAAATACTTACTTTACTTGGAAATATATCCGGAGCATGTCGATCAAATTGAAATATTTAAAATAAACGTATATATTTGATCCTGTATTTGTGATTATCAAGAAACAAAAACGACAGCTTTCCTGTGAAATATTTTTGATAATTATCATTTAATTTTAACAGATTTCTATTTGTGTTGGTACCTTAAATGACGAATAAATCTGTTTTTCTTCTTCTTTGATGATAGGAAATAGCATTTTCTCTTGCACCCTTAAAACGCTCCCATTTGAAAGAAACAAAACAGACGACAAATAACACAAACCATATTATTGAAAACTGTTTCTTTTTGCAACGACAACGTTTAAAATAAATTCATTTAAATATGAAAAATGAACATATGAAACAATTGTAGAAAGGCTGCATACTCGGTTAAAGTAAGCCTATTTATCGACAGAAGTGGGAATGCATATTACTGCCCACTGCGCCTAGCCCCATGTTGAGTAAAACTCATTATGTACCCATATACACTACACATACAAAATATTCTTCTTTTGATCAATCCCAAACGTAAACTTGTATATTGCGCTGAACACGAAACCTTCGATAAATGGGTTAACAAACAAGTTAAAACGATGCAATGACAGTATGAAGTTATGTTTCCGCTCTGCCTCCTATGATTTCGCTCCACAACATGCTCTTTCGCTCCTAAACCTCTTGAAAAATGAGCATAAATTGTTTAAAGAGACGTTAAACCATCTGAAATCTGTACAGCAGTCACTAGCGACAGGTATTCGATTCACACGCAACATAGAAATAATTTCTAAAAGCAATCAAAGAACAAAATTAAGTCGAAATAACAAGTTTGTAAAAAAAACATGCATCATTGCTCGCTGGGAAAAAAGTTCTAGCGGGAGCAGTTTACATGTTTAAAATATGTAACCGTGTTTTCCGTGAAGCTTCATCATCCTTACACGGCACTACATTCCCCGATTTATGAAAAGTTCGTCTTTCTGTCTTATAAAGAGAACAAAATGTTGGTCATACTCACTTTTTGTCAACAAATCAGCGCTTTCGCTCAATCCCGGAAGTGGCTTTCGCTCATTTTGTTATGTTCTCTTTTTGGTTGTGGAGCGAATGTTTACCGGGCGTGACGATATATTGTTCGCTTCGGGCAACCAAAACGACCTGCTTCGTCAGCAGCGTGTAAACAAGCTTCTAGAAATCTCAAAGCGATATTTCTGTCATTAATGGATAGGCTAGGACGGCGACCAAGGCTAGCTACCAGAAATTTTACTCTGGCTTTTTTCATTGTGGACAATACACTTTTAATGTCAAAGGAAATTTGCGAAAATATCCATGTCGGTTTTCATCGGCACGTGCGTCTCGAGCATTTTGAATTTACACAGTCACGGTCTTATGAGGAAGATTTTCGTAAACAAATCATCGTGTATGCGATAAGAAGAGTTAGTACAACATATATGTTCAATTTTTTCACGATATTTGCATTATTGTAGATTTAGGGCGAAAACGAAGATACTGACTAAACTTTTTCTTTTCAGTATATATGCACAAATTGCGTTCGTACATTTGTATACTTGTCTAAAGAGTTTTTTTGCATGTCTGCAATATGTTCTAATACATGTCGGTGAAACAGTTGAAACTGTGGTGAGCGGAGAGGATATAAGAAGCCTACGTTAGTTACCAAAAACTTCAAGAAAACCAACTTATTATCATATATGAAAACGAAATCTTATCATAAACATGTCATTGTTGTAATAAAAATATAATCGCCCGTAAAATTGCACCGATATATGTGTTGTGAGTCTTTAGAATGTATAGAATGTTCCAAAGTGTGAATATTCATAAAGACTAGTTGGTATTCACGAATCAAACTTGGGGCGAGGTGAAATTTATTTACATGCCAGAACAATCCTTTCATGTAGAGTAGCTCGTTATTCTTACTCAGCTATGATTGCTATCACCGAAAACAATTTTTCCAGGAAAAAGAAGAGATTACAGAACATCCTGATCAAATGAGGAGAAAAAAACCAGTGACAAAAAGATTTGTTAGCTATCCTATAAGAACTTGATTCGACTTACCAGATGCAACAATTGTTTGCACGTCCCCAAGCATTCCCTGGTCTTGTACCGGTCCTATTGCCCCCTTCTGTCGCCAGTCCCAGCTTGATGGTACAAATTCAAGATTTGTGTTAACAATAGTAACGTTCTGTTGTAATTGCTGGACTTGATATGATGGTCTTCTTAGAAGCTTATCAAACAGAAAACATAATGGAGTGATGTATGGTGTCGAAATGTTAAATGACCGCCTTGTTGTGGTTGGCAAAACCAATGTATTATGTCTTAATTTTAATTTAATTTGGTTGTAGTGTAACCGAATTGCTGTGTCTGCTTGCAAATACATGTAGATGAAAAGGGAACTTTGAAAGCCACCGAAAACGACAAAATATGAAAAATATTGCATACTTGGTTTGATTGAGCCTGTTCATGGGGAGTTATGGAAATCCATATTACACCACACGCCGCCTAGCCCCGGGTTGAACGCAACTCAATATTTACACCAGTTAACAGTACCAAAGCAAGAAAAGCAAATCTCCATAATCAAGAAAATGCCGGCTCTTATGTTGCAATTTGATAATATACAATGTACGAGTCGTAAATGCTGCCAAAATGTAAAAAAAAAAACAGGCAGATTAGAGAATAATGAAATGGGCTGCCACTTACTTTTTAATATTGCGTACTTTCGCTTTTATTCAGACAGTAGATCTAAAACGATTGTAAATCAACAGAGGTAAAAGTTCATCATGGTCATTTCACAACGTCTTACAGTTTTGGTTAGTTTGGCTATTATTAGCTGATATTTATAAGTGATGCTTACCTGATCCGCTAAATGATTAAGGGATAGTTTAAAGTTGGCGTCTGTCCGTTTGTTGTGTTGTTTCACATATCTGTAGTTGTTGATCCATATCGACCTGTGAACACTCTCCTCCTTGTCACTGGCGTACACTTTACCAAACTTCTCTTTCCAGTCACTCCAGTCATTCCTGTATGTAGGGGAAGATATCACACAGCCAAATATAACACTGATGCAGATAGTGGTCCGCAAATCCATTCTGAAGTTCCTTCTTAGTTATACCCTTATTCAAAGAAGTCTAACTTAAAGGTTTACAAATACGGGATGAAATTATTCACACGATTATATAATACTGTAAAAACGGACGGTCAAATAACTTTGAATTTATTTAAATTTAATTTTTTTAAGTCCCAATAATGGATACAATATCACATGATTAGACCGATTTAACTGATAAAAATCATCTGATAAGTTTACCAGCCTTCCCCTAATAAACTTGCGTTCTGTTCAAAGAATAATGCCATATTCCATATATCCAGCTTTTCCTTTTCTAATTGCGAAATAAAAAAGATAACCTTATATAATTCAAACATGTTACTGATCAGTCACTGATAGTCCTCCCGATGAGCCTTGCTTTGCTAAATGAAGAACGGTTTTAAAGTGACGGCTGTGTTTTCAACTAACCAAGATGTATAAAAAAACTGCCTTATATTCATTCAGTCACAATGTGAATCTCGTAGAAAGCCGAAGAAACTAACAAAATTTTCGCCGCTTTGTGCATTTACTTCCTCACCAGGTTCACTCAACCCCTTTTCAGTTCCAGGAAACATCTTTATTATACGTAGCAAGCGATTATATGACAAGTCTAAAAGGAGGTCGGGAAAATTAAAACATAACAGTTTGGTTGTTTTTCATGTTAAGAGAGTGTAAATATAATAAGCTGGAAAATCGAAACACTAAAAAGGTTTTCATTAAATCTGGAATTGTTGTATCCGGAAACATATTTACTTTTCATTCTTGCAATATATTTTTTTATTGAACAATGCTATAAAAAGCTACAGAAGCGGCGAAACTGCATGATACATTGGCATTAGAGAAGAAACTGAATAATACAGAAATTACAGATGTTTAAAAAATAATAAAAAAATGTAGATAAACACTTCATTTGATATACAAAGGCTGAAATAGTATCTGTTCTCTTTTATACTAATTTAATAAATATTAAAGCGGAAATTCTTTGTTGCTCTATCTGCATCCGTCGATATCAGTTTTGGAAGATTTTTTTTCGTGATTATGTTGTTATTTAAATGCAACAACTTTACTGTAATATTGCTATTACTTTGGTACATATTTAGGGTAGAACATACCAGTTGCATTGGGGGAAATAAGCGAAATGGCCATGATAAATGCTATTGTGGAAATATTTTGGCATGTTTAGGTCGAAAATTATGTTTAAATGCTTTTTTACAGACCGGTTACAGATAGTGTGTCTTGTTGTTGCTTACTCGCGCTCGACACATTATATTATGATCTAGTATCTAGGATCGGGTATTTGTCTGATTAACGATTCATTACTAATGTTTATACAAATTTTCGTCATTTCGATAACTTGAGTGAAGAAAGTATGAAATTCAGTAATATTACGTTAATAAAGAAGTACACTTTTAACACTTTATCAAAGAATATCGATAACCAAACAGAGAACAGCTGCATATGTGACAGATACAACAGTTTCACAAGGTTATAAAACTGAGTTTGAAATCCAGTCTCAGATCTCCAGCTTTCCATCGGTCACTTCTGAATGTGTGTTCCATCTTAATCATAGAATGCGAAATGTAAAAGTTAATAAAGTTTTCCATGTACTATTAGTTGAAGATGACACAAATACATGTTGTCAGCTGCTTCATTGTAGAGGCTCCAGAGGATGATACCCCTATCCAAATCCCGTATAATTTGTTCTCAATTTTGGAGACGAATCACATTTCAATCGGTAAGCGTACATGCATCAGCTGCTATAGTTTTCACCTAGTACGTAAGCCAATCTTGTTATAGACAGAGGACAGTATTTCGTAACGTTACATGTTTTTGTTTAAAGTCTCGAATCTCTTTAATGACATGCGACACTAGTTGAAAGTTATACGGGATACATCGCCGCAGTAGCTATTCCACACATGTTTCCCTTGTTCCGGGCAATTAGTATGTAGCCACCGTCTCCCCATGACACACCTATAAATAGAATTTCAACAACATCAGTAAAATCTTGTAATCCATAATACAATTTATCAGTGTCCACGAGGTCGCTCTTTTCTAGTTATACTCTATCTTCCTGAGCTCTTCGAATAAAAGTACATGAAAACCATCGTATTTACGATGTAAGGGATTGTCAATTAAAAGCTGTCGTTACTTACCCCAACTATTCTTGCATATCCAGTAATCGTTGCCGTTCTGGGTTCCGTACCCAACCACCTGTAGGGCTTGGTCAAGCCTGGTAGAACTACAATTTCGTTCGTTGTATATACCGCTGCTGTACAGTTGGAATGATGAATGGCTGGCATCCACTAATGCAAACACTGGCATCATGTATACCGCCTCCATCATTGCTGTCTCATCTCCCCGGGTAACATGACGACTGCCATGTATCTGAAATGATTGAAACCCACGACTGCTTCATAAAAGCGAAGTAGTGTTCTTACATTTTCTTGATTTGTAACCGGAATTCATGTCAGTATGCATCTGAGAAGAATAAAAATGTCTGCATATTTATTTGAACTTATTATTAAGACTGTTTTCAATTTGCAACGAAAACCATTTTCTCCCGGGTGTAAGAATAAGCCGCTCATAGACTACTGGAATATACGCAATTGTTTGCGCGCACTCGTTTCTTTGCGAGTTGCTGCGAAAAATAACCTGCTGTTATTTACAAAATATCAACGTCAATGTTCCAAGAGCCATTCCAAAGTCATAATATCACAACTTCTTTCCAATATTTCCATAAGAATTGAAGCTATTGATGATGTAAGAACTGAGTTTAAAGTTTACCACGTTTATAGGGATACGAAAAACATTTCGGATATTAAAAGTATGGAGGAAAGCCCCTCGGGCTCCATACATTTAACCACCCAAATATTTTCATACACAAATGACTGCAATAAATTATCTATCCAATACTTAAAATAGATGAAAAGGGAACTTTGAAAGCCACCGAAAACGACAAATGTGAAACTTTTACAGGCTCGGATTGATTGAGTCTGTTCCTGGACAGTATTGGCAATGCATATTACTGCCCTCGCCGCCAAGCCCGTATTTAAAAGATGAATAAGGCTAAATTTTCGATATACACTTTCTTTGTGTCTACATGTTTGAGTTCAAATGGCTTTGGTTAACAGAGAATATGTCGCCCTACTTGTCGTGAATTCCGTCCATAACTGTCGTGCTCATCAAAATCGCACCATGCCTGTAACACTATACATGTATACCAGTTAAAGGAATACGTTCGGCTGCTTCTAACAGTTGTTTAGATGATTAAACATCTTTTGAATAACACAATTTTCGTAATCAATCGATGACGACGAATATGATAATTGTAAAACTTTTTTTTAATTACACTGATAATCGTTTTTTCAAGCGTAGCATGAGCGCGGCCATTGTTGACATCTCGTTGTCTCGCGAGAGATAAAAGACGAGGAGTGACGTCATTTACACACTTCCGGTTCATTTTTAATATTCGCAGAGATGAAAGCAGGCAAAATTAATTATATGAAAACATTGCTATTTGCGTGAAATCATTGCAAAGTAGCATAAATAGGAAAATTTCACATTATAGTTTTAGTGTATTGTGTGTTCTTACCTTCTTATCTTACATTTTGCCCAAGTAATTGCATCGCTCACTATGTTTCAACAGACAATATGTTTAATGAGAATGTTTGAGGCTCCGATCGCTTAATTGAAATATTTCCTTTTAGTGTAAAATAACATTGAGTTTATGATTGTCCCCTCACGTCAGTTAAGATTTTCACACCTTTTTAATATGTCACCCGATCTTCTTCGGAGCAAGCTAGCTAGTGAGATTATCGTATCAGTTAGTGGCTATTAACAATAACACGGGCGTGTTAAAACTTGTACCACTCAGTGTGCAACATCAACTTTTATTTTCTAATTTTATAATTAGATTTAAGAAAGAAATATACAATTTTACAGTAAATGTTCGTATTGAAGTATCGAGTTGCACTCGACCCCAGGCTTAGCGGCGTGGGGATTAATATGCATTTCAATTAATACCCATGAACAAGCTCAATCAAACCGGGCCTGAAACATTTTCATATTTGTCAGAGTTTGATGGCTTTCAAATTTCCCTTTTCATCAACTTAAATTTTTAAAAATACATTAATTCAATTCAGGGCCTTCCCCAGGCCATTATGACATACAGACACCGGTATGCCTTAATTTCTTAACAAAGTTTACTTATTCGGGACGATTGATCTGCCGGTATGCTTTTAATCTTGGTCGCGATGGCTTCATATTCAACAAACAGTTCAATGTCCCCTAAGCCATTTACACTGTTGTGGGACACACCAGCCGTTTACAACCCCAGACAAATATCTGACAAGCTCTAAATTCGCCGACATCCGTTTATTCAAAATCGTCTTGTCATAAAGTTGTTGTGTATTTCACTGTCTACATGTCGCAAATCAAATTTACAGGTCAAAAACGTTATGGTTAAGCAAATTAGCCAATGACGATCGATTTCTCTACTTTTTTCTCGGTAAACTCCGCCTCCCGAATAGTAAGCATGTTGGTGTTTTTTGATAGAGCGACCCACCTGAAGTCGAGTAACGGTTAAATATTACGCAAACAATATATTCTTTTTGCACCAGGAGAAAAAACAAAACTATGTGAATTTAGTGAAAACAAGAATTATTCGACTGTTGAATAATAAATTCAAGAAAAATGTATTTTCAAGGATCTATATATTACATTTTATATAAAGTCATTGGTATTTGTTAATACAAATGAAAAAAGCGGTTAATTAGATCGCTTCAGATGCCGCATACAACAATGACGCTAGATCGCTGAATTCAAACGTTTAAATCCAATTTAAGGACATCAATCGTGTATCCATCAACGAAGTAAACGCATTTTGTCCGAAATATATGCAAAGTCGATCAGGAAAAAATATCTTTATATTGGCCTTAAACGAGAAAATAGGATAAAATGTGCTACGATTCTCGGCATTTTATTGTAATTAATGGTGGCATTACAAGCAGTTTCTTTTAATCTCGGCTAATTCAATTTCAGAATTTTCAGGATCAAAATTATACGCTATTATGTAGTTGTTATATGAATGAATATTCCATTGTTGGGAATGGTAAGAATTGGACATAAAATGGAAAACGATACGAACCGGAAGTGTGTAAATGACGTCACCAGCAAGTGCGCGCATCGAAAAGGAAACAAACATGGCGACGATCATCGATGCCCGCCGATTTCGCAAATAACGGATCTTTGACAAGAGATTACTTTGTCAATATTTAACATAAAATAAAGTTCTATACGGCAAAATGATGCATTAGTAACGATTTATAACATAGTATTGGTGAAATCCAGCCGAACGTATTCCTTTAAGCAAGTATAAAACACCATACCTGTACAACAGCTGAGCGTGTGTAAAACGCCATAAAGATTATTTAATCTTTATTGGCCATAAAGATTGAAGAGTAACACCATACCTGTATAACGGATGAGTATGTGTTCAAGACTATGCCTGCGTAACGGTAGAGCCCTGTTAAACCCATACCTGTGTAACGGTATTGCATGTGTTGAACCCATACCTGCTTAACGGTAGAGCCCTGTTAAACCCATACCTGTGTAACGGTAGAGTATGTATTGAACCCATACCTGCTTAACGGTAGAGCCCTGTTAAACCCATACCTGTGTAACGGTAGAGTATGTGTTGAACCCATACCTGCTTAACGGTAGAGCCCTGTTAAACCCATACCTGTGTAACGGTACAGCATGTGTTAAACCCATACCTGTGTAACGGTAGAGCATGTGTTGAACCCATACCTGTGTAACGGTACAGCCCTGTTAAACCCATACCTGTGTAACGGTACAACATGTGTTAAACCCATACCTGTGTAACGGTACAGCATGTGTCAACCCATACCTGTGTAACAGGTGAGCATGTGTTAAACTCATACCTGCGAAACGATAGAGCATGTGTTAAACCCATACCTGTGTAACGGGTGAGCATGAGAAAACAGAGCAGGCGTAAAACATCATACCTATATAAGGCCAGAGAAAAAAAATTATTGGATTTTCGTCCGGATTTTGGGGAAAAAAGGGGCGTGTGGACACTTTTTAATGTTTATTAACGAAATACCCGAGAACAGAAGTAAAAACTAACTTAAAATTTTGAGAAAATGGCATTTATAGTTACCAGAACCTTTGGTGTAGAATATCCATCCATCTTCCAATTTCTTCCAAAAAAATCATGATAAAAATTTACAAAAGTAGCAGGTTGGTGCCTATTCTTGCTTGAAAAGCCATACCAGTCCTAAATAGTGACGCTATCACCTTCGGTTAGCTTTGAAATGATGAACATTTTATTTTATTATTGTCAGCCATGTTTTTTTCCATATCCGGGATGGTCTTTAACCCGATCTGTCAGGAACGGAATATGTTCCGATTTTTTACCAATAAATGTTTTGGGGCGGATGGTTTTGGACAGGGGCGGGCGGGGATGAGAATCTAAAATATTTTTCGGCGTTCGCTGTCTAAGCTCACTTTTGACCTAGTTTTTCGACCAATGAAATATTGTAAATAAAATTTATTATGCAGCGGGAAAATCAAATAGATTATTTTGATTGGTTATTAGTGGGTCTTGTTAATGATTACCGTAACGATTTTTATATTGTGTGTTAGTATTTACCTGGCACTTATATGTTCGGTCATTTTCGTTTTTAAAAGCGTTAATTGTATTGGAGAAAAAGATATTTACGGTATAAATAACCAGTTAAGTCAATTGATGGCTTAAATACGATTTTATATGGAATATTCATAGGTGTCAGGTAAACACTCGAGTACAATACACAGTGTAAAACGACAGAGAAATGCAGATATTTCTGGTTCTTACTGGTTCCTTTCTAGTTCCTTTGATACTGATTGTTTATTTCAAGTCCAGAAATTCAAAACGCCTTGGTGTAGTGGTTATCACACTCGCCTCTCAAGCGGAGGCCCCGCGTTCAATACTCGGGAGGGACACTTTCTTTTAAAGTTAATTTACGTAAAAGTTGGTAGATTTTGCTCTTGTAACAAGTTGTTATTATTTTCATTTATTTGTATTTTCCATCAACGCCGTTTATCTTTTTAAAAGATATTTATTGTTTAAAGATATTTCTTGTTTCTACTGCCTAAAGAGTGAGGAAAGCGTGTGTTTAATACCATACCTGTATAACGGGTGAGCATGTGTTGTTTTTACAAGAACCAAAGCTTTGTTTATAGCTACTCGCTGAACACAGTCCGCCGATGTCATGGATACACTGAAATATGTCAAGCGCTGTTGATGGTGACTTCACACAACAGTCGTATACCTCTGTTTCACTTACACCAACCAGTTGTCCCGTATTGATGACCGCATAGCTCTCAATACATTCTTAAAATAAGGTATGAAACTAGAATTAACAAAGAACAATATTACAGTTTTGATCTGAACAGTCAGATTTCATGACGTTCCGAAATATCTTACGTCATGCGAGATTTTTTATAACTTGTAACTTTTTTTTATCCCGCACTACACTTCAATCTTTCCATTATGCATATACTACTTAGCTTATCTTAAGGTGCTATGGCAGTCGTCATTTCACTGCCATCGAAAATTATCGAAATCTCTCAACAACACTTTGCATAGTTATGAAGAGAGAAATCAGAATTTTTGTCATCTATTTACGCTACGTGAAAATAACAAGGTCAAACACACTTTTACAAATATCTCATATTGTATACATTTGATAGACATACTGCCTGAGTAGTTTTCTCCATCACGCAATTATATAATATAAGCATTTATTATTATCTCAAGCTGAAAAAAGGCAAGTATAGATTTTATCATACCATAGTTATAATAAAGGTTATTTATAAAGGTCTCAATTTCGACTGAGGAAAATAATTCGCCTCGTAATTTAAATCATTGTTGCATAATCAAATTAAGGATTTGTCTTTTATCTTTGCTTACCAGCTGCAACAGTGAACTTGGAGTCCCCTATTTGTCCCTGGTCTTTTACCGGTCCTATTGCTCCCTTCTGACGCCAGTCCCAGCTCGACGGTACAAAGTCAATTTCTGTTGGAACTGACGGATTTGATAGGATGTTCTATCTGGAAGCTTATCAAATGTTCAGCACATCAATATATGTAAACCGTCAAAATATTAGAGGGCCGCCGTGTTGTGAAATGCTCAACCACGTGTCGAGTATAATTTAGCTTACGTTAGCTTAATTACATGTATATACTTAACCAATGTTCAAACTACACCGGTTCTAATTAATTTTTACTTCTCCGAAAGGAATTGAAACAGTCGTCAAATTTGAAACCTAGTTAGATACGCCTTTTTTATTTCTTTTTTTTGTTTGAAATTACGATCGAAATATACTCTTGCCTTCGCAAACCAAGGACATTAAATCGAGGCGGGAGTAGAACCAAAAGTCACGAAATCGACCATAGCTTTTTTACTAAGGATAAACAGAAATATGCTCAGACTGCTTCAGCATCTTCTTCTAACAGTCAAGCAATCGCATTATTGCAGACTCGCATTGAATTGATATTGATTACGAAAGAAGCCATTAGGAAAAATGAATCTTCGTTAATGGTGAGTTTTCTCGCTATGGACGATTCTGTGACTTTTGTTTTTACCCCTACCTTGATTTAATGCCAGTCGTTTCCAAAGGCGTGTTGGGATTTTAATTGCTATTTAATTTAAAGACATCTTATTATTTTGCAAGTTTGAAGAGTATACTCAGATTCCATCCTGCAAAGAAATTAAAATAATATCATCGGAGTAGAAAGAAGTAGTAGTAGCAATATCCAGAAAACTCTTTAATAAACACATGTAATTAGAAATTAGAAATTAGAAAATATTGAATAACGAAACTTAAATAATAGGGATGGGAACGGGTAATCGACTACTCGGGTATAACGTCCGAGGACCCGAGTAGTTTATAAAGTATTCGAGTACTCGATAAAAATGTAATTAAAAATCAACCAATTTTTATAACAATTGTCTTTATGAATACAAATCGCCGACTGACAGTTGATTGTCAACACCTCGCACCTGGTTTCCAATAAACAATATGACAGTTAGGGGCACAATTATCCGTTAATTGGCGCCTAATTGACGTTATTGTTTGATGCCGTAACACAGACAATTTGCAATAATGACAATTAGCACCTGCATATTTTAAGCACGACGCTTCTCTCGTTGGAGTTTTATTTGATTTTGTTTATTGAGTAATAAAATTCAAATGCGATTGTTGAAATAAGTTTGCAAAACTGAAATAAAATCTGATTGGACACTATTTTCACGATGTGTACATTTTACGGTGATGTTCTAGTTTGTGACCCGGGCTAATGAATGATTGTTTGGTTCTAGTTTGTGACGCGGGCTAATTATGTTTGTTTAGTTAAATATTTTAAATGTTGATAATCGAAATGCATAAAAATATGATTAAAATCATTAAAGTATTAGTCTTTTCTGTAAATGTGTTGGGTATCTTCTAGAGTGATAGATAATTACAGGCAGTCTGGCATGATAATACCCAGTACGATCGTTAAAACTTATAGAAGCTGATATTTCCTCTTACGTTAGAGAAAGGTTTCGAGTACTCGAGTACTCGATCGGAACAAGATCCGAGTACCCGAGTACCGATTTTGCTACTCGTTCCCATCCCCAAATAATACTCATAAAAAACTGGCACTGAAGTTATCGTTTGAGAGATAGAAGACCGTAATACAAATTCAGTCGTGAATTGTAACTTAACATGGACAAATACTCTTATTTTCGACCGTTTTTTACTTCATCTGATATTTACCTGATCCGCTAAATGATTTAGAGAAAGTTTAAAGTTGGCGTCTGTCCGTTTGTTGTGTTGTTTGACATATCTGTAGTTCTTGATCCATATCGATCTGTGAAAACTCTCCTCTTTGTCACTGGCGTACACTTTACCAAACTTCTCTTTCCAGTCAATCCAGTCATTTCTGTATGTAGGGGAAGATATCACACAGCCAAATATAACACTGAAATAACAAAATCTGAAGACAGAGGTCCGCAATTCCATCGTAAATTCCTATTCAGTTTATAAATAAAAGTAGAGTAGATAGCTTTAACTTCCTTATGTCCAAATAATAGATAAAATTTCACGTGATTAAACTGATATCTTGTTACAATTACGTTATCTAGTTTATCGCTAATAACAATGAGGGATTTACCTGTATGTTATTGAATTTGTCAATTAACTTTTCAATGTCATTGACCAACCTACCCGACACACTTGCGTTCTATTGAAAGAACAACTTATAAAACTCCACACTCTTTTTCAAATTGCGAAATTAAGGAAGATACCATTATTATATTATTGGAAGTCGTCCCGAATCTAACACACGATTTGTTTTAATAAAGAACGGTTTTTAAACTGACATTGTGTGTTTTTAAGTAATGAAATTTTCAATCATAGCATCAACCGTAGAAACTAACAAAATGGCCACCTCGTCCGATAAAATGATAGATACAATTAGGATAGTCTCCAAATTTTACGCTCATTTTGTGGGTGCGGCCTTTACACAACCTCGAAATTTACAAAAGCGAGTACGGTATGAGCGATTGACCGCATCTACTGCAACAACTATTGTGAGATCTCTCTCCTCAGCATCGTTGGAAAAGCCTTCGCCAGGATAGTCCTCAACCGTCTGCAGGTACTTGCTGACTACGTGTATCCCGAGTAAAAGTGTGGGCTCAGGGCCAAACGATCAACCATCGATATGGTGTTCTTCCTCAGGATAATTTACAACTTATATATTTCTTTTTTAACCTCATAAGAGTGGTACAAGATTTTCTAATTATTTCAGTTTTGTGTGCCCCTGTATATGTCTACAAAATTCCATCTATAAATCTATAATAGAAATTTGAAATATTTCATGAAAAACATTGTCAAATGAATAATTACTTTAACTATGTAGGGGATTTTGTCCGTAGGGGATTCTTGATAATAGGGGATTTTGTCTGTAGGAGATTATGTCATGTAGGGGATTTTGTCCATATTTATGAAAATATACCTAGGGGGTTTTGTCCGAAGGGGATTATGTCCGCATACCTCCTCAGGAAGATGCAGGAATAGTTCCGGGAACAGCGACGTCCACTGTACCTCGCCTTCATCGATCTGACCAAGGCGTTCGATTTGGTTAGCAGGTCTGGCCTCCGCTCTCCCAAGCTTCTGAAGATGATCGAGTCAGTCCACGACAATATGTCTGGTACTGTTCAGTACGAAGGAGCCTCATCGGACCCCTTCCAAATCATGATCGGCGTGAAACAAGGGTTTGTCCTGGCCACGACACTTTCCGTTTATTCTTCGCATACATATAACAAACATGCTCTCTCTTCCTCTCTTCTTTTTCGCTGCGTTGGGAGGCTGTGCTTTATGAGTGTGGCGATTCCTGAAATGCATATTTCACTTTTTTCTACCTGCTCCTGCGCCATGCATTCAGCGAGTCCAAAGATGGCACCTTCCATCACAAACGGAGCGACGGGAACCTATTCAACCTTGTCCGCCTAAGAGCGAAGACCAAGATGCACAAGTACCTAATGCGGGATATGCTCATTGCCGACGATGAAATCCTCGCTGCTCACACGGAAACTACCCTCTAGCGTCTCATCACTCTCTTCACGGAGGCAAGTATAGAGTTTGGCTCACCATCAGCCTCAGGAAGACCAACATCATGGCTCATTATGTCAGCACCACTCCCACAATTGCTTTTAGCGATCACGCCCTAAATTGTGGACAAGTTCACATACCTCGGATTCACAATCTCCAACAACCAATTCCTGGATGCCGAGCTCAGTGTGAGGATAGGCAAAGCAGCAACCGCCATGGCCCGCCTAGCACCAATCGTGCGTTCTGAGCACTCTTCTATACGGTAGCGAGGCTTGGACCCTATAAACGCGCCAAGAGAAAAGACTGAAACAACACAGATGTGTTGGCCCGGGCAGGTATGTCAAGCATGTCCGCCACCCTCTCTCAGAGATGCCTGCGTTGGCTCGGACACGTATGCAGGATGAAAGATGGCCTCATCCCAAAGGACATCCTCTATAGCGAGCTTGCCACCTGAACAAGGTAGCTTACCCACCCTGCGCTACAAGGATGTCTGCAAGAGGTATCTGAAGTCATGCAACATCAACCCAGCAGATCTCGAAACGGCATCTTCCGACCGCTCTAGTAAGCGTACAAATGTCAAAACTGGCGTCAAGCAAGCTGAAAAGAAGACAGAGATCCAGCGCAAGAAATGGTAGAGCCGCAAACAGCAGATGACCCAGTCTGTCACTGCTACAGGAGATGCAGCTCCCGCATTGGCTTCAGCCACAACCGGCGCTGCAGCTCCACAATTAAGAAAGCACTCGGGTGCAGAATCCATTGTCTCTAGAGACAGAACGATGCCAACAATTGTGAAACAGAACGATCTTCTAACCTTCTTAGAATTGTGTTAGTTACCTTAACCATAGCATCAGGTATGGATGTACGGACAAAGCATTATTTTATTACTTTTCTGGGGATGAATCCCGTCAGGGGTTATATCTACCAACAAGGGTTTATATCTATAAGCAAAATTTATCAGATGAACGTTTTCTTTGTAATCGGCTATTTTCTCATTTTTTACAACAAACCTACTTTTTTGTGTTTAATTTGGCCTCATTGTTATTAAACTGTTTTGCATCGTTCGTAAAACATCTAATAAGCTTATAATCGGCACTTTTTTACCTCACGACTACTTTTTTAACAGCTGGTAGCAAAACTTGTTAGATAAAATCCTTCTGGCCTGAAATCTTCAAACTTACAAATGAATATACTAAAAAGCAATCAAGATTCGTACATTGTCATGCTTGCAACGTATGCATTTATTCTGCTTATTCTGCGTCTGAACTCCTGGTCACCACAGAACCTCGCACATAACATTACACCTATGGGTACATCACTACATTTAAGTTCAAACGGCGTAGGATACTCGCTTTCGACTCGCACTATTTAAAGACTGCAGATCAAAAATGCGCGAGTTAACTAGTAAATTTTCAAAAATGTAGTTACCACATAAACCACATTGGTTCATATTTACAAATTTCGTTTTTTAAATAAAAATGTTATTTTTCCATAAGCTGTCTTGACTCGACTTGATCCACTTTCTTTGCACTTCATTCATACTTCAAACAAAATTCAAATTGTGATAATTCCGAAATATATATAAAAACATACTTACCTAGCTATACATATTATACAGAGTATTTATTATATATTTCGACGTTATGTTTTCTCGTGATTTCGCAAACGTATTATGTGGCGGGTGTAAAATGTTACCCCGTACTTCACTTTAAAGTAGTTATAAATTTCAATGACCTCACTTGATGGTGATATGCTAATTTCAAACCATGCAAAATGTTAATCATTGTGGCTGGCATTATAAAGGCGGCATACTTGAACAACTAACTTTTATTAGATATACGGACAATATGTACACTTGTACACTTGTACTGTGTCTGTTTCTTGCATGTTTTGCCAGGCGCTGTCGCCGTATTTAAATGGCCTTTGGGTTATCTATACATTTTAAATGATTTAAATATACACGCTTTAAAGCTTGTAAAAATCCACTTTTCTCGAATTGTATACAGTAAAAATTACAGACTCAGATCCACCATTTAATGCAATGTTCATAGAATATCTAAAAGATAATAATGGTTTTCCTTGTACTTATTCTGATATTGCTGAAGAATGAAAAAATTTGTGTTGTCAACTTCTTCATTGCATTGGCTCCGGAAAATGAAAACCCATTGCCGAAGATACTTTCTTCCCATGTTTATGCAGACATAATATTATAATTAGTTGATATAGACACCATTATTTACAGAATCTTGTTATGGACGTAGACCTCCAACTTTAAACTTTGTGTTTTAAGTTACGAATCTCGTTGATGACACGTAAACCTATAGAGTTAGACGGGATACATCGCCGCAGTAGCTATTCCACACATGTTTCCCTTGTTCCGGGCAATAAGTATGTAGCCACGATCGCCCCACGACACACCTATAAACAGAATTTCAACAAACATGAACAGAATGATATTGCCTCTACCTGGGAGCGAACCTGCACCGTTACGGCGAAAGCGACTAGCCCTGAAATTCTGACGACGCAACCGATTGAGATCACCTGGATACCCCCCCCCCCCCCAAGGTTGATTGGATAGCCCTGATATACTTTATCACCCATGCACGACATCGGTATCGGTTTATTTTACTAAAAACAGTTCTGACTATATGTACGGGGAGACTTTTTACGGCCGCCACAATGCACAAATAGCGCTATAGTACAATTCAAATGATATTGCCTCTACCTAAAAGCGATCCCGCACCGCGAAAGCGACTAGCCCTCCAATTCCGACGACACAGCCGATTGAGCTAACCGGGACAACCCCCAAAAAGGTTGATCGGATAGCCCTGATATACATTGTCATCACTGCACGATATCGGTAACGGGTTATTTTACTGATAACAGTGCTGACTATGTGTACGGGGAGACTTTTTACGACAGCCACACTGCACAAATAGCGCTACTGTGAAATTCAAATGATATTGCCTCTACCTGGGAGCGAACCCGGAGGTCGTTCTTTACTTCTTATATTACCATTGAGCATCTTATACTGATATACAAACTATCCAATTGACAGATTTTTTTTATTTTCCTAAGAAGTACAAAATAATGTTTTATTCCAAAAAGATTTCAAAAATTAATAAAATTTCTGTCATACGCAATTAACATAACCTATTTGTAAAAAATATGTTGCTTGGTTATACTTCTCTTACCCCAACTATTCTTACATATCCAGTAGTCGTTGCCATTCTGGGTTCCGTACCCCACCACCTGTAGGGCGTGATCAAGCCTCGTAGAACTACATTGAGGTTCGCTATATATACCGCTGCGGTAAAGCTGGAAAGATACATGGCTGGCATCCACTAATGCAAACACTGGCATCATGTATACCGCCTCCATCAACGCTGTCTCATCTCCCCGGGTAACATGACGACTGCCATGTATCTGAAATGATTGAAACCCACGATTGCTTCATAAACGCGAAGTGTTGTTCTAATATATTTTTGAATTTTACTCGGAATTCATGTAAGTATGCATCTGCAGAGAAAACTATTCCATTTACATATATTTTATCCGATCAACCTTTTCTGGCATTATCCGGGCTAAATCAGTCAGTAGCGTGATCAGAATTGCATGAATAGGCGCTGTCGCAGTACGGTATGGGTTCGCTCCCCAGTAAGGGCAATATTATTTCAATTTTCAATTTGTTCCGACATAAGGTGTTTCATGAGACTGTTTTCTTTACGAAAACCATTTGCACCAGGGTGCGGCGAGAAAGTACTCTTTCAGCTTCTGGCTTCGGTGCGCACACACACATTTTCGTGCGAGTTGATGCGAACAAGCGTGCTGTCAATTGCTTTGTCGTAGACATCACTTTTCCAACAGTCATACAAAATGCCATTATATCCTACTTCCCAATATTGTGATTAGAATCTATTGTGGAATGTACATATTTTATTTCATTTATCGGAATAGAAAATATGTGGTTTGCTGAAAGTAAACAGGAAGACTTTCGGGCTCTTCATACCTTAACACATATAAATTACAAAAGTGAATGACCGCAATATATTTATAATCAAACTCATTTGAAAGGAAAATGAGTGACTTTTGTTCTATATTACAAGTTTTAAAAATATCAATGGATGAGTGTGTGTTTAATACCATACCTGTATGACAGGTGAGCATGTGTTGTTTTGACAAGAACCAAAGATTTTCGGATAGCTACTCGCTGAGCACAGTCCGCCGATGTTATGGATACACTGAAATACATCAGATGCCACCGCTGGTGACGTTGAGCAACAGTCGTGGACCTCTGCCTCACTTACGCTCACCAGCTGTCCCGTATTGATGGCTGCATAGCTCTCAACACATTCTGTAAATTATGTTATGACAATACAGTTTCAACTTTCTATAGAACTCTATTACAACTCTAATATGTACAGTCAGATGTACAGTCAGATTTCTATTTTATATGATCTATTTTGCTCCTCAGTACTGGACTGTTCGGTGTTTCCTGCGTATGACTTGCTTAAACGTATTGTACAAACATCTATTCCAGTACTGATGAATCCATAAAACCCAAGATATTTGTAATGTTTAGCAGAGCACAATCAGTGAATAAATTATGATTTATTTAATTATTTATTTCAATAAAAGTGAGAGACTAGTTCTAGCACTTAAGTACATTCAGCACTCCACTTAAACATTTTTCTATATATAGTACTACAGTTTATCTTAAAGAATGTATAACTTGCTAATTTTAGTTATCGCTGCGCAATGAAAATTAAGGATTATTTACCAGCTGCCACAATGGTCCCCACGTCCCCTAGCTGTCCCTGGTTTTGAACAGGTCCTATTGCTCCTTTCTGACGCCAGTCCCAGCTTGATGGTACAAAGTCAAGGTTTGTGTTGCTAACGGTAACATTCTCTGGGAATCGACGGATTTGATAGGATTGTCTATCTGGAAGCTTATCAAATGTTCAGCACGTTAATACATATTTATATGTACAATATAAAAGGGCCGTCGAGTTGTGGAATACTTAACCAATGAGAGAGTAATTTAGCATAAATGTTAGATAAAGCCTTATCTAGAAAACTTTTGGGCCGTGTGGCGGCTGTAAAATGTCTCCCCGTACTTTTAATTAGCACTGCTATCATTTGCCAACTTTGAAGGCCGTTGAGCCGATGCATATGTATCAACTGAATACCGCTCAACCCGGGGATATGCGGCGTGGACAGTTATGCATTCCCATTACACCCCATTAACAAGCTCAAACAAACCGAGCCTTTAATATTATCATATTTGTCGTGTTCGGTGGATTTTAAAGTGCCATTTCCGTCTATATAATATTTAGTTTATTAATTGGAACTTCAGCTTACCTGGTCCGCTAAATGATTAAGGGATAGTTTAAAATTGGTGTTTGTCATTTTGTTGTGTTGTTTCACATATCTGTAGTTCTTGATCCATACCGACATGTGAAAACTCTCTGCCTTGTCACCGGCGTACACTTTACCAAACTTCTCCTTCCAGTCACTCCAGTCATTTCTGTATGTAGGGGAAGATATCACACAGCCAAATATAACACTGATGCAGATAGTGGTCCGTAAATCCATTCTAGAAGTCCAACTCAGTATATTTACGTATGCAACAATGGCAACAGAAAGGATCAAACAAGAAGTTTTAAACTTCCGAATAACCAAACAATGTATGATATTTCACATGATTTCCGTACCGTGATCATCTGAGTTGATATATTAGTAGGTTGTCAATTGAAGTACATTAGCACGTTATCAATTATAGTACAAGTTAGTGATAATTCATTTGAGAGGTTGTTGGTTTAGTTTCGTCCAGTTTTGGTTTAACTATCTTCGCGATATTTTTAAATATCAAAAAAGCCTCACATTTATCTTAAAAGAAAATTTACGCGTTGTTTTGTGATGCAGGATTTAAAAAACTTGTTTTATTAAACAAGAGAAATATTGTATATTTATTTAAGAAAGAGGAATCTACACTATAAAATGTAACATGAAGTTTAGAGGACGTAATTACATCTTTTTTAAAATTTCATTCGGAGTAAAAAAGAGCAATTTTTATTTATTTAATATGTTGCAAACAATATTTTGTTTACCTTAATTGAATTGAATTTAAATTTCCTTGCATTTTTCCATTTATTTTGCTCTCGTATAATATAAAATTTAGGATTTTGCGATTATATTTGGATGTGTTCTCACTCAACCTTAAAATGATATTTTATCAATTTTCCATTTGCAGGAACCAGTAAAATAAAATATTTTGACATATGATTTTATTTCATTTTATTACTACACATGTAGATATCAAGCAACAACTACAACAACAACAACAACAACAGTAACAACAAAACAACAAATCTGGCAAAATCTATTTGTAAGTAAGCGAACAATGAAGCTGTATTAAAATCGCTTGATTGGATTTTTTTCGGCGTATGGTATGAACATTTATAAATCTCACATGCCTTGCCTGTCAAAGATAATAAGTTTCTAGTTATTTATAAGAAATGATAGTGCCTCTAGCTGGGAGCGAACCCGCACCGTCACGGCGACAGCGCCTAGCCCTGCAATTCCTGCGACGCAACCGATTGAGCTCAATGAAGGATTATGTGAAGATTTAATCGACACTTGTTTAAAACAAGTTTGACTATAAATGATCTTGAAGATTTTACAGCATTCTGTCAATTATACTTTCCCGTGCTACTTCTCAATAAAAATTTCAGTCGCCGCGCATCATGTTTAATGTTTTGGCGTATCATAGAACACCTTTTCGGTCAAGCGTGCAGACTTTTTGCTAAAAACTATAATAAATGTTCGTTAAATTGCAGTATTTGTAAGAGATTTCCATCGTTATTGCAAGTCGGCTCTGTTATACTTTCATATTATTATTTGAAATAATAAACAAAGGAACACATATGTAGTTAAAGAATTTAATAAAACATATCCAAGCTTTTCGTTAAGTTTGGACACATGTTTGAAATTAATTATAACATATCAACAGGCTTAAGAAAGTGATATGCCAAACATGTAACTAGTGTTTCACATACCAGATCTGATTTCCAATAGATTACAAAATCTGGAAGAATGTCAAAATTCATACTAATACTGACTCCAGCCGGATTGTGTCAGTTCACAGGTAAAAATGCAAATGGTATAGTTGAAGCAGATCCACAATTTTCTGATAAATAATTAAATAAATATAAGTTATACAATGATCATAAATAAATATAGGCAATTTATCAACAATAAATACATGAACAAATAAATTAGATATTAAAGATTTTTTGTGAATAAATTGGCAGTTAATGAGCTAAGCTCTGAGAGGTCAACGAAAAACTATTGTAGCGTAGTGAATTAAAAAATCCCAAAAGTTCTTCGTTCCCATTCGACTCCTCCTTTAGTTTCTGTCTAAGTTCATTTTTAAAGTCACTTGTTGAGGTGTTGTTGTTTTTGTCTTTCCCGTCTAAGCTTGCTAGAACGAAAGTCATCATCCGTTCTAACTGATGAACCTCGTCGATTCTGCTCTCCGTGTTTCTAACATCTTCTTCGTCATCTTTCATCGGTTCTGTCGTAAGTCGCTCAGGGAGCTGAAATTCAAAGTAAATATAAATTTATAATTATGTTTCCTGTTTTTGACAGTACTCGTACTCAAACTAAAATGAACGTATATGAAATGCCATTTACAACGGTGCTTAGGAAATACTTTTGACCATTCAACAGTCTACGCCGCGTGCGTCGGAAAAGTATACCGAGAAAAGCATGTTTAAATAATCTTTTCGGATTTGTGTTTCAAGAATACTAATAGCACTACTCAGGTCTGAAGGTTATAAAACTGAGATTGGAAACCAGGTCGCCATTTCAGCCAATCAGATACTTGAGATTTGAGACTGGTTTCCATGCTTAGTTTTATAACCTTGGGCACAGAACTTGAATATTATTCATCGTCTATTAGAGAAATCTAATTAAATCCCTGGTCGAAATTTCGGTTTTAACTTTACTCTTTTTCTACCGACTGGGGTTAAAGTCTGAAAACAATTTTATTTTTAAATCAGATATTTAGGGCTATTTTACAGTTTTTATTTATCGTAAACTGAACGATCTTCCTTTCACAGTACCGCCGGGTGGGTAAACAGATTAAACCGACTTAACCTTTCCAATAATAAGGAATGTAGCCGCTTATAATGTTTTTTCTATGCTAGTAAACAGCGATACTTGTGTTGAAGAAGATTTTATTTTCTAAAATTAGAATTACAGGACGATAATGAGTTTAATTATCAAGGTTTTCTAAAATTTACGGGTCAAGAGTCTAAAGAAGTTTGCTTTATAATTTTAAACTTTTTTCTTACCTTTGGATTTGGAACAATAAACGTTTTCTCTCTTTCTTCTGACCTATCTATCCAAGTGTTTGATGGTCCTGCAAGAAATACATGCGTCGATCACAATTTGCTAACAACACACTTTTTAAATATAAAATAATTCATGTTTCAAACGTATTTAGTCACATATAGTTCGCTCCTTTTAAGTTTTTAGGTTACCAGATAAAGAATTTATTTTCCTAAATTTTCTTTGCAACATAAACTGAATCAAATACAATGTACATGTATTATATCATAAAAATTTCAAGTAACATGTTAGTCAAAGAGCTGCTGAAAGAAATTTAATTTGCATTATTGTGCATGAATACTTTAAAATGTGTGTGTTCATATCGTCACCTTTGTGTGCAGATCGTTCCATGACAGTCACGATATCCTTATGACCCATCTCTTCTAAGATTGCTCTGAACTTGTCATAAGCATCCTTGCCACCTCTCAGCAGTTTATTTATAAGAACCCCACACTGCAAGTGAGCCAGTCGGGGCCGTACATCAGCTATCTCGTTGCGCTCTTCCTTCGAGAACACTGCTTGGTCGTACAGTTTGTCTGCGATGAAATTTACATCATTCTGAATTGCTTTCCGAAGTGCAACCAGATTTTTGGTAATTTTCCTTTGATCAAAGCGATTCATGATTGTAATGGTTTTAATTATCTAAAACGCTAAATAAACAACGCTTAAACAAACAAAAATTTATAATTTAGCGATTTCGTTCTCTGTGAAATTCTTAAAAAAGGCACAAGCGTGGAACGTTGAAGATTGCACTGCTTTTATACCTTAATTTAGAACCAACGGGCTCAAGTTTCAAGAAATCGTCAAAGACATTTGATAAACAATTAGCATTCCATGTCTTCATTCACCGAAAAATTTAATGGTGTCATTTTGAACTTTTACCAACGGACAGTGTTTGGCGTTAATTATAAATAACAAAAAAGTTGAAACATTGTTTCCATTTTATAAATACTTGTCCAAAATATGGGACAAACATGTGAAAATGCTTATTTTCAATGAATACTTATACTTCATAGAAACATAATAGAAATCGGTTCGATATTTAAGACTGAGAGTTTGACATGACCCGCTCGCTATTTTGTGGAATATAAAGGAACTATTATAGAAGATGAATCGAAAGTGGTATGATAGGTATCATAACGTAATGCTTCTAAGCTATGTTTCATGTGTGTTCATGGAGTGTTTTTTTCTGATACACGAAGAACCACTATTAAAAACTTCAAAGACTACATTAAGGAAACATTGCACTCACGGTTTGAATAGCCTGTTGATTGGCAGTTCTAGAAATATAAACTTCTTCTTGCTCAAAAGTAACGCTAAGGTGCATTTCACGGTTCCATTCTATAACCAGCCATGTAATATCTCTTAGATAAAATATGGATGTTAAACAAATAAGAACTATGACTGGTAGTACAAGTCAAGTCTTACACAGCAAAAGTAAAAATAAAGCATTTTTTGCAGGTGCCACATTTTATTAGTTTTCTTTTTTTCAACAATTGTCTTAAAAATAAAGCAGAATTAAAAGCTGAAAAAATTTATAAGAGCAGGGGTTTGGATGTTCTAGTACGCAATAAAGACTGACAAACAGTCTGTCTAGCTCATCAGCAATGTATGCAAGGATATTACTGGCATTTGCTTTGCCAAGCCTCGAAACCAAAGATATGTATCGGGTCATATGATTCACTGTTTGATTCAGAGTTAACTATCCTTAATAGTTGGGACCGAACGAAAATATGTTTGCAAACCTAGGTCAAACAGGTATACTAGTATCGCATTCCTTTTTGAGATCGCATGAATTTGTCAATAATCACAGATACACCTTTTGGAGTTGACCCATACAATAGATTAAGTGGTATGTTGTGCTTTTGCGAATACCAGAATTTTATCTTACGACGATTGTGGTTTATAGTTTCAGAATGATCGACAGGGTCACACGGGTCAGTAGTTTATCAACATTCAAACCCCCACACGGGCTGACTGTATGGCAAGGGGACAAGTATAAAGAAAGTCACTAAGCCGTGCCTTTACATACTCCTTGATAATGAAAATGCGGAACATTTTTTCAGCGCTGTTGCGCACTTAGCTATGGTGTTTTCACACCCTTGCTTGTTATTCTGTCTTATTTGTAGGTTAGTTTCCTAAAAGCATTGTTGTTTTATACCTTACATTTGATAACTTGTTATCTTGTGCACGTAGTTTGAACTCCCAAAAGCGAGTCATTTTGTCACTGACAATATGACAATACATGCAAGCTGATATTCCGTTGTTCACACCGTTCAAAAGATATGGAGAATGCCATGGGTATGACGACGACAGTTGCGTATGAACGTACATTCACTGTTTTTCGGTGAAAGAGATTAGTGGCCTGATATTCACTTTTCCGATGACGAACACAGAATATTATTGATAGAGAAATTGCAGAAAAAGCGTGCAAATTTTCGACAAAACTGTAATTTGATGAATAGGTCGCAATTTTTTCGGCGTTAGCTGTCTAAGCTCACTTTTGACCTAGTTTTTCGACCAATGAAATATTGTAAATAAAACTTATTATGCAGCGGGAAAATCAAATAGATTATTTTGATTGGTTATTAGTGGGTCTCGTTAATGATTACCGTAACGATTTTTATATTGTGTGTTAGTATTTACATGGCACTTACATGTTCGGGCATTTTCGTTTTTAAAAGCGATAATTGTATTGGAGAAAAAGATATTTACGGTATAAATAACCAGTTAAGTCAATTGATGGCTTAAAAACGATTTTGTATGGAATATTCATGGGTGTCAGGTAAACACTCGAGTACAATACACAGTGTAAAACGAAAGAGAAGTGCAGATATTTCTGGTTCTTACTGGTTCCTTTCTAGTTCCTTTGATACTGATTGTTAATTTCAAGTCCAGACATTCAAATCGCCTTGGTGTAGTGGTTATCACACTCGCCTCTCAAGCGGATGCCCCGGGTTCAATACTCGGGAGGGACACTTTTTTAAAAGTTTATTTACGTGAAAGTTGGTAGATTTCGCTCTTGTAACAAGTTATTATTTTCATTTATTGTATTTTAATAACAGTTATTCGTCATTAGTACTAACTCTACAAAAGGTATTTTATTGAAACTGAATAAATGCACAGTTAACATTAGACATTCTTCTTTAATCGACGTATTATCATCAGACGAAATTTTTGCACGCTCTTTATTTCTTTCTTTCTTATATATAAAAATCTTTTCCATCAACGCCGTTTATCTTTTTTTAAAGATATTTCTTGTTTAAAATTACAAAACCTGAAATATTTGAAATATTCCTTGATAAAGTTCAATTATTTCCCTGTAATTATTTAAAATCATAGCTTCCAATTTATCTACAAAGATATTTACTTTTAAACTTAGTATTGCTTGATTATTTTGGTGATGACAACTGTCGTTAACACTGAAATATTGGTGCAGAATGAAGTTTGGTCAGTAAATTGGATAATGCGAACTTAAGTGAAAACGCATTTTGAAGTCGCTGTTGCCTGTTTTATGCATACATTGTATCAAAATCTATTATTAACATATCTTCGTTTTTTGTGATAAATTGCAAATAGATTTTAGGAATTTTTAGGTCTAACTATTTTTCTTTACTGTTATAATATTTCTTATCTTATGTAAAATAAACATACACATACAGTATTGATTTTTGCAAAATTTGATGAAACTGCATTGTGCCGTTTGAGAGATTTTGATAATTTTTTTTTCTATGACAAAGCAATGACGAACTGAGCAATGCTTTAAAAAGTCAGTCAGATTGTCGAAGCGGTTAGTCATGTTAAGAGAAATTTTCTTTGAATTTTCTTTTAACCGAAGAAAAGAATGCTATTTTAAATTTATTTCAAAGGTACAAAAACACATAATCAGTATTGATTGACCTTTCTACAAGTGCCTGCCGTGGTGCTAGAAATGTTCGGAAATAAATTTTAAAGATAATAGCCGTAGTTTCTATTTCACAACATCATAAATTGCATGTGCTCACCGTTTGCATGGTAGTGATTTACAAGTTTTATTTACCAAAAAAAAAAGCTAAATGATTACTGCATTTTCATTTTCTTTGAGATTTTTAATGCCGTATGTACAAACGGTGCACACATGACATTCATAATTCCGTGAAACAGGAAAGAACCACAATCGTCTATAACTATTTACATATTAATGTAACATAAAGTTTACGAATTTTAAAGCACATCATAATGGTTATGCATATGTGTTCTTTGAACATTATAATTCAATTAACACTTGCGATGTTTAAACACATGCACCACTTTTACAGGAAGAGAAGAGTAATTAAAGTATGATTTTTGCAGTTTATCTTAAAACTTGCCGCATCTGTTTTCAGATTATTTTTATAAGAATGAGTGCGAACAACCGGTACCTCAAGGCAATTAGAATCTTTGATGTGAAGCAAATTCTCGAGACACGATATACAAAATGCCAGAGTAGATTAAAATGAAATATTACATAATCTATTAATGTCAAACTCTTATTTGTAGGCAAAATAAATCAACGAAGAGAACAAAAAATGTACGATGTAGGTGAAAAACATAGTATCATATTTTGCAGTTCATAAAAAACCACAACAACACAACAATAACAAAACATCAAATTGCAACAACAAATACAAGGGCTGTTCATAAAATTCCAAGGCTAGGTAAATAACTTTCTTTCGCTGCTTGAATACGGCGCAACAGATCATTTTGCCATTTCAGGTTTGAAATGTCTATTGTAGTGTTGCTTTGTCGCTAACGGTAAAAAAGCATTGCCAGATGTCAAAATGATGTACGACCGACTTACATCTTTATACGGATAATGTCGACGGAATCGGTAAATTCAAAATGGTAGAAATTACGTCAACTTCGGAACGTACGGAGCAGAGAACAGTCATATAACACACGCTTAAAGATAGAATTTGTCAACCAGTGCTGGTTACGAAACAGTTCCAATTAACTTTTTTATTTCCTATCCCATGAAAGAAATATTTCCGTAAAACGACTAACATGCTTATTAAGTCGCAATGAATATCATTTGAATTTAACATTGACGAACTTTAACCTACTTCTGGTCAAGCACCGCATTGACAAGGGATATGGCAGACGCTCGTGTGCAAAATTTGGAAACGCGTAGCAGTTAAGCGTGACATACATCGCAAAAATTAATTTAAATGGCCTCAAAACAAAACAAAATGGTAATCTGCAATATTGTGTGTTGTCATGGTCTTACCAACTGAATGAACATTTGTATACAGGAACTATAAACACGCCGGGGGAGCTCTGATATGGAACTCATCTTGCGCTCCCGACAAAATCGTATCAGCCGTTTCCGGGGTTCTTTATCAGACGGAATAGTGTCACTGAAAAAGGTGGGTGTTTCTGAATTTTCCATCAGTAATGTAATAAGGGCCCATTTTCCGAAAAAATTCGAATTCTATTCGACGCTCATTTGAATCATGAACAAAATGATATTAGTCTCTTTAGGATCAGTTTAAAATCGACTGTAAAAAGGATGAAAAATATCGATGAGTGATCATATCTGTACGAGTATGCCGCATATCTTTGAAATAATACGGTAATACTTTGATGTGTTTAAATCTATTTCAGTTAAAGACGGTTAAGACATGGAGCGCACTGAATGGAACATTTGCATCAAACATTATTACAAGAATCTGATCTGTCACCAGTGTCATTCATGTTGCTATTTTTAGGATTTAAATGTGACATTTGCAGTGGACAATTTGACAACAAGCGGACTCTAAGACATCATATTGCTGGGAACAAAATCTGCTTGCAATAAATGCAGCAAGCTATTCATTGTTAAAGGGAATTACACAGCTCAAATGCAGACATGTGATGACAAAAATCAATACATACAACAACAACAACAACAACAAACTTTATTAGCAAGATCGGCATATCACATGCCTATTGCTAAGAACAGTGAACAAATTTTACATAATTATGCGCAACTATGAGCGAACAAATATGAAGCATTTCAACAATGAAATGTTACCTAATAGCATATATGCCTTTTTTCAAATAATTACAAATACCTATAATAGTTTTCTTTTTCTTAGAAGACATAATATTTTCAAATTTTATAAGATTAGGCCATGATATTTTTGGAAGATATTTATCTCTCGCATCCTTGTATTTAGTGCAAACTAACAAAAAAAGGAATTAAGATTCAACGACTCCCATGTTGCAATTCTGCAAGATTCTAATTTCTCTACTAATACCAGTATAGCGACCAGTTTCAATAGCAAGACTATGAGAAGAAAAACGAAAACATGTGAGTAGTTTTCTCAGGGAATCATTTTCAGTTTTATCTAAGTATTCTTCGTATTTAAAATCCTTCTTAAATTTTACATATTAATCGAGTTTAGACATACTTGTTACGTGCCATTCTTGAAGAAATTGTTCTCGCAGACGTTGTTGCAACATGGGAAAATAATGAAAATCGTATAAAATAAATAAATATAAAATGTGTGTTTTTTTGAAATTCACATACAAGTAACCAATGCAAGACTCATTTTTTTGCACTGTAAGCTTGAAATATCACAATAAACATCAGTTTTGATTTTTAAATTAATGTCTTCTTTCTGAGATGCATTACTTTAAAATTAACACTTCTAAAAGAATCGCAACAAATGGCATGTAAGTCAGGTTACAGATGTATTTATACAAACTAATAATATCGCATATTTTTGATAACACTAACAGTCATTGTTCACGAAAAAAGTGATTTTCTTGAATGTGAAATTATTTTTAAGTCTGTCACTGGTAATACACCAGATGCATTCACTTGGAAGTCGTACCTTATAAGGCAGACCATAAATCATTTGTAAAAGTAAAGTTCACATTGTTTCGCAATTAGAACTTTGGTTTCCTTGATTGTGTATAATGTGCTCGAACAGGCATTTCACCCCGCCGTGGTTCATTGATACCAGACTTGAAACTTAAATGTTTTCTTCTTTTGCTTTCTTCTGATTGGGGTGTCGAAGAAACGGTCCTTGTTTTTTCAACTCCATCCGACGTTAGTATGCCCTGACCCGAGCGATCCATCTCCTGAATATTAGAAAAGAAACTCTATGAGCAAGGAAAATTTAATTTTGAAAATCATTCTACCGCAAAAAATTGATATAATTAAATGTAAAACACCCTTTCATATATAATTATACATGCTTAAAAGCATTTTAATGCGAAACTACTTGGTCTGATATGGAACTCGGCAGCCTGATATGGAACTCAAAAATATTTTAACGAATAATTCAGTAGCTGTACATTTCTGGCCACTGAAGTTTCATCTGATGGGAGATATCGTCTAATTTTACGCATACACACGATACTACTTCCTTACAAAGGAGTAAACAACCTATTATTTCATATTGAAGATCATATTGATATTTAGGATCACCTACCTTTTTCGGTGTCAATTTTTCGCCTGATATGGAACCCCGGAAGCGGCTGATATGATTTTGTCGGGAGCGCAAGTCGAGTTCCATATCAGAGTTTCCCCCGGCGTGTAGAAAGGAACCAGTAAGAACTGGAAATATCTGCACTTGCACTTGCACTCTTCGTTTTACACTGTGTATTGTACGCAAACTTGTGTTTACCTGACACCCATGAATATTCCATCTAAAATTGTATTTAAGCCATCAATTGACTTAAATGCATTTATGTTGTCATTCAAACAAATAAATGCCGTTTATTTTTGCGAGTGCATTTCACTGTGTCTAGGTCCACTGTAAGCCACTAAACAGTAGCATATGAAGACGACTACGATATTATACACTGTATCTAACTTAGTAAACCCCAACACGTGGTCGTTCATTTTCTTGCTGGATTTCGTGGAGTCAACATCGAGAGAAAACTTGTCATCTCCCCTCCCTCCGACCCATATTTATAAAGAAAACAATAACAGCATGCCAACGCGCACCATGACCTGTACGATAATATTCAAGTAATATATAAATATTTAAAGATCTTAAGTTGCGATCCCATTTTCTGCTGCTAGAATTTATCTTTTAGACATTTATACATGCAGTAACAAGTCTCGTACAGGAACCAGACAATGTCCACATTAACGTTGACATGATTCACTGATTCTCAGCTAAAAGGAAAACAAACAACAGCAACACCGAGGACAGGATTTGCCAGAGTGATGACAACCCCCAGGCGATACCAACAATGTACAATACCATGGACAGTATCCGCTTGTGTGAAGCCAGTCCTAACTGATGAACGGGATTAAAACAAACACAAAAATAAGATATTTAATGATGTGCAATACAAAAAAGTAATGCTTAAGCATTCCAGCATTTGCAGTTAGACTAGAAACGTTTAACTGATAGACATTTAAATTAATAAAATACATTCGACGTCGCGATACAATTGTTCAATCAGTAGCGGATAGCTAAGCAGATAACCGCTCAACGGGTCTTTAAAAGTAGAAATTCTACAAACTTATCAATATCATTCAACAGACAAAAGTGTTCTCTCTTAAAAACTGGCTTCTTTTTAAATTTTTGTGTCAACTTTCCTGCTCAAGGTTTTATATATGATATGCATGGGTTGAGCCAGTAACGGATAGCTTCAGGGAGTATGAGATAGGTAGTGTTAAGTCACTAATGGGGCTACCAAACCAACCCAAATATTGTATTTTTATTATGACATGTACTGAAACATGTTCAGGGGTTTATCAAATAAAAATAAATACTGCTTGAACTGAATTAAACCGGAAAAATGCTGCTTACTGTAGCAGAAGAAAATTATGATACAATAGGTCATAAAAATTTTAACACCGATAAATAAAGATGACAGAGAAATCAAGAGGAATATACAGTATTATTATATCAAATAGAATAAAAACTAAGTAAAATATCTTTACTTACTGGCGATAACTAAACATGGTGGCCAGAAAAACTAGGATTTTTTCTTACACAGTTCATTCATTACGTACATGTATGTGAGTTCTCAAATTAAAAGAAAATATAGCACAATGAAATAAAAGCCTTTGAAAACATAATCGAAAACTGGCCAGATTGAAAAAAGAAAAGAAGAAGTCAATGATTAAACCTTCAGCGCATCTGACTCCGGTATTCTTAAAAGGTTTCAACAAGGTCTCAGTTGAAAGCATTGACATCAGTGTTTCCTCCCGACTCACCCATTCGCTGATACATAAAAATATCTTCAGTACTGCAGTTACAGTATATTCCCTACGTTTCGTTATATTAGTTCAATTGTTTATCTTCAAAACACATCATACATGTACCTAACTTTCAACTCGCCTCTGACAGCGATTTGACAGATCAAGTTGATTTGAAGACGACCCCCTTATGTAGCCTACATTGGCAATCCGTTACTGACTGAAGTGCATGGTGGTTATTTATAGCTCTGTTTGGTGACAATTTCACACCCGTCAACCGGCAGAGCCAGGAGCGGACGGCACATCCAGGCGCAGACACGGTAATTTTTTTTATACTTGACAGCGGTGTAAGTAATTATCATTTTTTTCGCTAGTTTTGATTAACTCTTGGAAAGAAATATCGGCTGATTTTAAAAGCCAAATGAATTTTGCACATATCCGTTGATTTCTAAAGTGGTAGAAGGGATAATAAACATTTTATCGCGATTTAAATACGGAAGTTTGTGATGAAATCTTGTTCTGCGTTTTATAGCAAAATGCTACATAGATCTGAAAATCTGCATAAATCTGTAAGCACTACTGTAAACTTTTTTCATTCCCCTGGCAATATGTGAAATATAAGCACAAACAGACTTTTAACAAATTCGCGAGGGCTTAGTGAATAGAGCTGGGGTATAGGAATGGGCAGGTCCATGGAGCAGAAAGCGAATTTATTGGCGAAGACCAGGAGCAGATATAATCGAGTACGGAAAATCGTGTGAAGAAGTCCTTGTCTCGAAATTCTGGGATTCGAACCTCCAGTATTAGAGCATGTCGGCATCCACTTAACCAGTCCACGCTATTAAAGCAAGTTACACAAGTCTCGATTCGAACCCGTCATGTTTATTTACAACTCTCGAGAAAGAACGTCCAGCTGTAACTTATAGCAGTACTCGCATAAAATAACTGGTTACACCGTAAAATATGTTTTTCGCAAAATATAAAAATCGTTACGGTAATCGTAAACAAAACCCATTAACAACCAATGGAAATAATCTTGTTGATTTTCCCGCTGCATAATAAGTTTTATTTACAATTTCATTGGTCGAAAAACTAGGTCAAACGTCAGCTTAGACAGCTAACGCCGAAAAATGGTACAGTATTCTAAAAAGTTATTAGGTCACCAGTATCTCGCAACCTACCATGGCCAGCTCGACGTGATGAGAAGGGTGTTGTGCTGCCATGTGATTTTTACATATCTATCCCTTGTAAAGATGACTATAAGGTTGTATCAGATGCACTTATAGCAATACCTGAAGGCTATGCCGTGGAACTTGTGATCACATGATTGCTTTTAATTACTGCTTTTGATAATACTTTAATCAAAATAACTTATTATATAAGTGTGTTATTTCATTTATTACACATTATTTAAGACTTATTTTGAACTCTTAAGTCAGAAAACATGTAAAAATGTATTCGGTCTGTAAAAACCATTACACAGCTGTCAAATCTAACAGTCAAAAACACTTTGAGAGATGTCGCCTGATTTATATTCGGAACTGCTTGAAGTAACTCGAATTGGTTTAAATGTGTCTGTCAATAATTGCTACATTTGTGGTAGTAAACAAACGCGGAGACTAAAATAATTGCAACATATGTTTTGGTAAGACATCTTGCATACTATAAAACTAAAAACACAATTCAGATTATTGCTTGTAATAGATTTTTCCACAACGGATAAAACGATTAACCGGAACTAGTTGACAAACTGTACCTGAAAATTTCTTTACAAATGAAAACTGGTGACCGTGCTGTAGTAATATTTTACTGGCATCGATATGGTAAATCCATTTTTTTACCAAAAAATGTTAACAACTTGTGCAAATGTATGCATACAGACAGAAAAATTAGTACACAATCTTTCAATGTCAGTTCATACAATTGAATCATACTGTATGTGGATATAATTATGTCAAGTTGGTCGCTCGCCGACTCGGACGTTAAAACGTAGAAAATGTTATTTTTACACAACTGACTTTAGACTTCGCGAAAGTGATACGGGATTCTACTGAATGGCTCACTTTATGCATTTTTTTTCAATATCAACGATTATTTGCTCGTACATGTTCGTATAGTATAATTTCAATATGCTCCGATTTTTGCATGTGCTTGGACATTATTTTACATATAAGAAAGAAGTGAGCGGCCGATTGGAGTAAATTTACCAAAGAAACTTGTACTTGTTTGATCTTTAGAAACTTTGAGTTTGATGCATGGTTAGAACTTTTCTCGCACACCAACTAGCATTTATATCTGGCCATTAACGGTTGCAATGCGATAGCCCTGCGGCTTTTGCGTCTGAGAGCTCTATATTTGCAAACAATCATAAAGTATAAACATATTCTCCTCTTACTCGTTTATGTATGTGGATTAGTTTGTTATATCTCTGTGGTTTTTCCGATTACGTCATTTTGTGAAGGTTGTCTGAAAAAAAAGTTATATACCGAAATATATTTTTGTGAACGATTTATGTGTCAATAATTTATAAGAGAACGTAAGAGAGAGGAGAGAAAAAGGGAATGAAAAAAGAGAGGAGAGAGAAGTAATGAGAGAGAGAGAGAGAGAGAGAGAGAGAAAGAGAGAGAGAGAGAGAGAGAGAGAGAGAGAGAGAGAGAGAGAGAGAGAGAGAGAGAGAGAGATTGCACGATGTGTGATGTCTGGAATTCTGCATCTTACAGGGGAAAATGTTAATACGGGCATGTTTTTTTCACAGACACCAAATCACTGTTGTCTCCCTTACACCCTGCGTTCATGTTTTGTCTCTGTATTATATTAAGACGCCGAACTATAGTCTGTGTACGTTGTTCTCACTTTGGTTTTTCTGTTAGATGATTCAACAGCTTTAGAGCAGTTTCTTCCTCGCTGGTGCCATCTATAGCGTTAGTGTTTAACAGACAATGAAGTGTCAGCGAATGTTTTGTTCTTTCTGCATTTCATAGATGTTGCAAGTTTGCTTTAAAACAAATCAAAATGGTATAACTGATTTCATTTTTCAATGGTACCGTTACCGATTTTGCACTAAGGTTTCACTAAAGTTAATCTAATTCCCATAGGTCCATGTTAAATTGCAAATATTCAATTACATTAAACATAATTTCTGTCATTTCGGTTCTTAGACAACGATGTATTGGTGTGAAGATCTACAACTCGTCTGTTCAATAACACAAAGGAAATTGGGGGTTAACTTACTTGTTAGAAAATAACTGATCACTAAACGAAGAGACCTTATTTGGGGCGCGTCACGGGAAAAGGTACCTTCGGTCATTTTAAGTGATATTTTAGTTTTTACGAAATGTAAAAAGAATTTAAAAGAATAAATCAATTTCTTATAACTAAAATGTAATTTTGTTACACATTTTGACAATAAAATGGTATTTTACCGCAAAATGCATTATAAATGCATTATAATTAAATTCGTCTGGTCAAATTTATGACGTCATTTCAAAGATTGACGTCGACTGTCCGAAGGTACCTTTTCCCGTGACGCGCCACATTTTATACACGGTTTCGCAAATACGTTGCCACAAATATACATCCGCTGTTCCGACAATAGTCCGTTTCTATCAAACAAACTATATGCATGAAGAAATTGCTTTCTTTTCCTGACATGTTATACCAGCAAACGAGTCACAAACAGGCCGTTTTCCAAGGTTAAGAGGCCCCTAATGGAAAAAATATTATATTTTAAAACGGACTTCATTCAATGGACCACGGAGGAATACTACGTTATTTGGTTTAATGCAACCACTAAGGTGACGATATATCGTAAAGCTATCTACTCAAAGGCCTTAGCCATTTGAAGGTATCTTTTCTTCATATCCAAGCAGTATAAGCCGACTTTTAAAGACTTTCTTTTAGAATACAAGGATCAGCCTACGCATTCACAGCACACGTTTGAAGAAAACTCTATCAGTTGTATTAAATTGCAGAAGGTAGAACCGCACTAGACGATTATATGTTTTAAGATTAATAATATATCCACATGAATTCGCGAAAGAATTGCCGAGAAAAGTAGCGGTTAATGATTTGATGAATGTTGGATGCGAGTCACTGAAACTATTGGCAAATCGAGCCGCGACATCAGTAGATATCGGAGCGAATCGAAGCGCTGTAGCCATTTCATGCAGTCTCGTACAACATAGCGGATTCTAAAGATACTATCTGTCAAACAGAAGCATCTTTATTTTAATAAAACACAATTTATTGCATATTTTTTTAGAATAAGTATATTTTGCGAAATAAGTGGACAAGTTTAGCGGCTTTAAATGTGAGAAATAATGAATTTCTCGGAAATTTTAAACATTCTGTTTTTTAGCAAATTCAATAGACCGCAATAATTATGTTTTGTTATAAAAGGAAGGAGATAAAAGCTTACTGAGATTCTTGTGGTAACATAGAAACTCCACAAATACGTTCGTTGGTAATGATATTTTATTGAGTGACTAGATATATACAAAGAAAAACTAACCGAATGGAGAAGAAACGAAATTGACCTGGGTGACATTTAAACCGCTCTGTTTGCAAAGGTTCTGGTCCAAGTAATGGGCAAAAAGTTGAACGTTCCATGCGAAATTGTAGATTTAACGTGCCTTAAAAATGTCGAGGATTATATGAGTTCTCTACACAATATGAACGTGACAGAAAATGACACCCGCCCTGTGGATTTGGATACATTTGAAACTTTTACCAAGGGATTATATACGTACGGAATACCGCTGATTTGCATGTTTGGTATTTTCGGCAACATGCTATCGTTTAGAGTATTCGTTTTCACTAGCTTCGGAAAGCATCACTCCAGCTCGTACATAGCTGCTTTAAGCCTATCCGACACGGGTTTTCTGGCGTCTCTGTTGCTAAGCTGGCTTGGTGGAGGACGACTGGGTGTGGTGTACGGTCACAGTCCGGTCTGGTGTCACATGATGATCTACGTCACATATATCTGTAGCTTTCTGTCCGTCTGGTATGTGGTGCTCATTATGATAGACAGGTAAGATTCTCACAATCTGGACTGAAGGTTATAAAGCTGAGCATGAAAACCAGTCTCAAATCTCAAGCATCTGACTGGTCGCCATTTCAGCCAATCAGATGCTTGAGATTTGAGACTGATTTTCATGCTCAGTTTAATAACCTTGGGCAAGTATTATTGTTTTCTTTAATTTCGCGGAGGACGAATTTTCGCGCCACAAATTTAACCTTTGTGCAATAACGGTATAACTCTTTCTTATTTCAAACGCACTTAAACCGTTTTTGCCCAAGATGAAGAAATTTCATTTTCACGAGGGCATAAATACGCACAGCTAGAGATAACTTACGGAACGGTAAAGGCGGAACGCTCCCCATTTTTGTTCGAGTTTCCTTACGAAATTTCGCATACACATTATCCAACATATGCCTGATTCGTGTATGTGCTTACTTTGCTAGTATTCTAAGCCGTTTCGAACATCAATTATGAGACGTCTGTCAAATTTCCCGCCGTCGAGCATCGCAAGCTGATATTTTGTTCAATTTTACCTTGATTTGCGCGAAATATGCAAAACTTTAACCTCGCTCAAACTGTTCAATACCACAGTATCATATTTTCTATCGTTTAGTGAATATGTTAATGAATAATTATGTGTGACACAGATAGCGATTCAGAACTAAAATTATTCAGATTTTAGTTTTCATTTGAATATGGCAAATCAGACATTTTCAAGTGAATTTTATTTTAAATAGTAATGTAGAAGCCAAATACCACTTAAATTTCTTAACTATTATCATTCAGTCACAAATATTCGTGGAGTATAAATTGCAATTTCGATCCATGATTTTATCTAAAACGATCAATCCAAAAATTAAAAACCGCCACGAAAATTAAAATTTAAATTGAAACCACGAATTTTTGATGATATTGTCTCAACCGGGGATCGAAACCACACGGCTTCAGCGCCTAGCCATGCACAACCTATTCAGCTAACCGGTACAATCCCAAAAAGGTTGATTGGGTAACCCTGATAAATGTTAGCATCACTGCATGACACCGGAAACCAATTATACTGATAATAATACTGACTACATTTACGGGGAGAGCATTCCACGAAAATTTAGTTTAATCTAAGACCGCAAAAGTTTATCCTCATGAACATAGGTGCATCCACAGGTACAGGTTCAGAAACCGAGACAAAAACCTTTTTCGGTCAAACAGAACATGGAAATCGCAGCCGCTTAGCCTTAATTGTTGTCATGGAAGTTGAATCAAAGTTACCATTAGTCGCGTTGAAGCTGTTTCTGTGTTGACGACAATAGCCTTTGCATCCGGTCGATGTAATTTGATGGGTCTGAATTACGTAATGAACACAAAACACGCGAAATACGAATTTCATGTGAATGATTTATGCCCAAATTAGTTGGGAATGATTTTTATTACCGATTTCGATAGAAATAAATCAGTGCATCTGCCGTGTACACAGAAAATTAATGTGGTTCGAAATTAGTTCAATTTAGATTGCACCGCCATACTTTTGAGTTAATGCAAATTTTACCAAAATGATGTAAAAAAGAAAAAAAAAGAAACATGTTACATTATATTTATATTATATTTATATTATATTGTATTTCAAAATTAAGACAAGGTAATCAATTCAGGGCACGATCTCATGAAACTGAGATTGGAGACCAGTCTCTAATCTCAGAAATTTGAACGGCTGAAATGCCGGTCAGTCGCCATTTAAGTTAAACAGATTCTTGAGACACGAGACTGGTCTCCTGCTTTAGTTTTATGATCGTTGCCACAGCTTGCAAATGAGTTGGGTAATCACTTCGTTAGTATAATATAAACATTGTTCTATAAACTTTGAGTTTTATGATCAAATGCCTTGGTAAAATACGACCAACACTCCATAACTACCTTAAATATAAAACATAAAACCTCACGCAAAGCATGCAAATAATTGCAGGAATGGTATTTGTATGAAAAATCGCACTCGCCGTCAATTACGCGCTATCGCATGTTTCCAATGTTTACATCTAGTAAATACGATTGTTTAATGGTGCTGGTTGTAATTAATATTTTCTTAACAATCCTTTGACAACGTGGATGAAACTGACACAAAAATATTGACTTTTGTGACGAGAGTCTTTTATGTTATCTCATTTGTTACCATGAAAATGATTCAGGGCTGAAGGTTATAAAACTGAGATTGGAAACCACTCGCAAATCTCAAGCATCTGATTGGCTGAAAAGGCGACCAGTCGCCATTTCAGCCAATCAGATGCTTGAGAATTTGAGACTGGTTTCCATGCTCAGTTTTATAACCTTGGACACAGGTTTCAGCAAGAATGTCTGAGAAAATCTCTTTCCCGAATAGAGTTTCGAACTTGGCCTAAGATCATAAAACAGATTAGAGATCAGTCTCAAAGGTCAAGCATCTAGTCTCCATTTCAGCCAATCTTATGCTTGAGATTAGAGACTTGTCTCGATTTTCAGTTTTATGATCTTGCTTGCGTATTGATACTGTGCACTGGGCAGAAAAGAAATCTATTTTCCATGAGCAGTCGTAGAACAGTCATGAATAAAACGATTTCGCCTTTAAACATCGAAGCATTATTTTTGTGATACAGAGAAGCGAATTCTACAAACCGCTCAGCTTCAATTTTTACGCAGATACGCATGTTACATTATCAAAAAGTATCTATCATCTGGATGACAAAAGTGGTACAAATAAAACGAAAGCTTTTTCAATTATACGTTAAAAAATTGTTAGATCTTACACAACGTACCCTATACACATCTTAGTCAACCAATATGATTATGATCTCAATAGCCACCAATGCATGCGCGGTTTTATTTCTTTTCGATCAGAGTTCATTCATTTAATATAAGTAAGTCATTCATGATATATTAATCATATTATACAATCCTATTATATTTGATATACGGATGTAGCGCCGCCTGTTGTCATAAACATCGCTAAACGCCTTTAAACTACTTAATGTCATAAAAAATTCTCTAAACACAAAAATACCGCTGAAGGTCATAAAAACATTCCGCTCTCGACCTCTTAACTCTTGCCATAATTATTTAAGAAGAACCGTGCAGACTTACACCTTTAATCATAAGCTCTTGACTCCAAGAACTGGTCTGAAAGCGCACAGAGGCCAAGGAGTACTGCTATGGGTTCCATCTCTAGTTTAAGCTTATAACGCGGCTTTTGTTCGCACAATACTTACATTTATCTTTCATTTTAGTGCATTGACATTTTTTTTCAAAGCTGTTTTCATTCTGCAACAAAATAATTTGCTTATTGGGTTTGAAAACAGATATAGCCGCATAACGACAACGGTTTGACTTGCGACGCCGGCAAGCATGCTCATTTGTCTCCAATTTCTGCGAAAATACGTGCTATCTTCACTCCGTCGTCAACATCCCTTCCAAAAAGTTGTCACAATAACTTCAATTTATTGTGGTAAAAATTAAAAAATATCTGGAAGTGAAAAATTAAATACAGTCGAACATCGATGGCTCGAACTCCACGGGACCGGGAGATTTGTTCGAGCCATCGGTAGTTCGAGCGATCCGTGGTTGGTATGGGAGAATGGGTTTCTGTTCACTTTACTAGGCTTACACATAGTATTTCTTACTTAAATGTATTAAATTATTTTCTCATTAATATACGACGACAAGCTTACATGATGATGAAGAAAGAAATTTATAGCCTTGATATTATATACATGCACAACAGTTATAAATAACATAAAATTTATCATCTGTCAAATTATTTTGAATTTGAGGCAGCATTGTAGAATTCGTTCGCTTTTATTCAAAAATAATGTTTGACTTGACGTACAAATAAAAAACACATTCTATAATTTTATTATGAATTTTATAAATACGACAAAACAATAGCAATTTTCTTAAAAACAAATAAGATTTGTTTATAATTATCATTAGTGTGGTATAAATAAACACAACAATCAAATATTTTCATCCGCTTTAATATTTTATTTACCCGACTTAATTCAATAGCGCATTGTGTTAACTGGCGAGACATTTTCGCATCTTTGTTCGCACCTTTGATTATTACCGATAATTTTCTGTTCGAGCCAAGCGGTATCAAAAACATTGAAAACTAACTGTCGGGACATTGATTGGTGTTCGACTGTTCGAGTTATGGGTACTTCGAGCCATCGGTGCTTGAACAATATAGACCATTTAGAGTTATAGTTCGGGACCGGACGGACTGTTCCAGAGAAGGGTGGTGTTCGAGCGAACGGTGTTCGAGCCATCGAAGTTCGACTGTAATTGACGTGAATCGTGTAAATTAAATGCATTTCGTCGAGATGAAAGACATTTGTGTTGTTTAAAGAAAGCACGAAGCCTTCGGGTTTCTATCTCTTTAAACGACACAGAATAAATGTTTAATTTGTTGATGGAATTTTTAATTTATGTTATCTTAATATAATCCCAGCACACATTTAAAATATTGTCTGGCATTTTGGCACGTGTTGTACTATAATAGTCATTTGGGTTTTTCAGGATATATTGACGGTCTGGGAGTTATATTACCCGAGCCGCAGGCGAGGGATAGATGAAACCAAGACCAGATTTATTTTTCACATACCATTTCAAGGAACTAAATATTTGTTTTGTTATATTGTAGACAAAAGATAAAAAAGAAAAAAAATAGTTGTCATTTATTTTGCGTATTAAATTGCGAACCGTTGAGATTTAGAAGTATCAAGACGTAGCGTAAATGTTTATGACGTTTATGGAGGTTTATACCCAGATAAGAAAAAAAAAATTCCTAATATACTGTATTTATACAGCCATTTTCCCCAAGTTACTTACATTCTCACCGTTATTACGCTAATGAAAGCAGACATTAACGAACCAAACCTTTAAGCAGACAAGTTGTGTTATACTATGTTTTCATGTTTTGCTTGGACATTTATTATTTGGAATGTGAAACAAGCCTTTCCGTTGATTTTCCTCTTTTCTAATCAAACCAAATTATATCACTGATGCCGATATTCCAATATATCGAGAGATAAAAAGAAAAGGCTAAATATGCAATATAAATATTACTGATAATGATGATCACTTTCTAACAGTCTGTTCTGTGTACACGAGTTACGCCATATACATTTGAAATGGTAGGCCAATTATAAACACATTTGAACACATCTGAAAAAAAATGAGCAGTTGTAATGAAAACTTGAAAGCAATTAAACACTGTTTTAACTAAAAGCATGAATTTATTTGGAAGCGACGTTGAAGAAATCACCAAAATTCGTCGGAATCTAGTCGGCCTAAGAAGCGGCTGCTAGAATTACATTACGAGTATAGGTGATAAACAGAACTTGCAAATCGTATTTCAACAACATGGAAAGTCACATCTTTCCAAGGTGCTTAATCAAACTTCAAATAAATGTGTTTCATGTACTTGTAGATTCCACTAATATGTTACTAATTGTTTCTTTTCGCGCCAACGTGCACTTTTCGCGCCAAAGTGCCAGCCGTTCTCCACATAATTGCTGTAAGCTGTAAAAGTACAAAACAATTAAATTGTGAAGTGTTTATTGGGGTTGTCAATATAGATCACAAACGTAATTTTGCAGCCACTTATTTAGTTAGTAAAATGTATACTTTGAAAATCATTCGAACGAAAAATCAAACATCACATACCTATGTGCAGAACAGTTCTGTTAAATCCCTCTCGTGTTGTTTATAATTTTTATTAAAAACAACGCATTGTATTTTGTGTGCTTTATCTTTATATTAAATATCTTTGGAATCTCTTAAATATTTAGTTTAGGTTTAGATAGACGATATTCCACTCGAGTAATTTGTAGTTGTTTATAGAAAAAAAACTCGTCAGAACAAGGACTTTGAAAATTCACCACTCAATTATATAATAGAACATTTTACTTTTATAAATAATACTCCAATTTTATTGGTGTATTTTAAAACACTTTACATAGGACGCCACTAAATATTCTGAAAATCTGAGCAAATCATACATTATAACACTCGTCCTATATAGACAGTCCACAAGAAAAATGTTCATGATTTATTCTATAAAGTTTGATGGCTTGTTTGTCAACGAAGATTAACAGATGTCCGTTGATAGGTGTAGGTTTTTTTATTTGTATAGAACTCCAAAATTTGCAGCATTTTGTCGCTATGAATATCACGCTGTAAAGGGACTCTAACGCATCAGTTTAATAGGGGCGTAGCATGCATAAAGGTCATAATTAGAAAACATTCTATGGTTTAAAAAATCTAATAAATTTTTTATTCAGATGATGTGTTCAAGTATCTTTTATTGTAAAGAATAAAATTCACGATTGGACAAATAGGTCGGCGCCACGTGCAAAAATAGAAAGATATTCAATAATTCATAGGCGCAATTACACGCTCCTGTGATTTCAGAGAAAATCTGCTTTCTTGTTTTTTTTGAAATCATCTCTGTAAAATAATGAAAACAAATATTTTTTTAAATTGTCCAGTGAAAGAAAACTCTGATTTCGAAGCCTTTTTACTCGCTTTCTTATGCACCCGCCCCCGCCCAGCCCACCTCCGCTCTACCACCAAGGCGACAACATTGTTTAAGAAAATTGCTGTAGATTCCGCTTTCACAATGTTATGAATTTTACGTGTACACCGTTTGTACGACACGGTCGCATTTCACATTCGGTTGCCGACTCGAGACCGATATAGGTTGATTGACAAATATTATTTAACAAAGAAATTTCTCACTCGCCAACTTATTGTCGGTCATCCTGATGACCGACATATTATAATCGACCAAACTTGAGATCTTTAGCCTGAACACCGGTTAACAGTGACTCACGGCCCAGAACGGATAATTTAGACTATGCCACCTGTTCCGCACTTTAGACAAAGCCGCCCGTCTAAAGCTTGAGAATGCTATTCCGTTGCCCCTGTTTGCAAGAAAAGTCTTCTATATGTTGATGAAACAATATTTGAACATTGTAGTTACATCAAATCAGAAATTGAGCTGATCATTAACGACATGTTAAATTTTGTAAACATAAGAGTGTAGTATTTTCTACAGGGTATAGAAATAATGTTATGCGTCTTTTTTAGAAAGTCACGAGATGCAAACCTTTAAAGCAAAATATTAGTTGCATAAAAGTTGAACTGATACTTTATTTGAATCAAACAACTGTTCAGGATGATGCCTTATCTGAAATAGATTCGTTCCGTTATCTTGAATTTGTTCGTAAAAAACAAGACATCGCTTATGTTTTCTTAGAGACTAACGAATAATCGACTTTGGCGGGAAAGGCTGACTGTAAACAAAAGTTTACAAAAAGCTAGTCGGTCACTAGCATATTTTTTTAACCAAAAAACACATGGCACTGAAGTTAAAACTTTAAGCCACTTTGAAATGAAAGCGCTTAATTTTTATTGGATGTCATACAAACATTAGTTTATTTATATATCTTTTGTTTTGAAGGAATGCATTAATTAGCTGGTGATGAATCTTATCATTTTGCAAACATTATTAATAATTTACTTGACAGTACCATAATTGTTAGGTTTGTCAAACTCTACTACTTCGTCTAACACAAATTTTGTCAGAAAGTAAAGAGAAAGCAAGGACAATCAAGTTGTAATTGTATTCCAAAATCTAGAGTTTATGTTCAACAACAAAATTTTGTCACTGTCCTAGGGCGGGGTGGGGGTGGGGATGGGGTGAGAAGCATGACAGGTACTCAAAAATATTATATTTACTATTCTGATCTTCAACAATTTTTTAGAACTTCAACATGTAAGATATATCGCTGGTTCTTGCACATTTTCTTGTTTTTGTTTGTTTGTTTTAATGATGTCAATTTCAGTGTATTCCATGTTAGATGAAATAATGCGGGTTTTAAAAAACTCATGTCCATGCGTTCATATTGAAAATTGGTGAAAACTTCTATCCATGCGTTACCATTATTTTTTTATATTATGATATAAATCACCAAACATACGGTAGTGAAAAAGTGGAGGCTTATAACATAAGAGAAGATGTTTTAAACAAGCATTTAGAACGAAACGAACACTCAGAACCGTGCCTAATTGTCAAAATACTGTCTTTTAAAGAAATAGTGTTTTTTTGCGATTTCCTGTGCAAATGTTGTGAATGTTCTCAAAAGTAACGGAAGTTTATCGAATGTGAGATGACAATTGTTAAAAGTGAACACGGGAGGTCAGCGATTTAGCAATTTCTTTGCGATTTTCAGTGCAAAGTTTTCCAATTTCGGTGAATGTTCTCAAAAGTTACCGGATGTTAAGCGAATGTGACATGACCATTGTATAAAGTAAACTTAGGAGATCAGCATAGGCAATATTTTTATCTTATATCATAAGGGTAGTTAATGGTGCTGCGGAACGCTAAAAGACAATCATCAATACGCTCAATCAGCTGCAAACGACAGAGATTAACGAATAGGATGGCCACAGGAGGTTAACTGCACTTTATGGTTACACGTTCAGAGTGCCAGGGTAGCATCAATAATGATTTTGTTTATTGTATTTGTCTAATATCAATTTATAGGATAAATGGTGACATGTGACTTCAGTTTTGGTGTCCAATATTGACAAGTACTTCGTTAGTCAAGTATGTTAAAAAATCATTTCAATCCATAATTAGTTGTTATCAGCTAATCAACCTCATAATTTTGCTTTTCCCGATCGCACTTTGGGAATGTAAAAACCCGAGCTGCGAGCGTTTAAACCTAGTTGGTTTAATGACTACCCATCTCTTCATTAGTTATTAGTTATGAACATTACATTTGACCTTTTATTCGCAATTACTCATTCAGATGGACATTTATATACGATGCTCTTTCTCAAAGAATTGCATAAAAGTGTTAAGCTTTGAGCTTGTTGCGCAAAAACTGCCTGTTTTTGAGATCCATCTATTTCTCTGTTCTTTTGATATCCAAGTTGGAGCACTAATTACGATGAGGTATTTTATGTTTGTGAAATGCTTAAAAGTCTTTAACAGACTCAATCAAACCGAGCCTGCAATATTTTAATATTTGTCGTGTTTAGTGGTTTTCAATGTGACCTTTTCATCTATTTTAAGAAAAAAAATCTGTATTTTTATCATTTAAACTTTAACTATTTAATTTATGTTACAAATTTCCCGTCGCCCCAATATTTAAAACTTGCCCTTGAATATATGCATTTTCAAAGAAATACGAATTGATTTATTTTGATTCCCCGATTCCCTCTCAAAACCACATCTATCCATGCGTTCTCTTCTTGGGATCTATAGTGAACGGCTGGATTAGTCGCAATCCAAATTGAGTTTAACTTGTAAAAGCTTTCCGGGGATACCACTGACTCGAATGTCTGCTTCCCCATACACATGCAATATAACGGATCTGGATTCGGTCTTTTGTCGATACTAAACAATAACATTATTTTGACAAGTACAGTTAGGTAGACAACACATGCACTATCAGTTCTCTTGTTTATGTATTGAACATACAGAGAAATGTAAATGGAAAAAAATCTTGAAACTTGAAACTTCAACTAAATTCACAAATGGCTTGTCAGATACAATCTACGTGGCATTGGTCTACTGAAAACTGGACAAATCCTTGACTTCCATTTGTCCAAAAATAAATGCAAGCACGAATACATATTTTTTCTATTAATTTATCTGCTAATGACCAACTAGCTTTTTGGAAAGCTAAAACTTGTATATACGTTTACATTTCCTGGAGACAAAACAGCCCTAAAAATGGCGCTCACCATAAACGGTGTGCGCGTAAAAAAATAACGTTGTGAAAACAACACAAAAACCTACCGCAATCGTCTTTAATTGCTAGGAAGTTATTCACAAGTCTCCTTTGATTGTATAAAAATGCTGCATAGATGTATGATACTGTCAAGAGTACGCATTTTAAGCTGACTGTTTCTATATATTCTCTATAACTTTTTCAGTTTCTGTCTTAATATTGAGTAATAAGGTATTCAAAGTTGCGTGTCCTACTTTAAACTTCCAGACATCTCCACTGGCGAAAACAAATTGATCATTTTATTTTGAACACGGAGCGTGTTGTGCTGTGCTGAGATTTACGTCATGCTCACGTGTGTTGGCATGTCTTTTGTCTGGACAAATATTCAGTAACTTAGAAATTACTTCCTTAAACCAATAAACAATGACGCCGCATAAATAGGAAAAAAAATAGCTTTAAAATTATACAACGAGGAAAAAAGAAAATAAGATGTTGATTGGTCAGTAATAGTTGTATGGTTATTCATTAAGACTTCTTATTGAAAAAAAAAGATTTTAATTTGCCAAAGGTGTCGATTTTCTTGAAGTAAAATACCATGATAGTGAACGTAATTTAGAACAAAGTAGCTAGTATCTTCCATGTAATGACAGTCACCTAAAGATGCTGTATGTTTTGTTTGAGATTTTCTTCCTTAATTGGGTCAGATATAGTGATAGCGATGAAATCCATTTGATCACTGAAAAATGTGTCGGAAATAAACCCGTAAACACTTCTTCTTCAACAGTATAACTTTTTTCTGCAAAGAAAAGTGTTTATACACAATTATGCTATTGCAACTATTACTTGTCTGCATTTCTCCTGGAATTTTTAAATACAATCTGCCGTCATGATTGAATTGTCAGTTATATGTTTGGGAAGCAGTAGGCCACAGTTGTCTTCATTTCCTTAAAACCACGGAGCATTGCTCGTATACCAAGTGACTATTGCATTTGCTTGAACAAAGTTTTACAAAAACCTTATTGCGCAAATATTTATTCTGAAAAAAATTGCATTCATTTTCGATATAAGTGTAAAAAATATGAAAATATAAAACTATCAGTAGTAAAATCAATTCTGACCTAAACAGACTTACAAGACGAGATCTTATATCTGAAACATATGTTTGCTGATATCAATCCATGTCATGATATATAACAATCTATTTTGCTCTTGACAACTTTTTCACAGATAAATCTTGCTTTGTCACGTTCTGTCATCTCAGCGTTTTCTGATAATACAAGAGAGATGTCATTTCAGCATAGAAAGAGAACTAAAATCTAACTCCGATCAAAAACTAGTTTTTTTGTTGGTTTTTGTTCCAAAACGAACAATAGTGTTAACCGGCGTTAACTGCGAAAGGTCTTGTAGGGTTCTCACGTCATAATGGTTGGTAGCGCGTTCAGGGCTGTCTCTGGGATTGTGCTGATTCGAATTCCTGTCTAAGCCTGTTTGTGTAGAGACCGAAAAACAGCCCCATACTTAACATCAAGTTTTATCGTAAAAGGGAAAATAGTGTTAAACATGTATATCAGATTTACAAGCGAAATGTGTTCGTGTGTGTTCGTAGATCGGCGGGTGGGAGGGTAACGGAGGAATAATGAGGTTGTTGTAACGTATATATTGGGCTGTGCGCTGTCGCCGTGGCCGTACAGGTTGGATTCCTGTTCTGAGTCTCGGTCTCTTACAAATTTCCTCCATTTCAATATAGGAGATAAAGCATAAGAAACGAAAATGTTTAGAACGAAAACCAATAAAATCAGTTCTATAATATTTTAAGGTCAACAAGCAACCTTAGAGTTACCCTTAAACCCTTAGGAAAACCCCATTCTTTTATCTGGGGTCCATTCGCCGCTGAACATGGAATGGTATTAATTTGAAAATACCGCATTGTAGGTTCCATGTTAACCGTCATATGCATACCATCGTCTAGGATGTATTAAAATTATACTGTTTATTGGTGTAATTATTGAGTTACACTCAACCCATGGCCAGGCGGCGTGGGCAGTAATATGCATTTCCATTGCTGTCCATGAACAGGTTCGATCAAACCGACCCTGTAATGTTTTCATATTTGTCGTGTCTGGTGGCTTTTAAAGTTAATTTTTCATCTGATTATCTGTGCCCAAGGTTATAAAACTGAGCATGGAAACCAGTCTCAAATCTCAAGCATCTGATTGGCTGAAATGGCGACTGGTCGCCATTTCAGCCAATCAGATGCTTGAGATTTGAGACTGGTTTCTTCAGCCCGAATCTCACTGACTTGAATATGAATTTCTAAATGTTTGACATACGCGAAGTTTGCCTTATCTAGAATAGTCACAAATGTCATAAATAAAAGATATCGCGAGATCTTGTGCCTGTACCATGTTGTTTCTAATAATTGTTTATTGAAAATCACTGTCAAATGCAGCAGATCGACGCTGTTGGTTATGACATGTGAACTGTATTTATGCCAGGATGAAAATATAAATATATATTGGGTTTAGATTTATACTTTTGTGTTAAGAATCTTTGATTCCGTAATATTTTGTCTGAAAAGTAAACATGTTTTCCAACTTGAACTAATTTGTTATTTTTGCAATATCAACGGTTTTACTTATTCGTTGCTGTTTTAATCATCATAAAATATAAAACGTATTTAATGTCATCTGTTAATACTAAACACATGTTTATGATATCTTCGGTGCTTATTAGCTTCCCGTTGATGATTGTTAAAGCGATTCAATCATTAGTTTGACAAGATAAGTCATAAAAACAATTCAAAATATTTGGTTTATCTGAAGTTTCGTGCCAGCTGAAAGATTGGCAGAGTTTATTATGAATGCTTTCACTGCAGGGATGATGTTTGGTTTTTGTTGCAAAATGTTGGTTATAATTAATTTTATACCGGTTGCACATAGCTAAGTCCAATTGTAATTACAGTAAAACCCCTCAAAAAGAGAACAACCCAAAATTAAGACCACACCGATATTTCAATTAAGACCATTCATTCAATGTCATTGTTTTCAGATTTGCATTATTTTCTCCTAATGAATAAAGATCATCCCACTTTTAAGCCTACTTGTGTCCAGTCCCAAATGTGGTCTTAATAGAGAAGTTCCATGTATTTACTGATAAGTAAACATAAATATATTGAACATATTAAACATAACATAGGCTCTTTCTTTTTCAGATACATCGTTGTTTGTCACTCCCTGCGCGTGCCAGAATGGTGCACGAGAAAACGTGCGAGGATAGCAACAGCCTGCACGACGGCGTTCGGTCTTCTACTTTACTCTCATCTGTTCTTCACCACGGAGATGGGATACAACTGTAACCTTCAGTTTAAGCCGTTTATGCTCAAGAGTATTGCTATATTTATATATGCAGATACTGCGATAACTTTCGTCATTCCGTTCGCTATCATCTTTTTGCTTAATATTTTTGTGATAATATCAATGAAGCGATTTCAACTGCGGCACGGGTTTTTGAAGCACACGGACAGTAAGCAGGACATTTCGTCCTCATTAACGGTGCTGTCCAAGGCCCAGTACAAGATCACCAGGACATTCCTACTGGTCTCCGCGGTTCTACTTATCACGAACGTTCCGAGCCACGGGATACGCTTCTACATCATCGTGAAACAATTGATGAGGACAGATGATTATATACTTTTTCATGCTCAACACGTTTTTCAGATAATTTATTACTTCAATTTCGCTGTCAATTTCCTTCTTTATAGCGTCAGCAGCAGAAAGTTTAGGAAATATTTGAAATTGAAATCTCTCTGTGGTTGCTTTAGAAGATGTCGTAGGCAACAGCGAAGTAATGAGAACTTGTATCGTAACTTTCTCGTGCTACCAGTGCGACAAACATTTCAGAGGAGGTTTATCCGTCACGACATGAGTGGTAGGCACCACTTTGTAGATTGAAATGGCGGAAATTAAGACTTTGCTTTGTAAATAATTCATTTTTACACGAAAGTTATGTTGTCATGTAATGGTACACAAACGAAAGTCTAATTATTGTAATCATCGGAAAATCTCTTGAGATTTTTATCACTCCTGTCTGGGACATAAAATGTCTTAACTATTGTTGCACGTTCATCAAAGTTCAATGTTTTGTCAGATACATTGGTTTGCTTTCCCGTTTCGTAAAATAAATGGTAATAGGATAGGTTGTTGGCTTACTTTATTCTTAAGGAAATACATCAGAAAAGCAAATAATTCAAATATATACAACCGGAAACCTGGAATAATGTACTGAGGAACATATTTATTCAGGCGTAAGCCTGTCGGAGAATCATGTCTGCAGGAAAAGATGGTTACGTAAAACTACTGACAAGAACGAATAATAAAACACTTGATCGGTTTGTTTTGTTATAATTATGTCATAAAAATTTTCAATCAGAACTGTGATAACTTGGAGCGCGTTATGGGAATACGGCTGAAGGTTATAAAACTGAGATTTGAAACCAGTCTCAAGCATCTGATTGGCTGAAATGGCGACTGGTCCACTTAACTAAGCTTCGAACTAAACTTTAAGATAGTTAAATTCTTACAAAGATTTAGTAAGATCGGTTTTATTGTGAACCAAACCAATTGATCTATCTGCAAAAACGTTTAAAATGACGTTTATTAAAACTTTACTTGTTTTTTATGTTCGTTGTAAAAAGTCCCAATTAACGCCACCGGTGTTTACGCACATGTGATTTTTAACCATTACCCTAATCCGGGGGTATACCGGTGCCTTTGTAAAAAATTCCTAGGTAAGAACCTGCCACCCCGGGATTGGGGGAATTGTTACCATTGCGTAGAATAAGCAAGGTTGATACTAACAATCGTCAATTGTTTTTAAAGGACATTTTTTCCACAAAATAACAATAAAACAAATTTACTGACTCTGCCACCGAGCATGACATTAATATACGTGTTCATAAATGTAAAGAATATCTCATTTTTGACTTTATCAAGGGCTGAAATGGCGACCAGCCAATCAGATGCTTGACATTTGAGACTGGTTTCCAATCTCAGTTTTATAACCTTCAGCCAAGATCACCTATTAGTTATGAAGAATTATGATTATTCAAGTTCTTTCCAAATAAAGCAACACATTTAGCTAAGGAAACGAATTCAATACTTCATTTATACATGTAATAATAGAAAAGAGAAGAGATTCTGAAGTTATTACTTTCTCTATTCATAAATATAAAAGTAACAAATCGGGGTTATATTACAAGTTATTATATTATATTGAGATTATAGCATGTAGACTCATTTTTTTCTATAAATGGTGTCTATAGGGACTTAATTAAATTAAGTAATAAATATAATGGTCGATATTTCATCGTCTCCAATTAGTAAAATTCTAAATATTCTCTGGCAACTGATTAGCTTTGTGCTTCTGACTGACTACCTTGTTGAAAGGTACGAATCTAAACAGTGAAAATACAAATCAGACAGGGGTGGGTTGTTAGAAACCTTTATCGCGGGGCGGGTTAAACTAACGGGGGTTGAATTTCCTAAAAAAATCAGAACAGTTGTATGAAATGTTAGAAAAACATTTACGTATCGATAGAAAGATTGTTGTTCTAGTTTACAAATGCACAGAATAAAAGCGAAGAGTTACGAGTTTATTTGTAAGAATTACCACTGCCAAATTTAATCCCCGCGGATAAGTGTTTGAACAACCAGGCCCCTGTGTTTTATTTTGCAATCCAACCAGCAACAATTGAGAAAGATTCAGTCCGTTTTATCCTCATTATCTTTAGATTAATTAACCCTTTCCCCCATATATACGCATGTTACGCATGTGCGACCAGTGTAGATCCAGATCAGCCGGCACATCCGTGCCGTCTTATCAGGATTTGCACAGGTCACATTTTGGTCAGAAATAACCTAACAATTAAAAAAACAAACATTTTAGATTCTGATCAGACAGCGCGGATGTGCCGGATGATCTGAATATAAACTGTTCGCCCACGCAATAAAGGTATATCAATGGAAGAAAGGGTTAAAGGTACTGTATAAAAGGTTTGTCCGTTATCGAGATTTCATATCGACCCGTTGTCCTGTGCCAACTCGGGCCATGGAATATCCTCTCCACACAAAGTGACTGAACAAATGCTTTGAGGCGAGTTCGGCGATGTTCCAGTCCGCCCTGAGAGTAATCTGTGACATCAACGACGAATCACTTCATTCCATTACATAAGGGTTATATCGCAAGAGCGAACAGTGTAGATCAAGATCATGCCATCTGATTAGGATGAACACTTGATCACAAATAATCTAATGAATACAATAGCTAATAGTGTAGATCCTGGTCTGAAGGCACGGATGTGCGGGCTGATCAGGATCTACACTGTTCGCCGATGGAAAACAGCCATATCTATTGGAGCAAAAGGTTATGTAAAACTAAAACATTTAGCTGAAACACTAATATTAAGAAAATAAAACATGTTAGTCAAACATTCACGTAGACACTCGCACGAACATCTGCCCGACCTGAGTCTCGAAGACATTGACCATAAGTTGATTTTCCACAAATGCATTCAATGAAATTCACCTATTACATGTATATTATCTCTGTCCATGACATATGTCTGTCACTCCACTTGAAATTTAATTTCACTGTCGATATTTAAAAATGTTAATACATTATCTTAAACCCGATTTCTGTTTTTAAAAGTGACGATGCATAACTTCAAATCAAAATTGAGTTTTTCAGTGCTGTCTGCCAGGCGTGAAAACTCTCCACGTACATCGGTACTGTGTTTAAATAACTGGCTCTGTGTTTACAAAACAACCTGACAGTGACATTCATATTCATCTGACACTGAACGCCAATTTTGACGTTTATTTAAATTAAAATTTTAATTTTGATTTTCTGTAAGTGATTTTATGTAGAATTTGATACTGATTTTTTGGGGCATTGAACACCGATATCAGACTTTGATATTTAATGTCAGTTGACATTGATAATAAGGACGTTAGATTTTAATATTGAAAATACGTATATCAGATTTGATATTCAATGCAAGTGTACATGAAAAAAAACGGATGTCAAAGTATGATATTCAATGCCACTGTACATGGAAAACACGGATGTCAGATTTTGATATTCAATGCCAGTGTACATGGAAAACACGGATGTCAGATTTTCATATTCAATGCCAGTGTACACGGAAAACACGCATGTCAGATTTTCATATTCAATGCCAGTGTACATGGAAAACACGGATGGCAGATTTTCATATTCAATGCCAGTGTACACGGAAAACACGAATGTCAGATTTTGATATTCAATTTCAGTGACGTTGAAAACACGGATTTCAGAGTTTTGTAAAGATGTTGCCGGGTCCAGTTTTACCATCTGTTGCCTCCAAGATGTGATTAATACGAGGTTGATGGAGTTTGAGACACAACGAATCATTAATGAGCTCTCATTGACTATGTTAATCAAACCGAGTTTGCAGTTTTCCTGACTTTCTAGCTGAAATGTTGGTATAAAATTTCTCCTGATCGTCAAAGTAAATGCACGCACTTAACAAAATACCTAATAAGTCAGTTCCTGAAAAGAACATGTTATAAATACACACGGTTCAGTATAATTCGATATTCACATCTGTTGGCAATATTCTTGGAAAACTTCAGCTAAATCAAATAATCAGCCTTAAATCCAAATGAATATCAAATTATCTTTGCAGGCTCGATAGCGTTTCAATCATTTAATTGTTTGAGCAATTTTAGCAATTTGTTCACTCAAGTTTTGTTCCACTAGGGAGGTAATAATGTTTGAATTTATTATAGATAAACGAAACTGTTTTAGGCATCGCTTCAAAGTGCCTTAAGGGGATTTTCCTTTACAGGATTGTCCTGTAAAAAGACATTCTTATATAATCTATTACATTTCAAAACGCTGGCAATCATAACTGAAACCATTAAATAAGAGGTAAACTTGCATTTATTTTGTACGTTTACAGCGAGAAATGTATAAATAATATTATCAATTAAGAGAAATTTGTCATTTAAATCATTTTAACTGCTATGTAAATTTTAACCGTCTCATGTACGCCGTCTTAGAATCAGAGCCTTTTCACACATATTGAATTTACAAACATACAAAAATGTAAATTTAGTATCGAAGTCAGTTAAAGCATGCAATTTACTTAACACGTCCCTTTCAAGCCACACTAGTCACCTAAAACCTCCAAAATACCAGAAAATTAGGACTATTTAGTGTCAGCCATTGTCTGACTAACACGCGTAGGCAAATCCGGTGAGTTAATTTTACTTTCATGACAGAGGAGAATGTCGTTCGGGACACTACATTCCAAGAAATATTTAGGCGACCAGTTAGGAATTTTGATCAGTGTAATAATACAAAGAATATTAATTAACGCTAAAGTGAAACAACTTGCGAACTCTTAAGTGGCAGCTGTGGAAAAAAGACCACATGTTTCCATATATATGTGTCTCAATTAAATCTAATTATCGACATCATACAGGAACATCTTGGAGATACTTTCATAAATTGTACGGCCGAAGGCAAGAAGCATCTAGATTTCAGTAAAGGCTTGCACGTGACGAGTGACATAAATAGTTCAATGGGACGGGTGTGAATGAAATAGGAATCCGAAGAATGTTCGATACACTTATGAAAGAGAACTTGTATCCGAATGAACTTATCCCATATTAATATCCTAGCGTGCTACGTTCCGTCTAGATTTTGTTTGTTCGGACAAAAGTCATTCTAGAGTAAGCTAAATAGTATATGCCTCAATGAGATTCCTCTTTTTGTCAAAGTTAGACTAGACTTAGACTAAACATCATTAAAATTTGCATTTTCGGATTTAACACGAAGTAATTTTCAAATCCAAATTTACCTTAATATTCTGGCGAATTTATATATTTAAAGTTTTAAAATCGGAAATTTCAAACGATGGATATCAGTTACTATAGAATTTTTTGATTTCAACAATAAAACAATATATTTACCAGTATCTATATAGATGAAAAGGGAACTTTGAAAGCCATCGAACACGACAAACATGAAAATATTTGCAGGCTCGGTTTGATTGGGCCTTTAAATGGACAGTAATCCATGTTCAGCGGCGTATGGTCCCCAGATAAAAGAATGAGTTCGCCCTAAACGAGAAAACAATGGGCAAAACTGAACATATTATAATTTTGACAGGGGATCTTATAATATAAATCCTGCACATCACAGACAACGCCAAAGGCAAAATTTAAAAAGCAAGAAGTTTATCCTTGGGGTGATTGAAAAATATCCAATTCTATATTGGCTGGGAAACTGAAACCATCCATCTCATAACTGACCGAAATATTAAAACAAATGTAATTTTAGAAATACTATTAAAATAGTACATAAGTATCGTGCTCAACGACCTTCAAAAGACGTGATTGATAACAGCACTGATTGAATTTACGTGGAGACATTTTACAGCCACCATACGGCATATATTGAAATAGATGAAAATGGAATAGTTACATGTACCACTAGTACATGCATCTGTGTACCTAGGTACTGGAAGAGCCCGGTAAGTTGCGACCATCTTTGTCAATCTTGAAGAATGTCTGCAAGTAAGGACCAATATTAAAGAGGGTTTGATTGATTGATGAACCCAAATTCTCTTCCTTTAGACTTATTAATGCTACACAAAATGTGCTTTTCAGTCTAGCACAATCCCATTTTCAAAAATACTGTAAAAGCAATTAGGTGTGTGAAGTTGATTCACACGACGATTGACATTCAAATTCAGTTCGACTTTCGACATCCGAATTTAGTTCGACATTTAAACTGTAATTTGACGTTTAACATTGAAAACCAGTTCGACAAACTGTTTTTCAAGTCGCACAATTTATTATAATCTTACATAGCAATAAAACAGTCAACAACCTTTTTTAGCTGTAGGTAAATATCTAATTGCGCTATTTAAGACAAAATACTCGTAAAGTTTGGGAAACAGTGAATCAACAAACGGCCATTTGAGAGCCTTTTCTTGTTTTAGCCGAATTTAATCAGTGGAATCAGCACAAACGAAAATCAACAAGAAAACTCTGTTAGAAGACAATGGAGATTTGAATTGCGCATTAAAGCTAATGCCCCTCTCACACTCAATACACTGAGGTATAGTAGTTGTAGAAAAAATACAAAGTAACAATTCCAACACTTGAGATTTTTCGGATGAATGATGGGGTCACAAAAACATAAACTAATAAACAAAGTTCAGTTGGCAATTTTTACATTACAAGAAAACAATATTATTTTTATCATCATATCTGATAGAAAAAAATGGCGCTCCATTTGGATCAATTTATCAGTCTGATAAGTAAACCTAAGGATGTCTTTAACTTTGTTATTTAACAATAAGTCTTCACCAAACTTTACATTAACGTTACTTATCGGTGAATTAAACAAATGATGATTAAAGTGAAATTGTCCTTTTTCATTTATTTTTTCAATTTCAAAGCCAATATCTTTCATAAGTTTAGTGTCAAACTGGTTGAAATACACTTTTTACAATAGCAGTTTTAACTTAATTATTGTCCCAGATATCATTTAATTAAGATTAATTCAGAGTTAAAAATTTCTATTGATCCCGAGGGTAAGAAATAGGATAACTAGATTTGGAATCACCAATGTTAGCAGAAATGGTCTTACTGAATATTTCATATACATAAAATAAAACTCTTTATAAAGTTTAAAGAAAACACAAATTTTTTATTCATGCTCTTTTTTTTCCGTAAAAACATACGGTCTGTCAAAAATATTAACGCGTGACATCCATTCGTTTCGACACTTATCTTTTCTATAAGTTTTCCTATTCTGAACTGAACCTTCTTACACATGAACCAATACAACACAATACTACTACTACTACTACTACTACTACTACTACTACTACTACTACTACTACTACTACTACTACTACTACTACTACTACTACTACTACTACTACTACTGATAATAATAATAATAATGATAATAATGATAATGATGATGATGATGATGATGATGATGATGATGATGATGATGATGATAATAATAATAATAATAATAATAATAATAATAATAATAATAATAATAATAATAATAATAAATTCTTTATTTTGAGAGGCGATTGTTTTGGTCGGTCCTGTGCACACATTTTGCTTGTATATGGTATAACTTAGTATCGCAAAACTAATTATTCTATTTGAAATAATAATTATTTATAAAAAGATCATATTATGTAAACATGGCTAACATTTTTGTTACACTCGGTCCAAAATTCGATTACAGTTTTCCTTATAACTTTAAATTACCCGAATGTGACGGATTAAAGGATCAGCGATCGATAAGCGCTATAAACAAAAACAAACACCAAATGCAGTCAGCTGTTCCTTGAACTGCGCCATTTCAGCCAATTAGACCTTGAGATTTGAGACTGGTTTCCATTCTCAGTTTTATAATCTTGGGGATTGGAAAAGGTAAGAATGATTTCGTATGATTGAATAATAATCATCGTAGATGGAGAAACAGGAACCCTTCAACATCATACACGCATACGGAAACAGTTGACACGGAGTCTGCTGTTCCAGGCGTTCAGGTCAGCGATGAACAACAAAAATGAAGGTAATCCGATGATGTATGTATATTGTAACGACTAAGAATTATTTTTAAGTCTTTTCAGAAACTACGGCATCTCGGAATTTGTTAAAGCTGTTATTGGTAACACAAATTGAGAAGAAACAACTTTTTACACGTTTTATGGCCGATATCTAGGTCTCATTGAAAGATACCATTACAGTTAAAATCCCTATAAAATCCATTGATCAATAAATTATAGCAAATAACAGGCAATATCAATTTCTTTTTTTTTTCGTCAAAAGCAAAACATTTGAAATTTCTATAAAGGCATCTAAGATGATGACTTACATCGCTCTGCATGCTTGGTGATTCACTTATCTAAAGTTGATTGCTTTGTTTACTTCTTTTTTGCACGACGATGACATGGGTTTAAGAAAAGAACATAGAAGCTCATTCCGTTTCTTTCATTCCTGCCAACGTGCCATTGCTGATTTAACTAAAAGTGGTCAGGCCTCAGTCAAGTTATCGAGTACCATTAGGTTGTTATGTTGTGTACTTTTGTGTGCACGCACGTTGTGTACTTTTGTGTGCACGCTTGTTGTTCTTTTGTGTGCACGCACCTTGTCGAATTGTGGGCGGGTGGCAATTTACTCAACTCTTCCTTATATGCTAATGTCATTTTTTTTTAGAATTCAAACATAGCAATTACAGTCTTTCAGGCTATGATTATATAAATTGTCAAGGCCGAAAAAAACAACAACGTTTTTTGTTTTCCACAGCATTACATGTTTAAGAAAGTTTTAGCTTGTATGGAAATCGGATTAAAATTTGTCCCAATCGAGTAATAATCGCCTGAACAAGAAATCAGAGAAATAACATTATTCCAAAGTACTCAATAACATTTAGTTATTAATTAGTAACCGCATTTACTGTCAGTTTGATTCATTCATTGCAGTTGTATAGATTTCACTACATTAATGCATCCGGATTATTCGTTATCCGGTGGCATATGAAGTTATTAGGTCAGAGACCACTAAATAGTTTCCCATAGACTTACATTATAAGATTTGGTCCTCCTGTGATTTAATTTACACGACTCTTTCCAAAACTACAACAGATTTGCGAAGTGGCACTCTTGGAAAAATAAAAAATGGCCAGAATTTGGGGTTTTCACCAACTCATTCTCTCAGCATTTTAAACCGAAGGTAATCACCCCCAGAATGTATACAAATCTTCAACCCAAAATAAGGAAAGTACCAACTTCATTAAAGTGCCAGAAATCACCTTTCAAACAGTGTTTGAAAAAACATTTTTATTTTACAGTATATAATTAAAGCCATTTTACGTTTTTGAAAACAAAAAAATATTTTTATTCTCTATAGTTTTGGCCGATGAATCTTTGAAAGTAAAGTAAGCCCGAATCGTCCCTAGACAAAATTGTCCAATCCGCGACAGGCTTTTCTATTTAGTGTCCTCTGACCTTAATACTATCTATCTCTAGATACTTCCTACTCCTCGTTCCAGTGTTACTGACAGGACATGGTGCACGTCGGAAGTGTTAGTACAGTTGTAAATAAAAAATGTCAAGTATTGTGAGCTTGGATGCCAAGACAAATGTTAAAATCTTAGTGAGTGCCAAAAAGTAAAAAGAAGTAAAAGAGGTAAAAACGAAGAATACTTGGCTTGTACTCAATCCAAGCCATTGCCTGCTTGAAATGCTCACGATCAGACAGGGGCTGAAGGCTATAAAGCTGAGCATGGAAAACAGTCTCAAATCTCAAGCATCTGATTGGCTGAAATGGCGACCAGTCGCCATTTCAGCCAATCAGATGCTTGAGATTTGAGACTGGTTTCCACGCTCAGTTTTATAACCTTGGGCAAGGATTACAATATTAACGAGAAGTCTATCCCAAAGAGTAATACTATGTGGAGAGAATGAAAACTTATGATAATCTGATGTAACCTGATTTTGTCTTAAGCAAAGGGGATGCAAGTGCCTGGTTTGTCTGTTCGGTTTTTGTTTATAGAAAGGAATGTTAATTGCTACGATGTGATATTTTATAAAACATTATAAGAGTGGCATCAAGTCTTCGCTGTTCTAGGTACCTCAAGCCCAGTTCCCCTGCATAACTGTAACACTGGAAAGAAGAGTCATGAATTATCCATCTTATTGCCCGCCTCTGGGCCATTTCCACCTTATGGATGTTTGTCTTGGTGTTCGGAATCCAGACGGTAGATGCGTCCTCTACCTGGGGCCGGACCAAGGTCTTGTAAGCCAGTTCTTTGACGTTTTGTTTATTAGTTGTTATGTTTCTTTTGATAAAGCCTATGTATTTATTACCATTAGTTGTAATTCTTGCTATATGTGTGTTTAAGTTAAGCTCAGAAGAAAGATCTAGCACTAGGTGTTTTGCGTGTGTAACGGATTGAGTGATTGACAGTAGAGATAATATTTAATTTAATGACATGTTTATTTTTAGTAAAGTGTAAGACTTGACACTTTGAGGGGTTAAATTCCATTTACCACTGCTTCTCCTGCATCCTGTCCAGATCTTGTTGTAGGATTAGGGAGTCTGACAGAGTTGATGGTAAGGTAGATGGCACTGTCATCAGCAAATAGCCGGACTTGGGATTTAAAAACGGAAGGGAAGAAGCAAATTGGTTTATGTAGACAAGAAAGCATAGATGACCAAGAACCGAGTCCTGGGGTACTCCGAAGGTGACAGGGACTTCCGTTGAGCATTCATCGTCTAGTATGACAGTTTGGCTTCTGCCGATGAGGAAAGAACGAGTCCATCTGAGTATTAGAGCAGACACGCCATATTCTTGAAGGATGTAGAGAAGTTCTAAATGGTTTACCTTATCGAAAGCTTTACTGAAGTCAAGTTAAATTAGGTCAGTTTGTTTTCCAGAGGCGATGTTATTGGTTGGGTGGTCAGTAAGTTCAATAAGTTGTGTTTCACAAGAGCGTCTTTCGCGAAAGCCATGCTGAAGATCGTAAAGTATATTATGGGTAGTCAAGAGAGAAAATAGATGGGATGCTTTTAAATGTTCAACTGAGAATGCATGTGAGAGAAAAAGGGCGGAAGTTTGCGGGGTCACTGGTGTCACCCTTTCATATATAATGGACATACATTGGTCTTGGTCCAGTCCCGGTGAATAGTTCCGGATTCGAGGGACTTCTGGAAAGGTTATAATGGTTAGAGGTTATAATGTCGGATGATCAGATCTTGACCGGCAGCTTAATCTGCCTTCAGGTTGGCCAGTAACTTAATCACACCTGCCTTGCTGATAGTGATTTCAGGCATCTGTGGAGTGTTGGGAAGTGTTACGGTATCTGAGGCTTTCAAGCCATGATTGTTTCAAAGACAGTGGGGAGGGGGGGGGGGATTCCAGAGGAAACTGATTGAATATTGGTTTTATCAGAGTTTATTTTTGTATTAAGCATCCTGATATTTGATCTTTAAGTGAAGAAACATTTTGTGAATCCTTTTTTCAATTAGTGAGTATAATATCTTTGGTTGAAAATTGGCTTTGTGTGTTATGGATATCTGAGATATCAAGTAGTTTTTCTAGGTCGGAATTAAGAACTTTTTATTTAATTGTTAATGACAAGCTTTAGTTTTTTTGAATTTCATCATCATTTCATTGTTTTGATAATGTTTTTAGCTTTTGTTAAAGTATCACTAACGTTGCAAATAGCGAAAACTGGCTAAAATTTCAAAAATGAATTTGAGGGAAGTACTCATTGCCACCTAGATTTTAATGAAGAAATGTATTTATCTTAGGATGTACTAATGTTTGCATGCTCAGTTAAGTTTAATTTATGTTCTAATTACCAAGCAAATACTAAAACAAAACAACAACAACAACAACAACACATTCACATGAGAACTCTGAAATTCATGGACAATATACCAAAACAACTAATACATGAAATAAGTATATGCTGGTCTACAATCATTAGTGCCGATTCGTCAAAATAATGTTGGGGTTTTCAAGAAATTCAAGGAAAAACTTACTTCCGGGTCTACTTTCGGTTTGATGGTCAAAACATTAGACCATTAGATATATTACCATATAGAAACTGGTCAATACGACAGCAATTATGAATGAGTTAGATTCTTCCTATATTGTTGCCAAAATACAGTTGAGTCGGAAAATCACTTTTGGTGTATTGTAAATTGAAGAATTTGTTCATCTTGCCCCAGCATCAATAAGTCTGGAAACAAGAAAATAATTGTTAACTATCTTTAAGAAACCTTCAAATAACGTTCAAAGCATGTCGAAAAGTAATAAAAAGTGCACAATTTATTTTCCTTGTGTTTTATATAGTCATCTGTTTCAGAATATGTTTCTTTGTCTGATTGGTTTGTTGTTAGTGCTACTTGCTTTCCAAACGTAAGCTTGTTAGCGCTGTATTTCAGTTGTTTCCACTATTCATTGTCGATCTATGTTAATGATAAAAGGCAATAAATAGTTCTTGTTGTTGCAATTCATCGCAGCACAAAGGTATTTCACTAATTAATGCTGTACTTCAGCGATCTGGTAATGTAAGTTATGAACCCATAAAATCATGCGTTTGTCTGGTGTTATAGGCTTTTTATGGCCTGCTCGATACAGGTCAATGTCCAGTTTCCTTGCATCATCTAGGTAGATTTCTTTTATGATCTTGTCTTGTTGGACTGATATTTTACAATCGTATTTTTTAAAATAAGTTTCTAAGTATTCAAACGGTAGTATTTTAAAATTTTAAAAGGATGACAGCGCATTTGTCCACTGTCATATGCATACCATCGTTTGGGATGGTCAAAATTGTACTGTTTATTAGTGTAAATATCGAGTTGGGCTCACCCGGGGCTAGGCGGCGTGGGCAGTAATACGCATTTCCATTACTGTCCATAAACAGGCTCAATCAAACCGAGCATGCAATATTTTCATATTTGTCGTGTTCAATGGCTTTCAACGTGCCTTTTTAATATATTTCGTAAAAAGAGACTTTCATCTCTGGTTTAGCGCTATTTATAGCAGAAAATGTTTATATACACACAGATCCAAGCTATCTAATTTTACATTAAACAATTTATTGTTCAAAAAGGCCATTCAAAATGAATATGCTCGCTTCACACTCGAATCCTGGTGGTTTAATTCTCAGTAATAGAAATTATAGAATAATAGAAATTATTATTACTATTTTTGAGTGGGGTAGGAGGTAGTATTTCTCTCAAAACACATGAACTAGTTAACTGTCGCTTGGTTGGTTATATTTATTTCTATTTCCACGAATTCCATCACAAGCTACGCTTGATCGTTTCTAAAGCTGCATCTGCATCAACGTACTATATAGTCCATTTCCTTTTCGTATAGTGACCTAAAGATCTGTTTTAACATTAATCTCTTTTGAAGATATTTATTATTTAATCTTATTAGACAATGGTAATTTGGCAATGTTTACATCGGCGTGTTTACATTGACGTAACATGTAAACATTGACTTAATATTTTAATCTTTGTTTAATACAAAGCGTAAAGCACCCAATACATGTCCCATTAGCCGAGCGGTCTAAGACCTATACTTTGAAATGCAATGGTAGCAACGCTGTTATAGGTTCGAAACATGTTTTTTAACATGTTTTAATTATTTTTTTACACAATAATTATTCCCGCGATTAAATAAACTGAAGCAAAATACATACAATACTTTGAAATGACTGTAATAAAACTTAAAAAATCTAAAATATTTCCTTAAAAGCCGTGTGTCAGTGTGAATCGAACCCGTGTCGAAAAAAAAGTTAGGTCTATGCCAGCCGGACGCGTAAAACACTGTGCTATCAAGGCGATGTGATATAAACAGGCAAAATAGTACTTTTAACGCGTAAAATTTGCCTTAACCAGTGTTTACTTTCTATAAATAATTGTAAACATCGCCAATTTAGCTTGGTCGACCTATAAACCAGTTTTGGTAAACAGAATAAAGTAGATCGGCGTCACCTACTGAAACGAAACTGTAAACAATCTGAATCCTTACAAGTCATGCAAGCATTTAAATCTGTCGTCGATTTACAAAAAGCTAGTTGTCTGTTTATATGGAATTAAATAAAAAGACACAAACTCATTACATTTGTATGCAAGAACAAAAACATTAGGACACGTTATACTTTTAAACTGATAAAATTTTCTTTGAAAAGTAAATTATTTTCTACGTTTATTGTTTCTTCCGACTGAATAAAAGAAATTAAGAAAGCTCACGACAACTTCTTCCAGTATTTAATTACTGACCTTTTTAAATAAGCCGATGTTTAATAGACAAAGTTTTGGCTAAACGATACAAATAATAACAATATGCACATCCTTAAGTAAATTTGACTTTTGAAATAGATGAACCAGGAACTTTGAAAGCCATTGAACACGACACGATATTGCAGGCTCGATTTGATTGAGCCTGTTGATGGGCAATAATGGAAATGCATATTAATGCCCACGCCGCTTAGCCTAGTGTTGAGCGTAACTCAACAATTACACCAATAAAAGTTTGATCCATTCCAAAAGAAGGTATGCATATGGCGGTGAACATGGAACCTTCAATGCGGTTGAAAATAAAAACTGTCACATTCATTTTCGTAGGTATTCTCAATCTATTGTAATAATTGAAAAATGGAACTTAAAAACATTCGAACACGCTTGGTATGTCACCAGTAATGGGAATGCAAATTGCTGACTAAGCCTCCAGGCCCCGCGTTGAGGGAACTCAATATCTTTAGAGGTAAACAATACACATTTTGAACTATCCGAAAACGTAAATACGACGATGAACAAGGATTTTCGATGGAGGGGGGAGGTATTTTCAGATTTAAACCATTATGTGTTCAGATAAATGAATGGGTTTGCCTTAAAGGAAATAAATAGCAACAACTATAGCCCGTCTGGATATGAGCCGCACCGTGGAGATAGATCAACATTTGTACTGTTTTCTTTATGTAGGCATGTTACAACCCGTTTTGTAATAAAAACGAGAATTGTAATAATTATAACAATTCTCGTTTTTATTACAAAACGGGTTGTAAGGTATCAACCACTTTTGTAATAAAGAGAACTGTAATAAAATGTCAAACTTAGTTATTTTTGCCAAAAAAGTTTCTATCCGTAGATTAATTGTTTCTTTAGACAGAAATTAGCACGTCCTTATTGTCCTTGATCAATTAGAGACCGTCAAGTATTGATTAAAACTCAACTGAATGAACATAGGTTTTAGATTATTACATTTTAAAATTTTATTACAAAACGGGTTGTAAGGTCTCAACCACTTTTGTAATAACGAGAATTGTAATAAAATGTGAAATTATGTTTTTATTGCCATAAAAAATCTCTATTTTTATAACTGTTTTTTAGACAGAAATGAGAACATACTGAATTGTCCTTGATCATTTGAAACTTCAGATGTTGATTAAAACTCAGCTTATATATGAACGAACATGGTATTACATTTTGAAAGTTTATTACAAAACTGGTTGAAAGGTATCAACCACTTTTGTAATAACGAGAATTGTAATAAAATGTGAAACTTAGTTATTTTTGCCAAAACATTGTCTAACCATTGAATAACTGTTGTTTTAGATAAAAATTAGCACTTGCTTATTGACATGAATTGCCATTGATCATTTTGAGACCGTTAAGTGTTGATTAAACTCAACTTATATATGAATGACCTTAAGTGATAGATTTTATAACATCTTGAAATTTTATTACAAAACGGGTTGTAAGATATCAACCACTTTGGTATAACGAGAATTGTAATAAAATGTAAAAATACGCTCCTATTGCCGTAAATAGTCTTTATTTTTTAATAACTGTTTTTTTTTTCAAAACTGAATTTGATCATTTGAAACTTCAGATGTTGATTAAATATCAGCTTATATATGAACGAACATATTATTACATAATGAAATTTTATTACAAAACGGGTTGAAAAGTATCAACCACTTTTGTAATAACGAGAATTGTAATAAAATTTAAAACTAAGTTATTTTTGCCAAAAAAGTTTCTATCCGTAGAATAATTGTTTCTTTAGACAGAAATTAGCACGTCCTTATTGGCCTGAATTGTCCTTGATCATTTAGAGACCGTCAAGTATTCATTAAAACTCAAATTATATATGAATGAACTTAAATATTATATTTTTACTTTTTGAAATTTTATTACAAAACGGGTTGTAAAGTGTCAACCACTTTTGTAATAACGAGAATTGTAATAAACGCTTTTCAGACATAGAGACACGAACCAGATGTATGTGATTCATTTTATTTTAGTAAATGCCGCTGATAAATTTGTGTAGTTTAAAGTTAAATTAAAGTTAATTAAGCACCAGAGATCTACAGATCAAAGGCGTTTTGGTTGGTAGACAAAAAGTAATCAGAACAAAATAATCCAATAAAGATCGCTGCAAAGTACACCGAATTTCCTGCTCAGTACACTGAAACACCTGCTCATGATCGAGGCGAACTGTTTGGTCAACTTGACAAATAAGTCTATCGCCCGACAAAAACCTCTAAAATAAATTTCGCGATTGTTTCTGAGATAAAATATTTTCCTGCAAAATATTATGGAATGACATTTTGATAACTAACAAAGAACGTATAGGTTACGGTAGGTACTTACGATAGCCATGTTCGATGGCAGAATGAACAACAAATGCAACATAGATATCGAAATAAATATTCAGAACTTTTTTAATTGAATACGATGGTATTGGTACATATTTAAAACTAACAACTTAACGTCATAGAGGATTCACCTTGCTTGACTTGCTCTTAGATTCTTATCTTTTATATGTCGTGTGCATAATGCATGCTTTATACAAGGGTGGCTTGGAGCTAATTCACAAATACAACTTGTACTCGTTTGTTCATATGGGGTGTCTTCAAATATTTAATGCACACTATCAATTGGAATGAATATACCTTGTTACTGTTTAACAAAGCTGTTGCATTTAACTATATTTAACAGAATTACACATTTGTAATGATAAAATGAACAAATCATTCAAAGAAGCCGTTAATTATTTGTCTTTGTAGTGTTTTAAGCGTCAAATCACGGCTTTCACAGTTCCGTTTTCATCTTATTCTGGCATCGTTTAGTCCTCAAATAATGGTTCCTGAGCATGTAACTAGTTTTTGTTCAGAAATTATCCTAGTATCAGTCCAGCGAACACATTGATTTTATTGCTCATTAAGGCTCTTAACAAATGCATTCCAGGATGTGTGTTAGTGTGTTTCAGTGCGTGTATAATTAAGTTCGAATTCAAAGGGCATCTCAGGGAGGTTACTGAGAGATAAACGCAATGGTAATTGTGCATTTGACGCCCTGGTAGGTTAACCTATATGTTACTTATGTTGGTGATTAATTACAACTATCCAGTTGTGTGACATTATTACATACATATATACATGTGGCAATGTATGTTAACTTTGTTAAGAAAGGATACAAAATCATACATTTTTATTCGTTTCGGCCTTGAGTCATTCAAATTGAGTTGTTGTTTTCCATTCATTTCGGCTCAATTTTATGTAGGATAATACAGAAAGACAGTCAAAAGATTTTCTAAGTTGTACAAATACTGACAGTTTTACACATATATATTTCAGAACCTGCTACTCTTTTTCTAATCATTTGGTACCTAAAAGAAGAATATGTTCTTTGTGAAACAAATGTTAACTTGGACAGCCTGGTAAGTTGCGGCCATCTTTATCAACCATGTAGAATGTTTGCGTCACAGACCAATATTGAGGAGGGTTTGATTGATTGATGCAATCAAAATCTCTCTTTCTTCATACTTTTGATAAATACTGCACAAAAAGTGGTTTCCTATTTAGCATGTTCCAATTTTCAAAAAAGTGCTGTTAAAGACATGATGTATGTGAAGTTGATTCAAACGATGTTCGACATTCAAATTCAGTTCGGAGATCGACACACAAATTCAGTTCGATGTTCTTCATTCCAATTTAGTTCGACTTTTGACATTCAAAATGTAATTTGACGTTTAATATTCAAAACCAGTTCAACATTCAAATTCAATTCGACGTTCGACATTTAAATTGCAAATCTAGACTCGACATTCAAAATTGTAGTTCAACGTTTGACATTAAAAATATCCCTACACAATTCAACCCCTCACTGAGACTGTTTAACTACATTTTGTGTGACGTCGTAGTCATGAACGTGTAAATATAACATTTGACCAATTGCAAGTCGCACAATTTATTATAATCTTTGCCCAAGGTTATAAAACTGGTCGCCATTTCAGCCAATCAGATGCTTGAGATTTGAGACTGGTTTCCAATCTCAGCTTTATAACCTTCAGCCCTTACTAAGATACAAACCAGTCAACAACCTTTTACAGGTGTAATTCAATAATCTAATTGCGCTATTCAAGACATAAATACTCGTCAAGTTTGGAAAACAGTGAATCGCCAAACGGCTGCGTGAGAATCTTTACTTGTTACAGTCTTATTTAATCAGTGGAATCAGCACAGACGAAAAATAAACAAGAAAACTTTGTTAGAAGACAATAGGGATTAAAATTGCACATTAAAGCTAATGCTTCTCCTACTCTCAATACACTGAGGAACAGAAGTTGTAGAAAAAAATCCTTAAAAAAACTTAACAAATCTAACACTTGATTTTTTTTTCCGGATGAATGATTGGGTCATAAAACATGTACTGTAAACAAAGATTGGTCGGAAATGTTTACATAACAAGTAAACAATATGTTTTTATCCTATCTTATAGAGAAAACTACGCTGCATTGGGATCGATATATCAGTCTGATATGAAAACCTCTGGTTGCCTTTTACTTTGTCATGTCATAATGATTCTTTACCAAACTAACATTACTTATCATTGAATTAAGCAAATTATGATCATAGTAAAATTTGTCGTGTTCGGTGGCTTTCAAAGTTCCCTTTTCATCCATTTTAAGAAAGCTTTAGCCAACAGTTTGTCACTGTATTGTTGTTTGTCAATTATGAAAACGCGTTTGATACTATTAATAGACAGGCATTGAAGTCAAATCTGTTAGAAATTGGCGTAAGCACCAAATGCTCGAAATCCTAAGTGCATTTTTTCTCGAAGGTATAAGCAAGTGTCTTTATTGTCCATCGAAGTGTTGCTCGGATTTAAACATAGTGCACCTCTTCTGAAAGACTCTATTTACTCTTCGTTATATGTAACATGTCACATGAATGTTAATGAATTAACCGAATACCACTTATGCGTGTTTATGTTTTGATTACTGATTGCGTAGTCTTATCATTTAAATGCACAACTAGAATGTTTGTTTTGTTCTTCAAAAAAAAGTGGTGAGTGAAAATTAACGTAAATAAAACTAAATTATGTATATTCAGCAATCAGAAACATAGAGACAGTTTCGAAGGGAGCATCGTTAATGAGGACCTATATATAGTTAGGTCGCTAACGACCGTCATTTAACTTTTTCGAACAAGTCATTAAGAGCTATAAATGGACCGCCTAGGATATTTACAAGAGCGAAACTAGATGTGAAGACAAAATTGCTATTACTCCTATTCCATATAATGATCATGCCAGTTTTAACATATATCCCGAAATATTAATAAATATAAAATTACAGATATTGATACATTACACTTCAATGTTCGTAAAAGATTTCCAAGTTAGAAAACAGTACCTAAAACTGAGCATGGAAACCAGTCTCAAATCTCAAGCATCTGATTGGCTGAAATGGCGACCAGTCGCCATTTCAGCCAATCAGATGCTTGAGATTTGAGACTGGTTTCCAAACTTAGTTTTATTAGGGCGATATCTGTTATCAGTCCTTTGTTCGGAGGGAGTTTTGAGGGTTTGGATCAAGTAATCAAACTTAAATCCATAAAATGTTCAATATTATTTTATTGAAGCAGAGCGCACATCTGACTATTGCCTCATTTAGTTAAAGCTTGATATTTTTTATTACAGTTATTCATGGAATGCAGACAATATGATTATCTATCCACTATTACGCAGAACAAGAAGGGATACGGTTGTACAAGATTGGAAATAATCTAAAATGAAAAGCCCTAAACTTGAATATTTTGTAAAATTTATTAGATCATTGGTTTTGAATCTCACTTTTCGATCAATTATTATTTGTTAATGATCGCCACTAAAGAAATTTAATTTCCTGTTCACTGCTTATTTTCCTGTTTCCGATCACCTGCTCACTGTTAAGTAATTCAAACGTGTAAAAACATCTTCAACTATGAACGAGATAGATTCTTTCGATATGTTAGCAAAAATATTGTTGATTCCGAATATCACTTTTGATCTATTTTAATTGTACTTAACATAAAGAAAGAAGAACCTAGAATGTACTCACATTGGCCCAACATCTAAAAATTTATATTGGTTTTAAGTCTGGAAACAAGGTAATAATTGTTACCTATCTAAATAACGTTCAAAGCATGTTTTCGGTAGAAAGTATACAAATTATTAACCTCATTGTGTTAACTATAATCATCCTTTTCAGAATATGTGAACTGTTATTTGTCTGTTTGGTTCATTCTTGTGCTACTTGTCATCCAAACGTAAGCATGTTGTCACTGCATTTCATTTGTTTTCACTATTCATTGCCGATCCATATTAATGATAAAATGCAATAAATAAGTTCTTGTTGTTGTTTTTCATCACAGTACAAAGGTATTTTACTAATTAACGCGATAATTCAGCAATCTGGTAATGTTAGTTATGGTCCCATGAAATCATGTGTTGGTCTGATTACATAGGCGTTTTGTGGCCAGATCGATACAGGTAAATAAATATCCAGGGCCTAAGATCATAAAACTAAGATTTGAGATCAGTCTCAAATGTCAAGGGTCTGATTGGCTAAAATGGCGACTGGTCGCCATTTCAGCCAATCAGATGCTTGAGATTTGAGACTGATCTCCAGATTTAGTTTTATGATCTTGGGCACAGTTTCCTTGAAACATATTTCGGTAGATTTCTTGACGGCGTGTTCTGTTGCACTGATATTTTGCAAAAAATGTTTCATTCCTTCTTGTTTCCTAGTAAACAAACGACATCGACGACATTTTGAATGTTTATTTAGATGTCCGGACATTTTCTTTAAAAAGAGTTTCACCTCTCTAATATATCCTTACTGTTTTCTGTTACGATCTTTAGTTTAGTGCTTTATTTTATTGTTTCCATGAGAACAAAAAATCACAATGACTAAATCAAAATGGTATGCAAAAGTCAACGATACACAGTTTGGAAAACAGCTTGACCACCATCATTGGTTTACATGATAATGCTATGCCTTAACAAATCAAACTTGCAAGTCTTCTTGGGGTACGTGCACGTTGTTTTCTTTCGAGCCTTACACTCTTTCGCGATTGTTCTGAGCAGAGAAGAGAACGTCTCCAAAGGAATTCCAGATACATGTGTTTTTTTAGCTCACCTGTCACGTAGTGACAAGGTGAGCTTTTGTGATCGCAATTTGTCCGGCGTCCGTCCGTCCGTCCGTCCGTCTGTCCGTCCGTCCGTAAACTTTTACTTTAAACGACATCTCCTCTTAAATCCTTGGGCCAAAGTTGATGAAACTTGCCACGGATGTTCCTTGCATGAAGCTCTTCCAAATTTGTTCAAAGAAATCAATTCCATGCAAAACTCTGGTTGCCATGGCAACCTAAAGGAAAAACGTTAAAAACCTTCTTCTCTGAAACCACAAGGCCTAGAGCTTAGATATTTGGCATTTAGCACCCTCTAGTGGAACTCTACAAAGATTGTTCAAATTATTTCCCTGGGGTCAAAATTGGCCCCGCCCCAGTGGTCACTTCATTTTACATAGACTTATATAGGAAATCTTTAAAAATCTTTTTCTCACAAACCGCAATGCGTACAGCTTAGATATTTGGTAAGTAGCATTGTCTAATGGATGTCTACTAAATTTGTTCAAATGATGTGCCCTGGGCCAAAATCGGCCACGCTCTAGGGTCTTCTTGGTTTACATATAGTTATATAGGAAAAACATGAAAATCTTCTTCTTTAAAATCACAAGGCCTAGAGCCTTAATATTTGATATACAACATCATCTAGTGGTCCTCTACCAAAATTGTTCAAACTATCCCCCTGGGGTCAAAAATACCCCCGCCCCAGGGGTCACTTGTTTTACATAGACTTATATAGGGAAAACTTAAGAAAATAAAATCTTCTTCTCTAAAACCACAAGGCCTAGAACCTTGGTATTTGGTATGTGTCATCATGTAGTGGTCCTCTACAAAAGTTGTTCAAATTATTCTTCTGGGGTCGAAAATGGCTCCGCCCCGGGGGTCACTAGTTTTATTACATAGTGTTATATAGTAAATCTTTAAAAAATCTTCTTCTCTGAAACCGTAAGGCCTAGAGCTTAGATATTTGGTATAGAACATCATCTAGTTACATTTTCTCCACAATAGCAGCTTAATTTTTTAATTTTTGACTTGATTTTACCAAACTTGCACACAACTCTTGCAACCATTGAGCAGTTGTTGACAGGTGAGCGACCCAGGGTCATATGGACCCTCTTCTTTTAATTCTCACTGACCGTTCGCAGGTGGCACGACACTACCCAGCATTTTTCGTCGTCAATTAGTTGGATGTCAGAAGATAAGAACTGTACCTGGTTATTTTGTCATTCTCACTTTCAATCTGTGCTGTTATCAATTACGTCAGGAAGTCGTTGAGCTTGTTTTTGAGTTATGCTCAACCATAGACTAGGCGGCTTCGGCAATCATATACACTCCTATTGTAGCCCATGAGCAGGCTTCATTATATGAAATTTGCAATGTTATCAAATGTGTCTTGTTCTCTTTGTGGCTTCCAAGTTCCTTTTTTTTATTTATTTCCATAGACAACATGGTTTTTAATCTTAAAACAGTTACCTTTAATTGTAGATGGTAAACAGAATAAAGTCGGTCCATGTCACATACTGAAATGAATTTCAACGACTTGATTCCTAAACTATGCAAATAATATACATCCTTACGTAAACACTAGGTAAATCAATGTCATATTCATTTTAAGTATTTTTCAATTTAATACCATTCTGTGATCAGATAAAAGAATGCGTTTGCCCAAAACGAGAAAATACTAGTAAGGATATGCAAATTGCATCTTTGGGATAGATCTGTTAAGATGTGTAGCAATATAGGGCTTATCACGTGGGTTGTATAAGACATTTCTATTAATGCCCAGCAAGGTTCTAGGGTGCACGAACATCACACTTGCCCCAACACTTATTCATTTGAACAAACAAGTACAAGTTGTCTTGGGGCTGTTTCAAGAAAAAATGGCTGGTTTGGAATTTCCTGTTATATAAATGTACAACAAACTGTTACTTCCATTTTCCTACTTTGCAAGTATAATCAATGTTTAATCATGCCCTTTAAAGATTTGTGAAGTTTCATCAAAATAGCACCATCCGTTAAAAATATTCTAAAATAATGCGCAAAAAATGTCAGGAGTGTGACAAAAAAAGTGTGACACTTAAAAATCACACGTTTTTTTGCTTTTGCTTTTGGCAAGACAACCAAGGCGGTAACCTCGGGTTCTTACTTTCGTTTATTGTTTGTGGCGTCCATTTTGAAACTGATTATTGTAATACCATGCTCTCGTCTCCTCTACCTTTTGGCTGTGTGGGGAGGCTGTGTCTGCTGGATGTTGCAATTCCTGATATGCATGTTTCACTTTTTAGGAAACCATTGTATTGATGTCGCCACTATTCATAAATTTAACAAATAACATGATTTCATGTTCTTAAATTGAAGGTTATTAAAATAATTAGAATACCCTAGATCTATGACTTTAATAAATAAAATGCATCAATTGTAACTGAAGGACAAATTGAGATACATTTGTAGTTGAAGGCGAAACGGTTTTCAAACTAAGAGACAAAACCAGATGTCGCTTAATCATTTTAATTTACGCCGCTGATAAGTTTTTGGTTGTTAAAAGTTAATTAAGCACCACATATCTTCAGATCTAAAGCGTTTTGGTTGGTAGACAAAACCAACCAAACACAGTAATCTTATTTAACATTGCTGCAAGATACACCGAAACACCTGCTCATGATCGAGGCGAACTATTAGGTCACCTTGACAAATATGTCTATCGCGCGACAATACACTCTAAAATATATATTGTCTTGATTGTTTCCGTGATAATATATTCTCCTGCAAAATGTTATGTAATGGTATTTTGATAACTAGCAAAGAACACATAGGTTACGGAAGATTCTTATGATGGCCATGTATGATGGAAAAACTAGCAAGAACTGCTGTTGTAACATAGTTATCAAAAAAAAAATCTGAATTTATTTTAAATTCGATATGGTGGTTTTGGTTAATACTTTACTACCAACTTAACGTCATTTAGCACTTACCTGGCGGCCTGAAAACGCTTCTTATGCATGCATTATTGTTGAATAGGTGGTAGCTAGTGCTAATACACCTAGACAACTTGCCCTCGTTTGTCGATATGGAAGATCTTTTTACAATATATGCTCTTTTTTCCTCTCTACTTTTTGGCTGTGTGGAGAGGCTGTTTATTCTGGATGTGGTCATTCCTGATATGCATATTTCAGTTTTGTCATTTAACGTAAGTGAAATAAGTATAGACTTTTTTCACCATTAATCTTTAGCTTAATTGACAGTCATCAGACATTTTTATTTGCCAAAGCTCAATTAACCAGTTGTTTCGATCTTTACAGTGTTCTTTATTAAAATTATAGAGTTTATGAAAACGTCTGAAAACTCAATCTCCTTCGCAGAGTTGTCGTTCCTTACACTCAATTTACATCTCTGTATACGAGTGTATATTACGAGTGTATATATACTAAACGTTCCATACAATACAATACAATACAATACAATACAATACAATACAATACAATACAATACAATACAATACAATATTTCTCTCAGATCATGGTACATGATAGCATGTGGTAGCGAAAGGCTCAATGTCAAGATTTTTGACCAAACTCGGCAGTCTTATTTAATACAGTCATAAATTATGAATTTGAAAGCTTGAGGTAAAACAACGGACTGAAATCTTCACTACGCTATCAGGATCTGACGACGAGACACTAAAACGTGCTTTTATCACTTACTCTTTGAACCAATCAGATTGTCGCCTACAAAATCGCAGAAGTGAATGTAAAGTGAACACATTGATTTAAACCATGGAAAGTGTTGACAACCTGCGTAAGAAATATTTTACTGAGATATATATGTTCATGTAGTATTGCATTCATTTATACTGGAGATCATTTCAGATCATTTTGCCGGCGTAATAAATAATGCTTCCTGTGTTGACAATTTCAAAAAATAGTAATCGGGGAAAACTTCTGTAGCTTATATACGGTATCTTCGGACCGTCATAAGATCTAACCAGCTAACAGTTTGTTAATTCTGACTTTAGTGTGATTGATTCAAAGAAAGTCTGTAATTATTTGTCATTGTCATGTTCTTAAGCGTTCAATCATGGCTTTCAAAGTTCCGTTTTCATCCTATTCTGACATCGTTAGTTCAGCAATTAATAGTTCTTGAGCATGTCACTAGTAATTGTTCAGAAATGGCCCTAGTAGTAGTCCAGCGAACACATTGAACTTTTAGCTCATTAAGGCTCTTAACAAAGCATTTCAGGATGTGTGTTAGTGTTTTACAGTGCGTTGTGTTATTACGTTCGAATTTGAAGGACCTCTTAGTGAGGTTACTGTTACATTAACGCAACTTTTTCTAGTTGGCGCACTGGTAGGTAAACATAAAAGCTACGTTTGTTAATGATTTATTACGAATAGCTAACTGTGTTGCGGATTATATAATTTTCAGATTGCAAATTTACTTTTTTATTCGTTTCGGACTAGAATCATCCGGACTGTGTCTGTGCCAGGCTGTTTTGGCTAATTTTATTTAGGATAATACAACAAGTATTAGTTGAGTTGAATGTAAAGAACAATTTTAAAATTATTTCTTAGGTGTAACTACTGACAGTATTACAAAATGCAAACTATCCTATACATTTTATCTATGATATGCATAAGCACACTTAAATCCTATACCCTTCCAAGAAATCGTTTGGAGACTACAGTTTTACGTTGTCTTAAACAATAGAATATCTTCAGCATTGAAGAAATTCGTCCAAGTAATGCAACTCTTTAATTTCAAGATTTTTATTATGGTCAATGCAAACTCAATCAATACATTGACCCAATCACCCAAATGATACACACATGTGACATAGACATGACAAACATTCTGGTTTAGATTGGTACTGTTCTTTGATCTTCTCATAATTGGACTTAGATTTGTACTTGATAAAACATCATAATATGGGGCTTGTTTTTTTAATATTTTTAATAGTTTATAGTCATTTAAATTAAAGTGCTTTCTATATATGCATAAGAACATGCTCAGTCAAAACAATACCTGCATATTTATATGTTTGTCGTGATTGTTCATTTTCTAAAAAGTGTCGTGTTTATTGGCTTTCATATCTGTTCCATTTTCCTATAATAAAATATCACAGTTGCGTGTGTCTAGTGGCGGGTGTACATTCAACCTCAAACTTGCCCACAAAAGGTTCTGAAATGAACAAACATGTACAAGGTGCATTAATACAGTAACTCCAATCATCTTCTACTCGACACTGTTGCATGCAAAAGCACACAAACATGCAAGACATATGGATGATAATTGATTTTGGTCACTGTCAATAGATATTGAATAACAAATGGACGTCAAAATTGTACTGTTTATTGGTGTAAATATTGAGTTTCGCTCAACCCGCGGCTAGGCGGCGTGGGCAGTAATATGCATTTACTGCCCATGAACAGGCTCAATCAAACCGAGCCTGCAATATTTTCATATTTGTCGTGTTCGGTGGTTTTCCAATTTCTCCTTTCATCTATTTTAATATTACAGTAGCGTTGTTTGTGCCGTTTGGCGGCTGTAAAAAGTCTCCCCGTACATTCAATCAGTGTTGTTATCAGTTACCTTCTTTGAAGGTCGTTGAGCACGAAACTTATGAACTATGCCAATAATACTTCTTAAAATTGCTTTCGTTTAATTATTTTGGTCAGTTTATAGGTGGGTGGTTTCACTATCCCAGCCAATATACCGGTAGATTCGGATATTGCTCAATCACCCCACCGATATACTTCCTGCTTTTTAAATATTGCCATTGGCGTTGTCTGTGATATGCAGGATTTATATTCTCAGATCCCCTGTCAAAATTCTATTTTGTTTAGTCCGCTCATTGTTTTCTCGTTTAGAGCAAACCCATTCTTTTATCTAGGAACCATACGCCGCTGAACTTTGAATGGTTTAAATCTGAAAATACCGCATTGAAGGTTTCATGTTCACCGCCATATGCGCACCCATCGTTTGGGATGGATCAAAGTTGTACTATTTATTGGTGTCAATATTGAGTTGCGTTCAACCCGGGGCTAGGCGGCGTTGGCAGTAATATGCATTTTCATTACTGCCCATGAACAGGCTCAATCAAACCGAGCCTGCAATATTTTCATATTTGTCGTGTTCGGTGGTTTTCAAAGTTCTCTTTTCATCTATTCTAACAGAAATAAATGAAGAAAAATCTTCAAGACGTTACAATTCTAAGTATAAAATTCACAGTGGAATTTACGACTACAAGGCGTAATGCCTAGAGCATTGATATTTGTATATTTAAAACAGAACTAGAATTGGCTATTAAGTTTGCTTGAGATGATGTCATGTGCATTTTGCAACAAATACTTAGCCGATAATTTTTGTCTTGTTGTGACCGTTGTTCATAAGAATATATCATCATAACGTAAAACAGTATTATCTTTCTCAGATAAAAATGTTTGTGTAAAATCATTTGTACTATCAAGTTCTTTTGTTTGAATATGAAATAGTGTATTCGTCGCCTATTGGTCAGCCAGATAAGTTGACGATGTTTACAGTTTCTATCAGAATGTAAACACTGTTCAATGCAAATTTACGGCAAATCATTTCATTTTTACCGGTTTCCGCCGAAATCAAAGCAGTATGAAAAGATACTTGCAACATGTTTACCTCTTTTGTCACAGCCCGATCACATGACCGTGGAACGCCGAACTTGCAACATGTTTACCTCTTTTGTCACAGCCCGATCACATGACCGTGGAACGCCGAACTTGCAACATGTTCACCTCTTTTGTCACAGCCCGATCACATGACCGTGGAACGCTGAACTTGCAACACGTTTACTTTTTTTTGTCACAGCTCGATCACACGACCGTTGAGCGTCTAATAAAAAAACTATTCAAGTCTTGTATAAGCTAACGAAGTCCGCCCAATATCAATCTGATTCGGAAGTGCTGAGTTTCCTTGTTTCAAATGGCGAAAGTTTGAACAAGTAAGAGCTCGTAATAAATTCATGTTTTTTTTGTAAAAGAAGTATGCGATGTGTCAAATGTTGAAGGCTTCCTTTTTAGTGGATACTAGTTTGAACCTCTATTTATAAAAGTAATAGGCACACATATGGGTACTTATTGTACATACCTTGTTGCTGATTTTATGCTGCTGTTATGAGTTTATATACTCTCGGTAGAATATAAAGATGACATAACAGCCTTTAACAGTACTTCGAGGTTCGATAATAACAACTTTCTATCGTAGGTAAAAAATATATATTCTGATGAGCAGAAGCATAATAGCTCTATAAAGCAAACATTTCAGAAATGGAAGCAAACTTGCTTGATCTAAATCTTTTCATTGAAAATATTTTAATAACTTCTAATAAAAAAATACAATAAGAGATGATTTTGATTTTAATAATGTTAAGTTTCATTTTAGATGGCGATTCATCACGTGCAACATCCTATGAGGTTTATTTGACAGCTTGTCCGCTTTTCTTGAACTTGTAACAGTGTTAAAGATTCCAATAAACGTAATTTTTGCATAACAGAAAAACCCTTTTAAAACAGCGGTATCACAAACTAAGAAAATCTTCTTGCAAGTTTTATCGCCGATAGCCAGATGTAATTCACTTCTGCATCAAGGTATTTCTCAATTATTGTTTTATCGAGATTTGATTTTAAATTAAAGAAAATTAAAGACAATAAAAATTCTCCACGTTTTTCATAAAATCATCAGTAATAATTAAAGTTTTCTGTTTTCAATTAAAGTGGCATGAGGTACAGCTTTTAACTTTTTTTAACACAAACTTAATTACTGAATAATATGTGCCGCCCCAGGGGCATGAACGTTAATGTCATAAGGAACTGGATATTGGGACGTAAACAAATATTCATCGAATTCTATTGTAGGAAAACAAGCAGGTAAACAAAATCGAGCCCTTATTATGAAAGAAATCTAGTGATTATATTCGATGTCAATGTGTGGTCTAAGATCATTAAGAATGTCACACGTGTTCGTTAGATATTGCTTTGACGGTGACCAAAGAATCCTTCATGCTGTTACAACAATAAATATGAATATCGGGGGTTGGTCCAAATCAAAAATGAAACAAAAATTTTACAAATCTCTGAATAAATTAAACCTTCGTTTAACAATAGAAGGCAAGCTCAAGACAAAATTGCACTTTTTAAGAATAATTAACAAGACTCAACAGTAGAAGGCAGGTATCTCATTCATGTTTTGCGTAGTTCTTTAAAACAGCGTTGTATAAAATTTTGATAGTTCAATGCCCTTAAAACAAATTGATAAAAAATACTTAAACTATTAAAACAGCATCATATATGTTTAAGTTCTAGAAAGAACATTAAAACTGTTAAGATAATGTTTTCATAATAGGTGTTACCTATATCGTTAAAACACACATTTTCACATTACAAAGGCAAGTTAAAATTTTTCACATTCAGCATATTCATTTTATTTGATTGGCAAATGCAAGTCATGTTAATTGGTAAAAATGTTTAATTGCAGCAACATAAATCTGGCACAGTTTTCATCAGTGCCCAAGGTTATTAAACTGAGCATGGAAACCAGTCTCAAATCTCAAGCATCTGATTGGCTGAAATGGCGACCAGTCGCCATTCAGCCAATCAGATCCTTGAGATTTGAGACTGGTTTCCAATCTCAGCTTTATAACCTTCAGCCCAGGAATACCTAGTAGTCTAGGCAAAATGTATACTTTGAGATTAGAGGTGCAAGAGGGCGATGTATTGAGAGTTCATAACATAACGTTTAGTACAAAAGATGGAAAGCTATGTTCCAAGGTTATAAAACTGGAAATGCAGCTTCAAACCTCAAGCATCCGTGTGGCTAAAATGGAGACTTGTTGAGACAAGTCCATATTTTCATTTCATTTTTCAGTAAACTTAATATTAAAAATATCAGATTCAAATAAAAGATTGTTGACCTTATTTTGTTCCTGGGCAGAAGGTTATAAAACTGAGCATGGAAACCAGTCTCAAATCTCAAGCATCTGATTGGCTGAAATGGCGACTGGTTTCCAATCTCAGCTTTATAACCTTCAGCCCTGATATCGACTGACGAAAATTTCGTATAGCATTATACATCGGAGTGTTTCAAGTACAACTAATTTCATCATGTTTTACCAAGCCATTTAGACATAGACGTATTTGTATATTAACCCTTTCAAAATATTATATTCTAAAAGTTCTTCGGATGATGAAAGAAGCGTCACTTATCATTAATGGTAATATTCTTCAGAAAATAAAATTATCAGAAGTACAGGCATGATTCCATGTATACAAATTTCAGATATTTTGGTTTATTAGTGTTTGACAGTAAAAATCTATCTAACAGTATTATTCTTTAGAAAAAATCAGTAGTTTATGGCAAGTTTCCCTGTATACACAATTCAGATAATTTTTGACAATCAACAATTTGCGTGAAGATTTTATCTCAAGAAAAATGAAATGTAAATGGGTAAATCATATAAACCTCGGATATTTTAGTTTTTGTTTGTCTTCCTTGATAAAAAGAACAAAAATTAATAGGGAACTTCAAAACTATGCTAAAACAACGAAGATGGTACCGTGTACACAGCATCGGCTTCAATCTGAATCAACAGTTTAATTGCAATATTGTCATATAGGCAAATGCCTGTATGAATAAAATGATATCACATACCTTATTCCGTTGTTAGTGTCTTCCATCTTCTCATGTACAGTTTGTAACCGAAGATGTACACAGTTACTCTTGTACCCGGCTGATATGCGCCAGACAAGTTTTAGGTAAAGCAAGTGGTCTGTGATAAGCTTAATGACATATTAAAGGGTCAGCGAACAATAACCCCTATAAATAAAAACAAACAATACATGCAGGTAGCTGATCATTGAACTGTGCTAGTCGCCATTTCAGCTAATCAGATGCTTGAGATTGGAGACTGATTACAATTCTCAGTTTTATAATCTTGGAGCCTCAACATAATACATGTACACGCATACGAAAACAGTCGACATGGAGTCTGATGCTCCGGGTGTTTAGGTCAGCGATGAATAACAAAAAATGAAGGTAATCCGATTGAATTTCTAGGGCTTTACCAATGAATGAAAGGACGAACATTTTTTTAAAAAATCTTTTCATAACTATGGCAACACGGAATTTGATAAGGCTCTTATCGGTATCACAAATTAAGAAAAAAATAATATTTTTTTTGCAAGTTTGATGGCCGATATCCAGGTCTTATTGAAAAATACCATTACAGTTAAAATAGCAACATGGTATTTTTCAGCCTGCCAGTATTTTGTAAAGATTTGATCGATGAATCAAAGTAAATAAAGGGCAATATTAATTTCTTTTTTTTTATAAAAAGCATCTGAAATTTCAATGAAGGCTTCTTAGATGATAATCTACAGCGCTCTGCATGCTTAGTGATTAAACAATCTTCAGTTGATTGCTTTGTTTACTTCTTTTTCTCACGACGATGGGTTTAGGAAAACAACATAGATCCGTTTTGTTCAATCCTGCCATCGTGCTATTGTTGATTCAACTTCAGGTGGTCAGGTCTCAGTAAAGATACCGTGTGCCATTAGGTTCTTATGTTTTGTACCTTTGTGTGTTTTTGCACGCACGATGTCAAGTTGTGGGTATGTTAAACTCAACTCTTCTTATATGCCTATGTCACTTTGTTAGAATTCAAACTAAGCAATTACAATCTTTCAGGCTATGATTATATAAATTGTCACAATCGAAAACGAATATAAACTTTGTTTTCAGAAATCAACGAAGTACAGCCGATTGTGTTTTTGTTTTCCATAGCAGAACATTTTTACGTCATCTGAGTCGTTGAGCAAGATACTTAATATGTACTGTGTTAATAGTACTTCTAAAATGACTTTTGCTTTAATATTTCGGCCAGTTTAAAGATGGGTGGTTTCAAACTGTCCATGAACAGTCTTAATCAAACCGAGCCTGCAATATTTTCATATTTGTCGTGTTCGGTGGCTTTCAAAGTTCCCTTTTCATCTATTTTAAGACAGTTTTAGCCAACAGATTGTCACTGTATTGTTGTTTTGTCAATTATGAAAACGCGTTTGATACTGTTAATAGACAGGCATTGAAGTCAAATCTGTTAGAAATTGGCGTAAGCTCCAAATGCTCGAAATCCTAAGTGCATTTTTTCTCGAAGATATAAGCATGTGTCTTTATTGTCCACCGAAGTGTTGCTCGGATTTAAACATAGTGAGCCTCTTCTGAAAGACTCTATTTACTCTCCGTCTAAATGTAACATGTCACATGAATGTTAATGAATTAACCGAATACCACTTATGCTTGTTTATGTTTTGATTACTGATTGCGTTTTCTTATCATTTACATGCAAAACTAGAATGTTTGTTTTGCTCTTCAAAAAAGTGGTGAGTGAAAATTAACGTAAATAAAACTAAATTATGTATATTTAGCCAACAGAAACGTAGAGACAGTTTCGAAGGGAGCATCGTTAATGAGGTCCTATATATAGTTAGGTCGCTTAAGACCGTCATTTAACTTTATCGAACTAGTCATTAAGAGCTATAAATGGACCGCCTAGGATATTTACAAGAGCGAAACTAGATGTGAAGACAAAATTGTTATTACTCCTATTCCGTATAATGGTTATGCCAGTTTTAACATATATCTCGAAGTATTAATAAATGAAATTATTTCCGTTTCGAATAATACGAACTTGACGGTAATTGTCAGAGTGGAGGGAAAGGGTGCGTGTATCTCGTGCGATTAGGCTATTTAAGTGTTGGTTTTATCTGTGTACACCATTCGAGGCGTTTCTATTCAGCGGTAAACATGTCGGCACCCGCCCACCCGCCCTATAGGTTGTAAATATTTTTTGGATGGCTGTCGATGTTTAACAGAACTTTCAGAGAATATATCGAAAAATGGGTGTAAATAAAGTGTTTATTTTTGTTTCAGGTGTTTCGAGTTTGGTGTTTTTCTTAGTCATAAACAATATATTTATTAATCATGTAAGAAATATGGATATTTTAAGGCCATTCACTAGTTTCAGGTTCGAGTGGTACTATTAGATGAAGCTTTATCCAGATGTGTTGAATATTTTCCGTTCGTCTGCTGGACAGCTAAATAGCCAGAGCTACTGATGTCAGCTTTTCATTCGGACGGTTCGCACACTACAGGCCCACTGATTCTACCTCTGTTTGGACAGTTTTTGAGCAACTTGCACTTGGACTATACAGACATTTGAAAAATTTAATGTATATTTCCACTGAATACAACGACCTAATCCTAGTTTTTGTTTGTGTTTTTTACGTATTATGAGATAAGGAAATAAATAATTTACTCACGTTAAAGTGAGTAAATATAAAATTACAGATATTGATACATTACACTTCAATGTTCGTAAAAGGTTTCCAAGTTAGAAAACAGTACCTAAAACAGAGCATGGAAACCAGTCTCAAATCTCTAGCATCTGATTGGCTGAAATGGCGACCAGTCGCCATTTCAGCCAATCAGATGCTTGAGATTTGAGACTGGTTTCCAAACTTAGTTTTATTAGGGCGATATCTGTTATCAGTCCTTTGTTCGGAGGGAGTTTTGAGGGTTTGGATCAAGTAATCAAACTTAAATCCATAAAATGTTCAATATTATTTTATTGAAGCAGAGCGCACATCTGACTATTGCCTCATTTAGTTAAAGCTTGATATTTTTTATTACAGTTATTCATGGAATGCAGACAATATGATTATCTATCCACTATTACGCAGAACAAGAAGGGATACGGTTGTACAAGATTGGAAATAATCTAAAATGAAAAGCCCTAAACTTGAATATTTTGTAAAATTTATTAGATCATTGGTTTTGAATCTCACTTTTCGATCAATTATTATTTGTTAATGATGGCCACTAAAGAAATTTAATTTCCTGTTCACTGCCTATTTTCCTGTTTCCGATCACCTGCTCACTGTTAAGTAATTCAAACGTGTAAAAACATCAGCAACTATAAACGAGATAGATTCTTTCGATATGTTAGCAAAAATATTGTTGATTCTGTATATCACTTTTGATCTATTTTAATTGTACTTAACATAAAGAAAGAAGAACCTAGAATGTACTCATATTGGCCCAGCATCTAAAAATTTATATTGGTTTTAAGTCTGGAAACAAGGTAATAATTGTTACCTATCTAAATAACGTTCAAAGCATGTTTTCGGTAGAAAGTATACAAATTATTAACCTCATTGTGTTAACTATAATCATCCTTTTCAGAATATGTGAACTGTTATTTGTCTGTTTGGTTCATTATTGTGCTACTTGTCATCCAAACGTAAGTATGTTGTCACTGCATTTCATTTGTTTTCACTATTCATTGCCGATCCATATTTTATTCACTTTCACTTGCATATACAATATTACATCAATACATATTTTCATAATTTCCAAAACTAATTAACATTCAAATAATATATAATTTGTTTTTTTGATTTAACTGTGTTAACAGCATATACAAAATGTTAATATTGCAAGCTAAGCGATTTTGTTGTGGAGTCTCCCTATTAGGTAAAGTCTTGTAAAAATATATGTTTAGATAATTACACGTGATTACAAAAGGAAATAAAAAAAAATGAAGAAAAAGGGAATAGTTTGGTCATTTCCAGTGTACGAGGAAAAAAAAAGATTAGATGTAGAAGGACCATTTCATTTGGTGCTTTTCAAGTTTGTTTTTCAAGAAAGCTACTTCTTTTTCTAATTCTATTCTATAGTTCAAAAATGAAATAAAATGTTCGAAGTTTGGAACACTTTTCTTAATTTTCATTTTAAAAATATAATACTTGCATGCAATTATAATATAGTTTATGCTGTTGTCTTTTATTGTTTGGTTCATAATACCTAAACTAATATTTTCCAGATTAAAAGATACTGGTGTTCCTTTTGTATTTAATAGAGACTGTAATTGTGACCATAAATGTTGACTATAGGGACAGTTCCAAAACAGGTGCTCATTTGTTTCAATATGAGTGTTACAAAAATCACATGATTGCGACATAGTAAGATTACATTTATAAAGGTACTTATTTGTGGGTATTATTCTACGTAAATATTTGTACTGAAAATTTCTGAATACCGTATCAATACTTGATATAAATATGTTGGAGTAAACTTTTTCCCAATTAATATTTTTATTTTGTAAAATGGTTTCCCATTTATTTTCAGATTTCACTGGTTCAATTTGTTTATTTTTGAGTAGAATATCATAAAACAGTTTATTTGGAGTTTTAGATGTATTTAGTTTTTCGAGTAGGTAATTTTTTCTCAAGCTCGTTAAAGTGGTCTGGTCTAACGTTTTAACATAACAAAGTGGAATACTTTTTATTATCTTGTGGTATTCTAGAAATTCTTTGTTTTCTAAATTGAACAAAAACTTGGCTTCATTAAATGTATAAAACTGCTTTTTACGAAAATCATAAAAGTGTTCTATAAATTTTATACCCTTATTATACATGTTTTTGTTGAAAATTATACCAAAATCATTTTTTATTTCTGAATTATTCCACAATATATGTTTTTCTATATTCTTATTAGTTTTATTACAGCTGACCGAAATTTCGCGCCATGCTGTTATAATGTTAGCCAGAAATATATTTTTTTTGAACATTAGTTTTATGTCTTTTGCATTCAAATTACATTCAAAAATAAGATTTCCTCCATATTTATTTAGAACATTTGAGTAGAAATTTTTCCACTGCCCTTTGTTTTCTTCATTTAATAATCGTTTTACCCAGCATGCCTTTATTGAAGTTAAGAAACATTTTATATCTGTAACTTTTAAACCACCATTTTCATATTTTTTTACAATTTCTTTTCGTTTAATTTTATCTGGTTTTCCATCCCACAAGAATGTAAATAATGCTTGATTTATCTCTGAAATAATCTTTTCTGTCGGATTGTCTAGCACCGTAAAGGGATATATGAGTTTTGGTAATGCGAATGTTTTAATTACGGTCACTTTACCAAGAAGTGTTAGTTTTCTATGTATGTTGTCACTGCATTTCATTTGTTTTCACTATTCATTGCCGATCCATATTAATGATAAAATGCAATAAATAAGTTCTTGTTGTTGTTTTTCATCACAGTACAAAGGTATTTTACTAATTAACGCGATAATTCAGCAATCTGGTAATGTTAGTTATGGTCCCATGAAATCATGTGTTGGTCTGATTACATAGGTGTTTTGTGGCCAGATCGATACAGGTAAATAAATGTCCAGGGCCTAAGGTCATAAAACTAAGATTTGAGATCAGTCTCAAATCTCAAGGGTCTGACTGGCTGAAATGGCGACTGGTCGCCATTTCAGCCAATCAGATGCTTGAGATTTGAGACTGATCTCCAGATTTAGTTTTATGATTTTTGGCACAGTTTCCTTGAAACATATTTCGGTAGATTTCTTGACGGCGTGTACTGTTGCACTGATATTTGCAAAAAATGTTTCTTTCCTTCTAGTTTCCTAGTAAACAAACGACATCGACGACATTTTGAATGTTTATTTAGATGTCCGCACATTTTCTTTAAATGATAGTGTCTCTAGCTGGGAGCGAACCCGCACCGTCACGGCGACAGCGCCTAGCCATGCAATTCCTGCGACGTAACCGACTGAGCTAACCGGGACAACGCCAAAAAACGTTGATCGGATAGCCCTGATATACGTAGCAATCACTGCATGACATCGGTAACAGGTTAATTTACTGATAACAGTACTGACTACATGTACGGGGAGACTTTTTACGGCCGTCACACTGCACAAATAGCGCTACTGTGAATTTCAAATGATAGTGTCTCTAGCTGGGAGCGAACCCGCACCGTCACGGCGACAGCGCCTAGCCATGCAATTCCTGCGACGTAACCGACTGAGCTAACCGGGACAACGCCAAAAAACGTTGATCGGATAGCCCTGATATACGTAGCAATCACTGCATGACATCGGTAACGGGTTAATTTACTGATAACAGTACTGACTACATGTACGGGGAGACTTTTTACGGCCGCCACACTGCACAAATAGCGCTACTGTGAATTTCAAATGATAGTGTCTCTAGCTGGGAGCGAACCTCTCTAATATATCCTTACTGTTTTCTGTTACGATCTTTAGTTTAGCGCTTTATTTTATTGTTTCCATGAGAACAAAAAATCACAATGACTAAATCAAAATGGTATACAAAAGTCAACGATACACAGTTTGGAAAACAGCTGGACCACCATCATTGGTTTACATGATAATGCTATGCCTCAACAAATCAAACTTGCAAGTCTTCTTGGGGTACTTGCACGTTGTTTTCTTTCGAGCCTTACACTCTTTCGCGATTGTTCTGAGCAGAGAAGAGAACGTCTCCAATGGAATTCCAGAGACATGTGTTTTTTTTAGCTCACCTGTCACGTAGTGACAAGGCAAGCTTTTGTGATCGCAATTTGTCCGGCGTCCGTCCGTCCGTCCGTCCGTCCTTCCGTCGTACATCGTCCGTCCGTAAACTTTTACTTTAAACGACATCTCCTCTTAAATCCTTGGGCCAAAGTTGATGAAACTTGCCAAGGATGTTCCTTGCATGAAGCTCTTCCAAATTTGTTCAAAGAAATCAATTCCATGCAAAACTCTGGTTGCCATGGCAACCTAAAGGAAAAACGTTAAAAATCTTCTTCTCTGAAACCACAAGGCCTAGAGCTTAGATATTTGGCATTTAGCAACCTCTAGTGGAACTCTACAAAGATTGTTCAAATTATTTCCCTGGGGTCAAAATTGGCCCCGCCCCAGGGGTCACTTCATTTTACATAGACTTATATAGGAAATCTTTAAAAATCTTTTTCTCACAAACCACAATGCGTACAGCTTAGATATTTGGTAAGTAGCATTGTCTAATGGATGTCTACTAAATTTGTTCAAATTATGTGCCCTGGGCCAAAATCGGCCACGCCCTAGGGTCTTCTTGGTTTACATATAGTTATATAGGAAAAACATGAAAATCTTCTTCTTTAAAATCACAAGGCCTAGAGCCTTAATATTTGATATACAGCATCATCTAGTGGTCCTCTACCAAAATTGTTCAAACTATCCCCTGGGGTCAAAAATAGCCCCGCCCCAGGGGTCACTTGTTTTACATAGACTTATATATGGAAAACTTAAAAAAAATCAAATCTTCTTCTCTAAAACCACCAGGCCTAGAACCTTGGTATTTGGTATGTGTCATCATGTAGTGGTCCTCTACAAAAGTTGTTCAAATTATTCTTCTGGGGTCGAAAATGGCTCCGCCCCGGGGGTCACTAGTTTTATTACATAGTGTTATATAGTAAATCTTTAAAAAATCTTCTTCTATGAAACCGTAAGGCCTAGAGCTTAGATATTTTTATAGAAAAACATCTAGTTACATTTTCTCCACAATAGCAGCTTATTTTTTTAATTTTTGACTTGATTTTACCAAACTTGCACACAACTCTTGCAACCATTGAGCAGTTGTTGACAGGTGAGCGACCCAGGGTCATTTGGACCCTCTTTTTTTAATTCTCACTGACCGTTCGCAGGTGGCACGACACTACCCAGCATTTTTCGTCGTCAATTAGTTGGATGTCAGAAGATAAGAACTGTACCTGGTTATTTTGTCATTCTCACTTTCAATCTGTGCTGTTATCAATTACGTCTTAGGAAGTCGTTGAGCTTGTTTTTGAGTTATGCTCAACCATAGACTAGGCGGCTTCGGCAATCATATACACTCCTATTGTAGCCCATGAGCAGGCTTCATTATATGAAATTTGCAATGTTATCAAATGTGTCTTGTTCTCTTTGTGGCTTCCAAGTTCCTTTTTTTATTTATTTCCATAGACAACATGGTTTTTAATCTTAAAACAGTTACCTTTAATTGTAGATGGTAAACAGAATAAAGTCGGTCCATGTTACATACTGAAATGAATCTCAACGACTTGATTCCTAAACTATGCAAATAATAATATATCCTTACGTAAACACTAGGTAAATCAATGTCATATTCATTTTAAGTATTTTTCAATTTAATACCATTCTGTGATCAGATAAAAGAATGCGTTTGCCCAAAACGAGAAAATACTAGTAAGGATATGCAAATTGCATCTTTGGGATAGATCTGTTAAGATGTGTAGCAATATAGGGCTTATCACGTGGGTTGTATAAGACATTTCTATTAATGCCCAGCAAGGTTCTAGGGTGCACGAACATCACACTTGCCCCAACACTTTTTCATTTGAACAAACAAGTACAAGTTGTCTTGGGGCTGTTTCAAGAAAAAATGGCTGGTTTGGAATTTCCTGTTAAATAATTGTACAACAAACTGTTACTTCCATTTTCCTACTTTGCAAGTATAATCAATGTGTAATCATGCCCTTTAAAGATTTGTGAACTGTCTTCAAAATAGCACCATCCGTTAAAAAATATTCTAAAATAATGGGCAAAAAATGTCAGGAGTGTGACAAAAAAGTGTGACACTTAAAAATCACACGTTTTTTTTGCTTTTGCTTTTGGCAAGACAACCAAGGCGGTAACCTCGGGTTCTTACTTTCGTTTATTGTTTGTGGCGTCCATTTTGAAACTGATTATTGTAATACCATGCTCTCGTCTCCTCTACCTTTTGGCTGTGTGGGGAGGCTGTGTCTGCTGGATGTTGCAATTCCGGATATGCATGTTTCACTTTTTAGGAAACCATTGTATTGATGTCGCCATTGAAGGTTATTAAAATAATTAGAATACCCTAGATCTATGACTTTAATAAATAAAATGTATCAATTGTAACTGAAGGACAAATTGAGATACATTGGTAGTTGAAGGCGGAACGGTTTTCAAACTAAGAGACAAAACCAGATGTCGCTTAATCATTTTAATTTACGCCGCTGATAAGTTTTTGGTTGTTAAAAGTTAATTAAGCACCACATATCTTCAGATCTAAAGCGTTTTGGTTGGTAGACAAAACCAACCAAACACAGTAATCTTATTTAACATTGCTGCAAGATTCACCGAAACACCTGCTCATGATCGAGGCGAACTATTAGGTCACCTTGACAAATATGTCTATCGCGCGACAATACCCTCTAAAATATATATTGTCTTGATTGTTTCCGTGATAATATATTCTCCTGCAAAATGTTATGTAATGGTATTTTGATAACTAGCAAAGAACACATAGGTTACGGAAGATTCTTATGATGGCCCTGTATGATGGAAAAACTAGCAAGAACTGCTGTTGTAACATAGTTATCAAAAAAAATCTGAATTTATTTTAAATTCGATATGGTGGTTTTGGTTAATACTTTACTACCAACTTAACGTCATTTAGCACTTACCTGGCGGCCTGAAAACGCTTCTTATGCATGCATTATTGTTGAATAGGTGGTAGCTAGTGCTAATACACCTAGACAACTTGCCCTCGTTTGTCGATATGGAAGATCTTTTTACAATATATGCTCTTTTTTCCTCTCTACTTTTTGGCTGTGTGGAGAGGCTGTTTATTCTGAATGTGGTCATTCCTGATATGCATATTTCAGTTTTGTCATTGAACGTAAGTGAAATAAGTATAGACTTTTTTCACCATTAATCTTTAGCTTAATTGACAGTCATCAGACATTTTTATTTGCCAAAGCTCAATTAACCAGTTGTTTCGATCTTTACAGTGTTCTTTATTAAAATTATAGAGTTTATGAAAACGTCTGAAAACTCAATCTCCTTCGCAGAGTTGTCGTTCCTTACACTCAATTTACATCTCTGTATACGAGTGTATATTACGAGTGTATATATACTAAACGTTCCATACAATACAATACAATACAATACAATACAATACAATACAATACAATACAATACAATACAATACAATTTATTTCTCTCAGATCATGGTACATGATAGCATGTGGTAGCGAAAGGCTCAATGTCAAGATTTTTGACCAAACTCGGCAGTCTTATTTAATACAGTCATAAATTATGAATTTGAAAGCTTGAGGTAAAACAACGGACTGAAATCTTCACTACGCTATCAGGATCTGACGACGAGACACTAAAACGTGCTTTTATCACTTACTCTTTGAACCAATCAGATTGTCGCCTACAAAATCGCAGAAGTGAATGTAAAGTGAGCACATTGATTTAAACCATGGAAAGTGTTGACAACCTGCGTAAGAAATATTTTACTGAGATATATATGTTCATGTAGTATTGCATTCATTTATACTTGAGATCATTTCAGATCATTTTACCGGCGTAATAAATAATGCTTCCTGTGTTGACAATTTCAAAAAATAGTAATCGGGGAAAACTTCTGTAGCTTATATACGGTATCTTCGGACCGTCATCAGATCTAACCAGCTAACAGTTTGTTAATTCTATTCAGTGTGATTGATTCAAAGAAGGTCTGTAATTATTTGTCATGTCATGTTCTTAAGCGTTCAATCATGGCTTTCAAAGTTCCGTTTTCATCCTATTCTGACATCGTTAGTTCAGCAATTAATAGTTCTTGAGCATGTCACTAGTAATTGTTCAGAAATGGCCCTAGTAGTAGTCCAGCGAACACATTGAACTTTTAGCTCATTAAGGCTCTTAACAAAGCATTTCAGGATGTGTGTTAGTGTTTTACAGTGCGTTGTGTTATTACGTTCGAATTTGAAGGACCTCTTAGTGAGGTTACTGTTACATTAACGCAACTTTTTCTAGTTGGCGCACTGGTAGGTAAACATAAAAGCTACGTTTGTTAATGATTTATTACGAATAGCTAACTGTGTTGCGGATTATATAATTTTCAGATTGCAAATTTACTTTTTTATTCGTTTCGGACTAGAATCATCCGGACTGTGTCTGTGCCAGGCTGTTTTGGCTAATTTTATTTAGGATAATACAACAAGTATTAGTTGAGTTGAATGTAAAGAACAATTTTAAAATTATTTCTTAGGTGTAATTACTGACAGTATTACAAAATGCAAACTATCCTATACATTTCATCTATGATATGCATAAGCACACTTAAATCCTATACCCTTCCAAGAAATCGTTTGGAGACTACAGTTTTACGTTGTCTTAAACAATAGAATATCTTCAGCATTGAAGAAATTCGTCCAAGTAATGCAACTCTTTAATTTCAAGATTTTTATTATGGTCAATGCAAACTCAATCAATACATTGACCCAATCACCCAAATGATACACACATGTGACATAGACATGACAAACATTCTGATTTAGGTTGGTACTGTTCTTTGATCTTCTCATAATTGGACTTAGATTTGTACTTGATGAAACATCATAATATGGGGCTTGTTTTTTATATTTTTAATAGTTTATAGTCATTTAAATTAAAGTGCTTTCTATATATGCATAAGAACATGCTCAGTCAAAACAATACCTGCATATTTATATGTTTGTATTGATTGTTCATTTTCTAAAAAGTGTCGTGTTTATTGGCTTTCATATCTGTTCCATTTTCCTATAATAAAATATCACAGTTGCGTGTGTCTAGTGGCGGGTGTACATTCAACCTCAAACTTGCCCACAAAAGGTTCTGAAATGAACAAACATGTACAAGGTGCATTAATACAGTAACTCCAATCATCTTCTACTCGACACTGTTGCATGCAAAAGCACACAAACATGCAAGACATATGGATGATAATTGATTTTGGTCACTGTCAACAGATATTGAATAACAAATGGACGTCAAAATTGTACTGTTTATTGGTGTAAATATTGAGTTTCGCTCAACCCGCGGCTAGGCGGCGTGGGCAGTAATATGCATTTCTATCACTGCCCATGAACAGGCTCAATCAAACCGAGCCTGCAATATTTTCATATTTGTCGTGTTCGGTGGTTTTCCAATTTCTCCTTTCATCTATTTTAATATTACAGTAGCGTTGTTTGTGCCGTTTGGCGGCTGTAAAAAGTCTCCCCGTACATTCAATCAGTGTTGTTATCAGTTACCTCCTTTGAAGGTCGTTGAGCACGAAACTTATGAACTATGCCAATAGTACTTCTTAAAATTGCTTTCGTTTAATTATTTTGGTCAGTTTATAGGTGGGTGGTTTCACTATCCCAGCCAATATACCGGTAGATTCGGATATTGCTCAATCACCCCACCGATATACTTCCTGCTTTTTAAATATTGCCATTGGCGTTGTCTGTGATATGCAGGATTTATATTCTCAGATCCCCTGTCAAAATTCTATTTTGTTTAGTCCGCTCATTGTTTTCTCGTTTAGAGCAAACCCATTCTTTTATCTAGGAACCATACGCCGCTGAACTTTGAATGGTTTAAATCTGAAAATACCGCATTGAAGGTTTCATGTTCATCGCCATATGCGCACCCATCGTTTGGGATGGATCAAAGTTGTACTATTTATTGGTGTCAATATTGAGTTGCGTTCAACCCGGGGCTAGGCGGCGTTGGCAGTAATATGCATTTTCATTACTGCCCATGAACAGGCTCAATCAAACCGAGCCTGCAATATTTTCATATTTGTCGTGTTCGGTGGTTTTCAAAGTTCTCTTTTCATCTATTCTAACAGAAATAAATGAAGAAAAATCTTCAAGACGTTACAATTCTAAGTATAAAATTCACAGTGGAAAATACTGAAACTGAACATGAAACAAAAATTTTAAAACAAAAATACCAAGAACACAGAAAACTACGCTTAACACAATATTTCATTGTTTTAAATATTTTTTTCTAAAATTTTACTAAGGTTCATCGAGGATGCACGCCCATAAGAAAATTATTTTAAAATGGTATATATTTTTTCAAGACGTATTAATAACATGGTTCAAAGTTGAAACTTAAAGCTTCCAAAATAATAATTAAGTGATTAAGCTTGTTAAAATAGATAAGAATTATGTTCGAAAGCCGAACAGTATAGGTAAAGGCACAACTTTAATGGTTTATTGGAAAACTCTTAGATAACAGATCCGATGAATCTTCTTCATTTAAATAATATGAAAAAATACGTGTTTATGCGTATTCCTGAAGTAAATATATAATATATTATAATGCATACACATATCTAATGCAAAAACTTTCAGAAAATATAATTCTAGGGAATAAAGTAAAAGTAGGTGTAATTCTTTCAGATTCTTCGAAACGTCAGCCGAGATTTAATTGGACCATGCCTGTGATTCCAAAACTCCACAGTGCATAATAGGGTGTTGATATTTGTATATTTAAAACAGAACTAGAATTGGCTATTAAGTTTGCTTGAGATGATGTCATGTGCATTTTGCAACAAATACTTAGCCGATAATTTTTGTCTTGTTGTGACCGTTGTTCATAAGAATTTATCATCATAACGTAAAACAGTATTATCTTTCTCAGATAAAAATGTTTGTGTAAAATCATTTGTACTATCAAGTTCTTTTGTTTGAATATGAAATAGTGTATTCGTCGCCTATTGGTCAGCCGGATAAGTTGACGATGTTTACAGTTTCTATCAGAATGTAAACACTGTTCAATGCAAATTTACGGCAAATCATTTCATTTTTACCGGTTTACGCCGAAATCAAAGCAGTATGAAAAGATACTTGCAACATGTTTACCTCTTTTGTCACAGCCCGATCTATTGACCGTGGAACGCCGAACTTGCAACATGTTTACCTCTTTTGTCACAGCCCGATCACATGACCGTGGAACGCCGAACTTGCAACATGTTCACCTCTTTTGTCACAGCCCGATCACATGACGGTGGAACGCTGAACTTGCAACACGTTTACTTTTTTTGTCACAGCTCGATCACACGACCGTTGAGCGTCTAATAAAAAACCTATTCAAGTCTTGTATAAGCTAACGAAGTCCGCCCAATATCAATCTGATTCGGAAGTGCTGAGTTTCCTTGTTTCAAATGGCGAAAGTTTGAACAAGTAAGAGCTCGTAATAAATTCATGTTTTTTTGTAAAAGAAGTATGCGATGTGTCAAATGTTGAAGGCTTCCTTTTTAGTGGATACTAGTTTGAACCTCTATTTATAAAAGTAATAGGCACACATATGGGTACTTATTGTACATACCTTGTTGCTGATTTTATGATGCTGTTGTGAGTTTATATACTCTCGGTAGAATATAAAGATGACATAACAGCCTTTAACAGTACTTCGAGGTTCGATAATAACAACTTTCTATCGTAGGTAAAAAATATATATTCTGATGAGCAGAAGCTTAATAGCTTTTTAAAGCATACATTTCAGAAATGGAAGCAAACTTGCTTGATCTAAATCTTTTCATTGAAAATATTTTAATAACTTCTAATAAAAAAAATACAATAAGAGATGATTTTGATTTTAATAATGTTAAGTTTCATTTTAGATGGCGATTCATCACGTGCAACATCCTATGAGGTTTATTTGACAGCTTGTCCGCTTTTCTTGAACTTGTAACAGTGTTAAAGATTCCAATAAACGTAATTTTTGCATAACAGAAAAACCCTTTTAAAACAGCGGTATCACAAACTAAGAAAATCTTCTTGCAAGTTTTATCGCCGATAGCCAGATGTAATTCACTTCTGCATCAAGGTATTTCTCAATTATTGTTTTATCGAGATTTGATTTTAAATTAAAGAAAATTAAAGACAATAAAAATTCTCCACGTTTTTCATAAAATCATCAGTAATAATTAAAATTTTCTGTTTTCAATTAAAGTGGCATGAGGTACAGCTTTTAAATTTGTTTAACACAAACTTAATTACTGAATAATATGTGCCGCCCCAGGGGCATAAACGTTAATGTCATAAGGAACTGGATATTGGGACGTAAACAAATATTCATCGAATTCTATTGTAGGAAAACAAGCAGGTAAACAAAATCGAACCCTTAATATGAAAGAAATCTAGTGATTATATTCGATGTCAATGTGTGGTCTAAGATCATTAAGAATGTCACACGTGTTCGTTAGATATTGCTTTGACGGTGACCAAAGAATCCTTCATGCTGTTACAACAATAAATATGAATATCGGGGGTTGGTCCAAATCAAAAATGAAACAAAAATTTTACAAATCTCTGAATATATTAAACCTTCGTTTAACAATAGAAGGCAAGCTCAAGACAAAATTGCACTTTTTAAGAATAATTAACAAGACTCAACAGTAGAAGGCAGGTATCTCTTTAATGTTTTGCGTAGTTCTTTAAAACAGCGTTGTATAAAATTTTGATAGTTCAATGCCCTTAAAACAAATTGATAAAAAATACTTAAACTATTAAAACAGCATCATATATGTTTAAGTTCTAGAAAGAACATTAAAACTGTTAAGATAATGTTTTCATAATAGGTGTTACCTATATCGTTAAAACACACATTTTCACATTAAAAAGGCAAGTTTAAATTTTCACATTCAGCATATGCATTTTATTTGATTGGCAAATGCAAGTCATGTTAATTGGTAAAAATGTTTAATTGCAGCAATATAACTCTGGCACAGTTTTCATCAGTGCCCAATGTTATTAAACTGAGCATGGAAACCAGTCTCAAATCTTAAGGATCTGATTGGCTGAAATGGCGACCAGTCGCCATTTCAGCCAATCAGATCCTTGAGATTTGAGACTGGTTTCCAATCTCAGCTTTATAACCTTCAGCCCAGGAATACCTAGTAGTCTAGGCAAATTGTATACTTTAAGATTAGAGGTGCAAGAGGGCGACGTATTGAGAGTTCATATCATAACGTTTAGTACAAAAGATGGAAAGCTATGTTCCAAGGTTATAAAACTGGAAATGCAGCTTCAAACCTCAAGCATCCGTGTGGCTAAAATGGAGACTTGTTGAGACTAGTCCATATTTTCATTTCATTTTTCAGTAAACTTAATAATAAAAATATCAGATTCAAATAAAGAGTGTTGACCTTATTTTGTTCCTGATATCGACTGACGCAAATTACGTATAGCATTATCATCGGAGTGTTTCAAGTACAACTCATTTCATCATGTTTTACCAAGCCATTTAGACATAGACGTATTTGTATATTAACCCCTTCCAAATGTTATAATCTAAAAGTTCTTCGGATGATGAAAGAAGCGTCACCAATCATTAATGGTAATATTCTTCAGAAAATAAAATAATCCATGTATACAAATTTCAGATATTTTGGTTTATTAGTGTTTGACAGTAAAAATCTATCTAACGGTATTAATTTCTGAAAAAAATCAATGTTATATGGCAAGTTTCCATGTATACACAATTCAGATAATTTTTTATATGTTTTTGACAATCAACAATTTGAGGTAAGATTTTATCTCAAGAAAAATGAAATGTAAAGGGGTAAATCATATAAACCTCGGATATTTTAGTAATTGTTTGTCTTCCTTGATAAACAGTACAAAAAATTAATAGGGAACTTCAAAGCAATGCTAAAACAACGAAGATGGTACCGTGTACACAGCACCGGCTCGTCAACGTTATTGTGCTGTGTGAAAATCTCAAAAAGCGCGCAGCAAGAAGTAACTCCAAGGCCCTAATTTTGATAAAATATATAGTGGACCTGTAACAGTGCATCATACAAAATTATACGGGATATAACCATTGAAGTTCAGGAATAAATGAGTTTAAACTTGTTTCCCATAACTGCTATAGCAATAAAAAATTAACATATATAGAACAAGGCTGAAGGTTATAAAGCTGAGATTGGGCCCCAGTCTCAAATCTCAAGCATCTGATTGGCTGAAATGGCGACCAGTCGCCATTTCAGCCAATCAGATGTTTGAGATTTGAGACTGGTTTTCATGCTCAGTTTTATAACGTTGGGCCCAAAACAACATTCAAATTAATGACTTTGCAGCACTTACCAAATTAAACACTTCTAAATCAGGTTAATTTTACTGTGAATATATCTGATGAATTCATGCATATTATGAAATGTTGTTGTTTTTATAACCTTTTATTATTGCACTGAAATCCTACAAGATGTTGTTTTATTATCTTTTTGCACTGAAATCCTGCTAGTTGTTGCTTTATTATCTTTTTTATTGCACTGAAATCCTGCTAGTTGGTTTTATAATCTTTTTATTGCACTGAAATCCTCTCATTCGTTTATACAGATATTTTCTTTTTCTTTTTTTATTTTGTATACAAATGTAGTTTTGTTTAAACCCCTGTCACACTAGGGTTGCGTTCTCACGGCGATCCCACGGCATCCAAGAACGCCGAGGTGAGCGCAGTACGATCGCAAGTATCACCGCAGCAACGCAGTGGCATCGCCAGTAGACGCAGTGGAATCGCATATAACGCCTAGCCACGGCGCTCACTTTGAGCATGCACAAAACAAACGCCGTCGCTCGGCGTTCTGATAAGAGCGCAGTGGGGACGCCGTAAGGTCGCCGTAGCAGCGCAGTAAGATCTCCTACAACGCCACACGAGCTCCGCGGGAGCGCACAGAGGTCGCAGTGCGGACACTGTGGTAATCGATGGCGCTTGCACGGAGATTGCACTGCGTTGTCTGAGATGTCACTGCGACTCTACTGCGCTTAATGGCGCGTCTACGGCGCTTATACTGAATGTTAATTATTTTTACTGCGCTCTTGCAACAACTGTACGGAGCTGGCACTGCGATTATTCGCTCCCAATGCGCTTCTACCGCGTTGTCACGGCGATCATTGCGATCCTAATGCGCTTCTACCGCGTCCATTGACGTTTGCATGACAAACACGAGCGAAATGGTAAAACTGTACAAGAAATACAAACAAACTCATTTCACTATGACTGATATCGGCCTTCTGCTGTCATTCTAAAACGAAGAAGGAGGAGGGCCCAATGGGCGTATGAGAGTTTTTGTTCGATCATGGCTGGACGAAGGCAGAATGTTGCAGCAAAGCCACTATCATCGGCTCCTGAGCTGCGATATGAGTTACTTAAACTATTTGAGTGTCACTCGCAGTGTCTGACGAGCTCCTAAAAAACAACACACGGTAAAGGAAAGGGCTCGAACCAGCATTAAAACTAACTTATATTACGACCGGATTCCTTCACTCATCCAGTGTTGCGACGGCACTTTCAAAGGAAGAATTCTGCGAACCCCACACAGACTTGTTCTGTTGGACGGTTTAGGTCACTGCTGAGGTGAAAGCGCAGTGGACGCGCCGTAAGAGCGCCGTGAAAGCGCAATGCACGCAGTGGAAGCGCTGTAAGAGCGCTGTGAAAGCGCAGTGCACGCAGTGGAAGCGCCATAAGAGTGCAGGCAATCGTTAAAAAGAACTCCGTAGGAACGCGATAGAACGCAATGTGAACTCCGTAGCAACGCCTTGATCGCAGGGAGGACGCCGTGACATCTCCATCTTAACGAAAAATATACAATGCCGCGGCAACGCAGTGGAAACGCGCTATAGTGTGACAGTGCCTTAAAGGTCCATTACACTCCTAATCGCATGTTCATGGATAAAAAAGAAAATTATTAAAATCGCAATGACAACAAAATGCCGTTCAATGAAACTTTTCACAAATTAATTTTATTAATGTAGCTTTATGTTGCACATGGTAAGACACGTTAGACCAGAGAAAAAAAACAGATCTAAAAATTCCCTTTACTTCTAATTAATAAATTTACAAAGACTCATTAGTAACATTCCTTTGTGCAATGTTTCATTGAACGGTATTGTGTCGTTCTTGAGATTTTAATAATTTTCTTTTTTATAGATGAACGTGCAAGGAGGAGTGTAGTGGACACTTTCTCTGATTAAGTTTGAAGAAACACCTATCAAATAAAATCGCCTTTTGAAATATAAAACTGATCACAATAGTCAGTTCTTTCTAAACTTTGCCCTGGCAAGCATGCTGGTTAACAATTACACAAATGTAAAATCTTTTTTTGAAATGTGATAAAGAAATGGTTTAATGAAAAAATCATGACATGAAACCGCAGATTCCCATTAAAATATAGCTGCAGTTTAAAATAATAACGACGACAATATATTTCTCAACCACAGATTAATGTAGATGTGATTAAAAATTAAATACAATAATAAGCGATATTTATTTTCCCTCTTTATTAGTAAAATCCAACTATAAATTCAAAAAGAAAACCTATCAACAGGTTTTTATAGCGCTCTGCATGCTTGGTAATTATCGCATCCGGAGTTGATGGTTATGCTTTCTCTTTATTTGCAAGAGGTTGGCAGGAGATAAAGAGTTTATAAATGTTTATATGGGAGTATTGTAAAGCTCTATCTGTTTCTTTTATTCCTGTTATCGTGTCCTTGGTGATTTGACTCCATGGGTTCTGTTATCGGGAAGGTCATTAAGTACCCATAGTTTGCTTGACAATGCTATTAGCTTTTTTTGCTGTATATGTTTCTATGTTTAAACATGCAAAACTGTCAAGTAAATGTTTGGTTGGTTGGTGCTAATACATCAAGACTGTACTTGTTTGTTCATAATGAGAACCTGTTTGGGCAAGTGTTCGATTGGTGAATCTTTGCTCATATAATCTCCAGTATTGATGCAAATGTTTTTACCCCTTAAATTAACTTGTATTTATCTTTTGAGTTGTGTTCTATTTTCAAATTATTCTGTATAGTGCTTGTAATGATATGGTCTATTTTTATTTTGAAATAAACACAATCTTCTAAGAAAAATACCTTAAAGTGTGTGCCTTATCCCATCCAATGTGCATGGTTACGTCCCCTTAGATAATTCAGTAAGAAATTAAAAATTTAGTTCATTCATATATTTTAAACGGCATTTAAATATATGTACCCATATGAGCCTCGCCCAGTGACATTTACCCCATATGCTGAAAGAGAGACAGTTAACATATCAGCCTCGCCTGCTCACTGTAACACAAGCTGAAAGTGAGGCAGTTACATGTAACATATCAGCCAAGCTGAAAGTGAGGCAGTTACATGTAACATATCAGCCTCGCCTGCTCACTGTAACACAAGCTGAAAGTGAGGCAGTTACATGTAACATATCAGCCTCGCCTGCTCACTGTAACACAAGCTGAAAGTGAGGCAGTTACATGTAACATATCAGCCTCGCCTGCTCACTGTAACACAAGCTGAAAGTGAGGCAGTTACATGTAACATATCAGCATCGCCTGCTCACTGTAACACAAGCTGAAAGAGAGACAGTTACATGTAACATATCAGCCTCGCCTGCTCACTGTAACACAAGCTGAAAGAGAGACAGTTACATGTAACATATCAGCCTCGCCTGCTCACTGTAACACAAGCTGAAAGTGAGGCAGTTACATGTAACATATCAGCCTCGCCTGCTCACTGAAACACAAGCTGAAAGAGAGACAGTTACATGTAACATATCAGCCTCGCCTGCTCACTGTAACACAAGCTGAAAGTGAGGCAGTTACATGTAACATATCAGCCTCGCCTGCACACTGTAACACAAGCTGAAAGTGAGGCAGTTACATGTTACATATCAGCCTCGCCTGCTCACTGTAACACAAGCTGAAAGTGAGGCAGTTACATGTAACATATCAGCATCGCCTGCTCACTGTAACACAAGCTGAAAGAGAGACAGTTACATGTAACATATCAGCCTCGCCTGCTCACTGTAACACAAGCTGAAAGTGAGACAGTTACATGTAACATATCAGCATCGCCTGCTCACTGTAACACAAGCTGAAAGTGAGGCAGTTACATGTAACATATCAGCCTCGCCTGCTCACTGTAACACAAGCTGAAAGTGAGGCAGTTACATGTAACATATCAGCCTCGCCTGCTCACTGTAACACAAGCTGAAAGTGAGGCAGTTACATGTAACATATCAGCCTCGCCTGCTCACTGTAACACAAGCTGAAAGTGAGGCAGTTACATGTAACATATCAGCCTCGCCTGCTCACTGTAACACAAGCTGAAAGTGAGGCAGTTACATGTAACATATCAGCATCGCCTGCTCACTGTAACACAAGCTGAAAGTGAGGCAGTTTAAATATACGCCCTACCTGGTTGCAGTTTCAACACAAACTGATAGTGAGACAGTTTACATATTAGCCTCGCCTGGTTACAGTTACAACAAAAGCTTAAAGTGAAGCAGTTTACATATCAGCCTCGCCTAGTGACAGTTTCATAGAAATACATGTTAAAATTAAATATTAGTTAAATTTGATAGGATTGTGTGGGCATAAACTATTACAAACATTCCAATTTCTTCCAAAAGAAAGGGGAGCAAATTCAAACTTTATCAAAACACAGAGTGTTCTTATATCGCGCATTTCATAACTATATATTATTTTTGTGTTTGTGTGTTTGTGAAGGAGGTGAAGAGTGGAACGAGTGATCAATATCAACACGAAAAGGACATTTTTTGGCAATTACTTCACACATTTTTTGTAAGTAATATGATATTTTCAGCTGCACATTAGAACCCAAATCTTCCACCTTGACTTGCCCACCGCGAGGGCTTAGCTTGATATAACCGAGGGGTAAGAGAACGAAACCGGCAGAACCAAACCAGTGTTGTTAATTATTGTTTTTGAACCTTTTTAAACATTCAGACTTGCACTGAACGGAAGTTTGTCAGTGCTTAAAATGGTGAGGCTGGTTACTATCATTGATATTGGTTCATTTCAGACCAGTTCACAATTTCTCCTTTGCACAAAAACTTATTTTGCTGTGAAGATATTTTATTGGAACGTTGACATCGTACGTCATAACTCAGCAAGGAGCCCACAAACTACATGTATGTTATAATCGCAGTTCAGACATTTGTACTTTTAGCTCGTCACGAGGTACTTTTGTTATATTTTACAAGCGTGTTGTTGATAATGCTTCTTAAATCACATTGTTCGCAGTAGTTTCCAAGAATAAGGAGTGTTGTGCCTTGAGTATTTACAATAAACAATAATAATTATCTACTGAACAAGACAAATTTATTATTGAACCAATATACAATTATGTCTGCAGCTTGGTATGTATAGAAATGTAACGTTCCTGAAGCTATCTAAATACATAAAACGTGACTTCGAAGGCCTACAAACACGACAAAATATGACATACTGTGGGCTCCGTGTGATTGAGCATGGTCATAGTTGCTATGGCATCGCATTTAACTGCCTATGCCGCCTATCCATTGATTAAGTGCAATTCAGTATAAAAACAAGTACACAGTACAATTTTGATACATCATAATTTAAATAATTTCGCGTTGATTGTTTGAAATAAGTTTTTGTATCTTTCAATGATCTGTAACATGTATAGTATCTGTTTTTCAAATATACATTTTACTATAATATAAGAGAAAAATAAATTGAACAAACAGTTAAAATATTATGAATCTGAATCGAATTTCAAATAATATGAAATGAATAAATAAATAAATAAAATGGCACGTTGAAAGCCATCGAACACGACACATTTTGATGGTTCCCTTTGTTTAAGTCTGTAAATAGGCAGTTACGGAAATGCATATTTTTTTGCGCAGGTCGCCTAGCCTCAGGGCTGAAGGTCATTAAACTGAGATTGGAAACCAGTCTCAAATCTCAAGCATCTGATTGGCTGAAATGGCGACTGATGCTTGAGATTTGAGACTTGTTTCCATGCTCAGTTGTATAACCTTGTGCACAGGTTGGATGCTATATCGTGCTCAACGGCATTTGAAGGCGGTAAATGATAACAGCACTGATTAAATGTACGGGAAGACACTTTACAGCCGCCACAACGCTACTGTAATATTTCAATAGATGAAAAAGGCACTGTGAGAGGCACCGAGAGCGTTTTGAATTGAATAGCATTTAGCATACGCCGCTGAACATGGAATGGAATTAATCTAAAAATACCGCATTGAATGTTTCATGTTCACCGTCATATGCATACCATCGTTTCGGATGGATCGATATTGTATTGTCTATTGGTGTAAATATTTAGATGCGTTCAACCTTGGGCTAGGCGGCATGGGCAGTAATATGCATTTCCATTACTGCCTATGAACATGCCCAATCAAACCGAGCCTACAATAGTCTTATATTTTTGTGTTCGAGTTTGGTGGCTTTCAACGTTTTCTTTTCATTTATTATACATGTATTATTACAGACTGTCCGTTAAATGTGAGGAGGTTGTCTACGCTAAGAACATCAATTTAGCTCCTGATCGCCTTTACACAGTCAAGGCTGTCATCCAAAGAATGGAAATATATAAATATCCATTCTGGTTATGAAATGTCATCTTTAAAGAATGATTTTAATAGTTGTTAATTTTAAATGTTATATCTAATCTAATCTAAATGATCGTTTGAAGGCAGTTACCCCGCGGGTTCTATTATTAAACTGGAGCTTTATTATATTTATTTTATAAACGCCTACTCTTTCATCTTACTTGTTCAATATTCTCCTTATAAGGCATTGTAAATAAAGGTGATTTATTATGTTATAATACTATAAAAGGCTGAGGTTCAGACATATAATATTACCTTTATATTTTATGCACATTTTTCCTTCCGCCTGTCAAGCTTGATAAAAATGAATGTGAACGACCATTCAAATAAAAACATAGGAGTTCATCTGGCGAGATATCTAATTAAACCACAAGTATTCTTTTTCAGATAAAATATCTTAAAGAGAATAAAAGTGGTTTTAGTTTCTACGGAACTCCTGGATTTATGATAAATAAGAAATGAACGGTCGTTTACATTGTTCGTTTTTGGAATTATTTCTGTAATAATCAATTTCAAACGTTGGTAGAACAGTCTTTTCTTTGTAATTACGATGAATTTCTTTTAGAAAATGCAGACTTGTATACTACTTCTTGATTTTCTAATGGTAACAAATGTGTCTAGTAGTCTGGTTACAATATTTTCATATTTGATAGAGAGAGAGAGAGAGAGAGAGAGAGAGAGAGAGAGAGAGAGAGAGAGAGAGAGAGAGAGAGAGAGAGAGAGAGAGAGAGGGGGATATTTGAAAATTGACTGGTTAACTCCAGTCTCCAGTTATCATATTATGTTGCATGCGTCTGTTAATCGCAGCTAAAACAGCTGATTGCTACACCAAGCCAAATTGGTAAGTACTCGAAGGCCATTTCAGGAAATAGAAAAGCAAATAGCCCCAGTGCCAGAGAAAAGTGATTTGACGAGCCGAGCTGTAGCTTAAGGATTTCCGAGAAACATTCTTAGACTTTTAATTTCCTGTAACTGTCATTAACGAAAGTGGGCAAAGCAATTATCGGTAGAGGGCTTAATCATCAAGTATGTATAATATCAGGTATTTTTAAAACTGAAATGGTATGTTTGGACAAAATATGTATATCAGAGAATAATCTTACAAATTTAATTTCATAGCTGGTGTAACTGTGCCCAAGGTTATAAAACTGAGCATGGAAACCAGTCTCAAATCTCAAGCATCTGATTGGCTGAAATGGTGACCAGTCGCCATTTCAGCCAATCAGATGCTTGAGATTTGAGACTGGTTCCCATGCTCAGTTTTATAACCTTCAGCCCTGGTATCCTTGCTGTAATACCGCGATTACGACACACATGTTAAATTATAATAGAATTACAGCTGTATTACCGCCTCTGTCTCCTTCTAAACCTCGTTTATTTAAGTATTTGGTACATCCTTGACAAATTTCTACTGACACCTACCGAGACGGCGTCTGATAATATAACTATCAATTTTATTTTAAACAAAGCACCTATGCCTAAACAATGCCTTCCTTTTTTCTTATTCTGAGATAGATACTGTTAGTGATTATTCTTATAATTTAGAACAAGGCAGTCGGAACGACAGCAATATCCCACGCCGCAGATTTGAATGTGGGAAAGGTTATGGATGGTTAAGAGCAAATTAAACAATAGCTCTGGGCAACGGGCAGGCAGGTGTTAGCCAATTCAAGTGCAAGGGTATGTCGTGTTCAGATAAGTTTCAGAGTATTGGCCTGCTCAAACATCACAGGCGGCCTTGACCTTGAGCCAGCCAGGTTGGAACATGGGTTCTGCACATTAGGTTCATGAACTAAACATTTCACTTAAGTTTCATGATATTCATTCCAGGGGTTCAGAAGATATGAACTGGACACAAAATGCATGGTTCAAATCTTCAAACACCACTGGTGACCTTGACATTGAGCCGGCCACGTTGGAACATGGGTTCTGCACGACGTCTTGATGGGGAGAACATTTGACTAAAGTTTCACGAAATTCGTTCTAGGGTTTAAAAAGTTATAGACCAGACACAAAGCATGCAACTTGCATGAAATTAATTCAAGGCTTTTCAAAAAAAACACCACTGGTGACCTTGACACGTTGGAACATGGGTTATAAACGTCGTCTTCATGTGGAGAACGTTTGACTAAAGTTTCATGAAATTCCTTCTAATGGTTGAACAGTTATGGACCGGACACGAAATATGCTCAAACACCACAGGCAGCCTTGACCTTGAGCCAGCCAGGTTGGAACATGGGTTCAGCACATCATGTTCATGAACTGAACATTCCAATTAAGTTTCGTGATATTCATTCCAGGGGTTCAGAGACCTCCAATTAACTTGCCAGTTTGTGTACATGCACTGTATACAACTGATACCTCTCTTAAATTTAGTCTTAACATTTTGAGAATGTGCTACAAATTTGTCGTTGTTGTTGTTTTACTTACAAACAGAGAATGAAATATTCAGAAAAGCCTGATTTTCGAAGTGCTTTAAAGTAATACAGTTTATTTGGTCAGTATCCATAGAAAATGACAAAATTTACCCTATAAAATCTTCCAGAGCAAAGTTCTTAATATTGCATAACACAAATCTAAGCAGCAAAGTTCATTAGGTGATTGACCAACAACTGGAGGAATAAACTCTGATAATGCATCCTAATAACATCTTAAGATTGAATCTAAATGTAGCTGAAGACAGGTAGAAATATTGGAATTTTGACATTTGAAATTTTCACTCTGATATTAAAATTTTTGTTTCAAATTTTGTTACTGAACCAGTGAATGAATTGTTCAGAAAAGATTGAATTTTAAGATGGTATAAAGTTTGTGTAAAAATCTGGTTGATAACTGTAGAAAATCAATGGTTAAAAACAAAATTTAAACGAAAAAATGTTAAAATCCCCAGGGCGGTGCTCAACACCACAGGCGGCCTTGACCTTGAGCCAGCCAGGTTGGAAGATAGGTGTTGCACATCATGTTCATGAACTGAACATTTCACTTAAGTTTCATGATATTCATTCCAGGGGTTCAGAAGATATTAACTGGACACGAAATGCATGGTTCAAATCTTCAAACACCTCTGGTGACCTTGACATTGGAACATGGGTTCTGCATGTCGTCTTGATGGGGAGAACATTTGTCTAAAATTTCATGAAATTCCTTCTAGGGGTTGAAAAGTTATTGACCGGACACGAATTGTGCGCGCACGGAAGGACGGGCGGACGGACGGACGGACGAAGACCATTCATATATCCCCAAGTCGAAATGCGGCGTGGGATAATAACTAGACAATGTACCTACCACTTATAAGTTGCCAACATGAACTAAGACGATTTTGATAACAGGCCGTTTGTTTGCAATTTGATTCCAATCCTAAGGCGCTCCTACCAACATGGGTCTGTTGTGTTTGGTGGTTTCAACGTTCCTTTTTTCGGCGTTAGCTGTCTAAGTTCACTTTTGACCTAGTTTATCGACCAATGAAATATTGTAAATAAAACTTATTAGGCAGCGGGAAAATCAAACAGACTGTTTCGTTTGGTTGTTAGTTGGAGTTGTTTACGATTACCGTAACGATTTTTATATTGTGCGTAAGTATTTACCTGGCACTTACATGTTCGGGCAGTTTCGTTTTTAAAATTGTATCGGAGAAAAACATATTTACGGTATAAGTAACCAGTTAAATCAATTGATGTCTTAAATACGATTTTATATGGAATATTCATGGGTGTCAGGTAAACACTTAAGTACCACAGTGTAAAACGACAGAGAAGTGCAGATATTTCTAGTTCTTACTGGTTCCTTTCTAGTTCATTTGATACTGATTGTTAATTTCAAGTCTAGAAACACACATTGCCTGTGGTGTAGTGGCTATCACAATCGCCTCTCAGCGGAGGCTCCGGGTTCAATACTCGGTAGGGTCACTTTTTTAAGTTCATTTACGTAAAAGTTGGTAGATTTCGCTCTTGTAATAAGTTGTTATTATTTATATTTATTATTAAATATTATTTCAAGGACATTTATTTTTCTTGAGTTCTAACTCTACAAGAGCTATTTTATTGAAACTGAATAAATGTAGATCAAGACTTAATGTAAGACATTGCTTCTTTAATCAACGTATTATCACCAGGCGAAATTGTTGCAACAGCTTCAACATTTTTTGGATAGACACTTTCAATGAATTTATGGGGTTTCCATGACTACCTCGCTTCATCCCTAGACCATACTAAGAAGGCAGAATGGTTCGTCAACAGCTATAACAAGTAAAATTAAATTACTAAACTGTTTTTGTTTCGGCTCTCTATATTTCTTTATTTCTTATATCTAAAAATCTTTTTCGTATAATTTCAAAAAAGGCACAACAAACAATTTATGAAAAAAAAATGAATTTAAGGGGTTACTACATTTGCACGGTCAATGGCAAAACAACAAGGGTCTAGAATGCACCTAACCAAACAGGTTCTCAGATGAATAAGCAAATACAAGTTTCAAGTAAATTTCTTTCATTTTTGATATGTCACATCATGTCCGAGTAATACTCGTTCAAATACTTTATCCAGAAACATGCTTTACAGAGACTGGATGAGAAATGCCTCAGCATTGTTAAAAACACATCCGCAGTATGTATTTTCAATCACTCGGCATGTTTACAGACAAGACAACCAATATTGACCTAGAAACAGACAATAACAGACATTTCGATAATTTTATATAAAGGTATGTATACATTTGACCTTCCAAGTAAAGATTTAAAGATAAAACGGTTAACGGTCACTGATAAATTTGATTCTTAAGACAGAAAGGATTGCATTGCTTTCAGTTCGTATGGAAACAAACGTTTTCATTTTATACTTTAAGGTTTATTTCCACCCAGGTGATCTAACACTCTATTCTTTTCTCTGTCTGTGATTGATTACCCAATAATGCATTAGGAGTATTCGAAACCTTTTTGCACATTAACTGTTTTCTGAGAAACCTTATCACAAAATCCCATTTATGAACATCGTTTATGCAGTTCACGATCGTTGCATAAAGCCGTAATCGCGGCGAAGTACCGTTCCAGAAGGGTAACAGGTTAGCCAGGGTTTAGATGTACTGTTGTAAGAACTGTTGCTCACAGAAAGCAAGGTAAGTGCGTAAAATATATACATATAAATTTAATAGGATGTACACATCCTTTTCACACAATAGACATCAATAACCTTAAAAGCAATTTTAATTGCCAAGAAATCGGTTTGTGTTTGTGGTGTCTTATTTGAAATTAATATTCTTATAAACACGTGCTCTCTTTCCCTCTCTTCTTATTCGCTGTGTGGGGAGGCTGTAATTCTAAATGTGGCTTTTTCTGATATGCATATTTCACTTTCATTTTTTTATATCTTACGCATATAACAGCAATGAGATATGAACCAGTTCGTACTGGTTTTATACACTCAAGTATACCATGCGATTGCAAATTAATATTCGAAAACTCCTCCTATTTCACATAAGATCTAATTGAAAACATTGCTAATAAACTGTAAATTAATTAAAACTCGAGAAAAAAAGACAAGTCATTAACACGGAAGTCGACCTTCGCAACCACAACTGCCACATAAAACAGACATGAAAGAGCTTGGGCGCCTAATACTTTGCAGACGCTATCCGTTATTATTTGTTCTTTTTATTATGCGAAAACACCAAAGATAAGTTTGCATTTTAATAATGGCGAAATTAATAGAAATTAGGCATACAATGATTTCCGTGAACCGACGTGATTTTGTTATATTATCTTAATTAATTCGAAGCCGTTTATATTTTTTTAATATCTGATATTCTCTCTATTAAATGCTTTGTAAAACTGCAACGCCTAAAATGCTGTTGAAACGTTATTTTAACAAGAAGTTGAAAGGAAAGATTCATTGTCTCGTTTCAGGACAAATTTAATTCTTTTTATTTCCAAATATCAAAATTTATATTACCGGTATTTTCTTTAGATTAACCGTAAACGATGTAAATGTGATATTATACTTAAAAAAGGGAATAATGCATGGTCACACCTAGCAGACACAGCCTCCCAACGCAGACAAAATGTAGAAAGGAGAAGAGAGCATGGTTATACAATGATTAGTTTTAAACTTAAATCTCTCCATATTAAATTCCCCTTTTAACCTAATTATTCGTTTTTGCTTTCAAAGTTTCCTTTTCCCGATATATTTTTTTCAAGCATGGAAAATTAACAGCCAAAGTTTTACCCTTTTTTATTTATTAATATTAAATATTACTTGGTTGTTTTTTTTAGAATTAGTTTCTTTGCCAATCTGCTTTGTTCATGCATGAAACTTGTAAAATAAAAAAAGTTTTTGAATATTTCAGGTTTTTAGCTGTTCATTTGTATTAATAACAAAAAGGTTAAAACTTTTCGGAAACTGTGTCTAAGAATTTAGACAAGTATCAATTTCAACCAATCAGATGCTTGAGATTTGAGACTGGTATCCGTTGTCAGTTTTTTAATATTGGGCACAGAGCTCAGTGGGTTAAATCAGCAAGATCACTGAGTTAGAATAAAATACTAATAATGTTACGTTATTTTTGGATTTTCCGTAAAATATCTTTGAATCACTTGTGCGTTGTTTTATACAAAACTGTTCTTCGAATCAATATTCACTAACACAATATCATTTAATTTTTCTCGCAAAAACACCATGCTTGATACCGCACTAATTTCTGGAAACTCACGACAATGTCAACATGATCGTCACGGAATAAGCAGCATGTATACTTTGACTTGCTTTCGTAAATCGAAATGTTAAGAGGCTGCTGGGGTTTAGAGTAGGTTCAATAAAACATACGTATTACCAGCATGAAATATATATAAAACTCGTGCATTTCATGATAAGTCATGGAAAACCAAGGGCAGAAACTATTAACTTTAACACGAATGTAATAGATATATTTTCTAGCGTTTTAATTTGAACATCAAGTGTGTTCATAACTGTGTACAAAACAGTTCATACGTATGTTACATTCGGGTAGGCGTCTGTCTAAATGAATTAAATTGGCCCATGCAATTTAAAATAAAATATATTAAAATACTGATTTCACATTGTAAACTAAATCGTGAAAAATTCCACGTTCACTTCTGCGCATTTATAACTAAACATATTCACAGATTATGGCGTGCTTAACGTCATTAATCATTTTTCCCTTTTAATAACATTCTCTAATTTTTAATTAAAATATTTGATGGCATTGTCTTTTTCAGAATAGCTAACTAGAGTTGATTTATATAGTCAGTAGGATGTTGAATATGAAGAAGCAAAAACACAACAACAATAATCTGACAATATTTATTTCATTCCGCGAAAACAACGCATCAAAGTTATTAAGACATTTATGCCAATTATAAAGAAAACAAATTGCTTCATACAATTTCTGAACGTGCGATTCGGTGGGACAATTTACCAATTCTTAAAAGTAATAACAACACATTAATTGACAATAATGGTGGTTAAGTCTGTCACGTAATACGATGTGTTTGCGTTATAGATCGAACACGACAAATAAGAAAATATTGCAGGCTCGGTTTGATTGAGCCTGTTCATGGACAGTAATGACAATGACTATCACTGCCCACGCCGCCTAGCCCAATAAACACTGTAATTTTGACCATCCCAAACGATGGTGTGCATCTAGCGGTGGACATGGAACCTTCAATGCGGTATTTTCAGATTAATATCATTCCATGTTCAGCGGCGTACGGTCCCTAGATAAAAGAATGAGTTTGTCCTAAACGAGAAAAGTTTTTAACAGTGATAACTGCAATTTGTTAATCGTTATTTTCCATTTACAGACGAAAACTTAAAAGGTTCATCTTTCTTGAACAAAATATAGATTGCCGCTGCGGTATTTACCACAAACATCTTGGTAGGTAATAAACCTTGCATCTCAAGTTCTTGCAGTGTTAAAAAAAGGTCCTTTTCATACACAACATTTAACATTTATATGATGTATAGAACAAGCCAAAGCCAGCAATCAAATAAGCATCGTCACTGCGACAGGCCGGGTCGATTGTTTTGCGTAGCCAATGAAATTTTCTTTCCAATCTCTTTTCCTTATTTACAAAATTTAAAATTCAGACGATTGTTTATGCGTCACAACCGTTAACAAGTCCAACAATAGAACATGCATATGTGACATAATTAAGAATTTTTTATATTCTTTACATATCTTTTTTTTGTTTTCCTCCAAACCTCACACTCATAACAAGCAAGACCAACCAAGAAGTCGGTAAAGTGCTATTCCAAGAAATTACGACAGTATAACACTATACAGTATTTCTATTTTCAGATATCTGTCAAACTTTATTCTGTTCAGTTTTGACCATTGTTTTCTAATTTTGAGCAAACCTGTCATTTTAGTTAGAGACCGAACGCTGCTGAGCACGTGTTATCCTGAAAATACCACACTGAAGGTTCCAAGTTCTCTGTGTTCAACAACGTTTGGGAAAGATCGAAATTCTACTGTTTGCTGGTCTTAATATTGAGTGACGCTCAACCAGGATCTAGGAGGCGTGGGCAGTGAAATGCATTTCCATTACTGCCTATGAACAGGCTCATTCAAACTGCGCCTGCAATATTTTCATAATATTCGTTTTCGGTGGCTTAGTTCCCTTTTCATCTATTCTGTTATTAATTTGCTGATAATAAGATGGATTTAAAAGGGCTTTGGCCGCCAAAAAATTGCCATAGCTAACGTTTAAACCATATAGTTTTAGACACCTTTACATTACATGAGGTTGACTATTTTCTTTACCAGTGTGCCTACCGCTATTATCTGGATGAATCAAAATGTCATATAATACAAATTGAAATCTGTTGTTTACTCCATTTTTTGTTCTTTTCAATGTCAAATGTCTATCGACGCTATCGCTGGACAAACGTTGTTGCATTATCCAATAATTCTAATGAAAACCAACCTATGCTCCAATTAAGAAGAGAGTGTAAAGTAAATAAGTAGAATGCTAAATCAAATTATTCATTAATTAATGCATACTCGCTTGTATCCTGTTTTAAAACTGTTGAAACTTACCGGATAAAAAACAATAAACTAAATAATGAAATACATCTTTTGCATTTTATATTTAATTTGGTAAGATCCTACGAAAATGACGATCACAAAACCTCCATTAATTAAAATTGATCGCCGGCCATATTAAATTTTAGCTGAGAGCCGAATTTCAGATCTTTTTTCATGCTAAGTATATCCGATAAATTGAAATTAATTTGGCATTTATAATTTCTATGTAAAAATGTGTTTTAATTTTATGATTGAATCGATATTTGATGGTTTTCATTTTGGTATGGAAAACAGTTAGGTTTTTAAAGTGTGTGAAGCCCGATTCAACTGTTGGAACAGTCACAATGACGACGAAGTGAATGACGGTACGCTTTTTCGCAAAACTTGCGTAACTGGAGAAGTCGCACGTGAAAACATTGCACTACGTCCAATAAATTAAGAACAATTCTACTGCAGCCACGCCTTTTAAAGTTATAAGTCAAACTGTTTACCATCAGAAATTATGATTCGTTAGATGACTAAGACTTGTTCGTAGAGAACAAAGTTGAAACCTGTGTAAATATATATAAGTAGCTTACAACAGAGGCTTTGTGTAATGATATTGATAAAATTTATGGCAATGACTGTCATTTTGAATATAACCCAAAGTAGGGGCTTTCCGATATGCCTCCATATATCTAATTTTGTTTGTTTCGGTCCAAATATTTTGTGTGTGCAAAACTTTATGCTCTACATCGTGCAGTATTTTGTGATAGTTTTGCCTTTAGCCGTTGTACTATATATACCTCATTTACATAATAACGCCGAAACAGAGGAGGGGTCGGGGGAGAGGTGCTGGGGAAGGGGGTGAAAGCGACTTTGAAAACAAATCTATACTTAAGGACTTTGAAAACGCACCCTTGGGATAAGTGTATTTTAACTTGGAAAAGGCCTTTGAAATGAAATGTTTCACATACCTTTGTAAAGTACAATTCATTGCCGTCAGTTTGATAGTAAAATATTTAAGATTGGTCTATTTATACAAAAGATATTGCGAGTTAAAGACAGTAACCCTAAAATCAAAAGTAACACTTCACGCCTATAGAGCTTGCATTACAATTAAAGGCATATCATTGAAAACGAACGCTTGTATTGGCTAAAGTGTTACTTTTGATTTCAGGGTTACTGTCTTGAACACGCGATATTTTTATTATCAAAGAACCAATTTTAAATAATTTGGTATCAAAATGACGGCAATGAGTTGTACTTTACACAGCTATATAATATGTTTGATATAAAAGGCGTCTTCTATGTTTATATACACTTATCCCAAGGGTGCGTTTTCAAAGTCCTTAAGTATAGTTGGCTTACTTAATATATACTTAAAACTGTTTTTCTGTTTGGGTTTTCTTCAGATATAGATACATGTTTATAAGAGAACGAATTATATTGTGATCATTATATACTTCATTGTAGTACTGCCTTTTATATCACTCCACACTAGTGTTTCACATTGTTATAAGTCTCATATCAAACATACTTTAACTGACAAAAGATATGAGCTTATTGTATCATAAACTAATCTAAAGAAACCTTCTAGCTGACAAAAGGGAGTTCTTGAATAATTGTTAAAATGATTCATTTTCCAGAATGTTCTGCCATTATCTATTTATCACAGCAGCCATACCAACTGCCAGTCTCTTTTCGTCATTGAATAATGCCAGTGGCTTCAAATGTTCTCATTTAGCAATCTGATCTGTGTTATAGTGTAAACTAGATGAAATAATTTACATTATGATATTTATAAACAAATTAGAAATAGAATTTGAAATACGAGACAATGCTAAAAAGGTTTCTATGCTTTGAAAGGAACGGTTTGTTGGTCGCTGCGAACAGGTATTTTCAATTAGGATTTGGAAGATAAATTAAAAAAATAACAGGCAATATTGATTACTCCAAGCCCTGTGCAAAAAAGTCAACAGATATGACATTCTTTATCTACACCGCTCAGCAAGCTTTATGATTAACCCGCTTTGTTTGTACTACATTGGCAGGGGTTTACCAGCCAAAGAAGGTTTCTAGGAAAATGTTGGAAAATATTTTTAATATACAACTTTCAGTTGTATACTAGCTGTGGAAATTATAAAGTTAAATAACATTAAGAAAATAATGGTCAATTTCTTTATAGCTTACTTGTCGCCGAGTCAGCAAAGACATAATAATGTTAAGCACATTTTTAAAAATAAATAACTACTTTGAGCATTCTAACATAGCAAAAACAACAAGTATTTAAAGAGAAATTGATCAGCTTCGACACTGGGAAACAAACTTCCGCCAATCAGATGCTTGAGATTTTAGACTGGTTTCCAAACTCAGTTTTATAATCTTATGACCTGTAAAATTTCATTTGCTGATAATGGAAAGCGCGATAAAATAATTAAAATATTTATTTCCTTTCCGGGCGGGGCGATATGCGACGTTGTTTTCTTGACTGTAAAAAAGCTGTTTTAGAACATTTTTTCTTAGAAATATATCTCTGTCAATCAGGCGGAATAAACCAGTAAGGAGTGTACAAGTATTAAACAATGTACCACATAAACTCGGAGTTATCAATGTAATCAGTACCGGCTGTGGTGACATGATATTAATGCACAGAAAACACCCCAAAAAATAACACAATAATAAAGCACTCAAAAAGTGATAATTGCATTATTCAATTACGACTACATTTTATACGTTCTTCGATCATAACCCTTTGCAGAAAATATCATACACTAGGGGAAGAACTATATTTTACTGAACTGAATGACACCAAAGGAAAGTAAAGTAAAGTTCAGGCACTTATGTAGTTATAATGATGAACATAATTCGTTATGTTTTCGAGACATGACAAAGTATAGCAAAATAAATTAGATAAATTGCTGCCCAGCGAAAATGATTCACTAGGTTCATCAATGTATGACATTGTTCATTTGTCCTCCATTGTACGTTAAATACTTACGACATTTGGCCATTATTTGCACCTTTTTAAAAGGGTTTTTAGTTTGTGAACTTTGCCAAACGTTTTTTTACCAATATAATCAAAATTGGATAACTATGAAGGCGTATTATTACACCCAAACACAAAACTAATTTTGTGTCTTTTTAAAGATCTTTCAAAACATGTTTATTCCTTTGTCTCATATTTACTCGACCAGGAAATTCAAGGCCAAACACATTTTTACAAGCATCTCATATTGTTAACATAATATGTTAGACAATGTACAATATATTTTTGTCAGTATCAAACTCACATGGGTATTAAAAATAATGTTTTGTAATGTATAGTATTTGATTTTGGATGTAAATAGCCTTTGAGCAAAGTTTTTGATCTAGCTATCTGTCTGTATGGTTCTAATATCACTGTATATAAACCGATTGTATCATATGCCGGATATAGTAAGGTGATTGCATGGCTGCGTTATAAACAATTCGTAAATAACACTTTGAAAACGGAATTATTAGGATCATTTTAAATACCTTCAACAAAAACAAGTACGTTATATTTTGTATAGTCCTTATTGGTTGTAATACCATTTGTTTTGCGCATTTATAGGGATAAAAACATGCAAAATTACATTTAATCACAAGAAGGTCTGGCAAATGACCCACATGATTGTATCAAATACTGTTATTCTCTACAAATAAACGCTCTGATGCACGAATACATAGATCTACTAGTTATATGACTCTATGACATTAATATAAAGATTATTACATTACAATATTGCTTTAAATGTATAGATAGTGTAAATTAATAAAATGTTTGAGGGGTGTGTTTCGTAATGACTGTATCATCTAAAGCTTTATCATACAATCATTTATAGCAAACACACCTATTTCTGTTGTATCATGTAGTGAATCTACGTTGAATGATTTTCCAATAATCTGTATCACTTATATCATGGCGTACAAAACACGAAGAGAAGAACTTGAAAATAATAAAACAGAATGATACAACAATAGTGACTGTTAGTTTGGAGGCTTGTATAAAAATTAAACTGTCGGGCCCAACGAATCTGGGCGACCGTTTAATTTTTCATACAAACCCCGAAATAAACTGTAAACTGTTTTGTAACTGATAAATTTGCATACATTGGCATGATAGTTTTCACAAATCAGTTGTCAAAACAGTATTTAAATGGCTAGTATAAATGTATTATGAGAATATGTTAGAAAGCGAATTCGTTAATTTCTTTAACTGAAATCAGCATGGGAACATACCTGACTCTCAAGGGAAGACCCTTGTGATCGTCAATCCTTGGGCGGAAAACAAGACATTGATTCCTTTGCTAAAGTTCCATTTGACCCTTTACTCAATGGGATATGTAGTACGTTGTTTTTGCTGTACACTGTTTGCTATTACATTTTTTAGAATATTTCTGAAAACAAGTGACCATTGTATATTCCGATCAAATGACATGGATGTTCAGCTGAACGATGATCTACATTGATCGTACATTGAGTAAAGGGTTTATCATCAGCTTAAAATATCAGTATATTTGTATGTCACGCCTACCTGCGTATGTATTTATAATCGTGAACCTTCAGTTTCGAAACTATTACTTAAAAAAAAACTCAGACTATGTTTATCAAATCCAAAACATTTTGGGACGACATTAATTATCGCTTGTTGTAAAGTGTAGTTCTCAGAGCGACCTGGGTGTTAACTAATGAAGTCATATAGATCCAATTGTTTCGTGTCGCCGCAGTATATAAAGACACCGATGCCCTTTATTTCAAAACGTATCACATATCTCTGTACGAAGCACTTTTAATACATGTTTTTACATCAAGCCGTTGTTCTTCAATCCGAAAAATATACTAAAATCATCTTTAAAAAATCGCCATAACTGATACACATACATGTAGATCACTAGAAACATACAAATGATTGAGTGAACATGTTCAATAAATGATACAGTTTGGGTCGAAGCTACATGCATGTTTGGTCTAATGTTTTGATGTTTAATTGATCAGCTATGGTATTATTATTATTGTAAGAGTAAAAATGATACATAAACATTTACGCTGATTTTATAACAGTACACAGTGCAATCGGTACTTTGTGTTATTTAAGCGATTTAAGCGATTTTTTTAAAACACGTGCTACGAGAATCACCTGTTGAACATGTATTTGTCGATTGGATTTCTCATTACAATACTTGCAAAATATCCTCATTTTTGAACTGTTTACTATGTTTTTGTGACAATCAGTGCGCTATATCCGGTAGATGATACAATAGGTTTATATACAGTGAATATTCCTAACTTATGTAAAAATACATTAATAACATGTATTTGTGAATAGTTTCATTGAACCGCATTTGACGTTTGAGAGATTTCGATAATTTTCTCTTTTTTTTTCTTTAAAGTGCGATGACGACCATGTTCTTTTTTACAATTCATGGGGACTGATCGTCAGTACGATATTCACAATTAATTAGTTGTACGTTTTATCATTATATGGATAACAGATCTTCAAACAGCTACTTGTACTTATGTTTTAGAATTTCCAAACTTTACTGTTAATTATATCACTGGAAGAACTTTGTTCGCCATATTAATTCTAATAGAGACTAAAAATAATTAGTTTTACAATAAAATAATCTTCCACAAGGGAAGTCAGTAAGAATTCTATTTACAATTATCACTCTTTATTTCGGAATTTTCGAACTCTTGTTCTTTATCAAGAAAAATACAGACTTTTTTATTTAGGTTACATCCATTTTGAATAGAGTATTCTTGTTTTCCTGAAACTTTACGGTTAAGTTAGAACATTGGTTAAGTGTTAATATTGAATTAACAAAACTTTTGTTTCCAGACTTCAAAAGTACAGGAAAACGTTTGCAAAGTACTTGTTTTCAGTGTTTAGAATAAATAAAGCATCGATGTCATTTAATAGCAACACGATCAGACTCATAAAAAGTAGATAATGAACAAATAATACCATAAATACGACTAAAAGGACGGAGTCTGGTAGGTTCAACACGGACGAAACAACATGCATCGCGTTCGGTTTCATTATCAGTGTTATCTTTAAAGAAATGTGCTTAAAGACCTGATACTTCTGTAATAAAAGTCTATTAGCTTTTGTCTGGTTGCCTGATGCATTAAACGTTGCACTCTATATGTTCTGAATGAGATTCTTTCTTTTATACCTTTGTACTGTTTATATGAGAATATGTTAGGGCGCGTGTAAAGGTTGTGATCCTTGAACCTGGTTTTAACCCCCCAGTGGCAGACCGTTCAAGGAGGTAACCTGTTCTCATTTTCGTGAACTTTTGTGGCGCCTATTTTGAAATTGATCTTTATAACACCATGCTCTCTTCTCTCTTCTTTTTGGTTATGTGTGGAGGCTGTGTATACTGGCCATTCCTGATATGCATATTTAACTTGTTTTATAAAAACATTTTAGACACATGCAGCGGTCTTACAAAATGAAAATGTCATCAAAACGTCACCTTTTTTCTGATAATGTATTTTTCTAAGAATAAGTTTAAGCATGAACTATTTAAATTAAACATGTAAAACGTGTTAATTGTCAAGTCAAGCTATTAATTAAACTTTACACTCACCGGCATTTCTAATTACACACTTTTTATAGACGAAAATAACTATCAAAACATGGTGTTTATGGTAATTGGTTATAACGGGAGTTGTACCTGGAGTTGATGTCTAATCGTAGCACGTTACACGAAAATCCCCATTCGAGTTCATTCATGCGAGACGAAAATTTGAAATCAGCATTTTCCTCGTGCACACATGTACAAAATGTTAGGCAAGTTTGAATTTAGCCAAAATCATTAGAATTCTAGCCAGAGATAAAAAGGCCGGTATAAAAACTCACAAAAAATGGCGCGTATGACTTTGGTAGAGAGAGCGCGTGCCGTTGGAATGCTCCAAGCTGGCACGTCAGTAAGACAGGTAAGTTACAATTCTTTACCTTCATTTTACTGCCCTTAAATTGTTTTAATTAGAATAACTACGGCATAACGTTGATATTACGATGATTGAATACCATGTTGAGTGTACGAAAATGACGTAACGCGATGCACGTGACGTCATATTCGGCGACGGTCATTTACGCTACAAATGCTTTCACAGAACTATTTTATTGTGCAATTAGTTTAAGAATGTCAGTGCTATAATAATTCGCTGTTAAAACTTAATCCAATTACTTTTTTCAGATTTTAGAAAAAGTCAAATATTTTGATAGTTATTTTCGTCTATAAAAAGTGTGTAATTAGAAATGCCGGTGAGTGTAGTTTTACTTTTGTTTCTAAAATGGCGGTCATCTGAAATGTTTCGTAGGGTATATTTTGGCTAATTAGAAAACATAAGAATTTTGAAACAATACTTATGCCCTTATTTCATTGATTGTTCCTGATTTATAATTAAAACAACTCAGCTTGATGAAAAGTGTCTGTCAAAATCTATATAAACCGCCGACATGTTGTTATACAATCTCCTAAGGGTTCTCATTTTCGTAAATTGTTTGTAGTTTCTTATTTGAATTTAATATATCCCGGAACGGCCTGTTTTCGCACACTTAGCGACTTTTCCGGTCAGTGACGTCATGTATGAAAATATTTTGCTTTATTTCCACAACAAAATATAAATATAATATCTTACCTTTATGAAAATACAAAGCTTTATAAAACTTTCATCATTTTTTGTAAATAACGTGTCCGCCATTGATGACCTAGTTTCTACGTGATCAGCAACAATTTGGCCCCAGTTTTCGCAAAGCATATTAAAAACTACACTGCACAACGAAGAAATGGACTCAGTCATTTTAAAGAGAACAGTTTTGCAGAACAATGTCAATTAGATATTATTTAACTTTCAGAAACTTCTAAAAACTGTTTTAACTTAGAAATGTTCCTCTTTACTGCTCACTGTCCAGGGTGGTAGCAGAACAAGCTGGGCAAAGGAATGAATCTCCTCGTCTAATAGCTCTAACTGGTGAACAGAATGAGAGGTGAACCCACCCATTACATTTGTCACATTGCCCCCATGAAACAATGATAGCATGTGGCCTCTTGCTAGTGTCTGGGCTGAATCTTCCACACACAACACACTTTTCATTGTCCAGAATTTCATCATCATCAGAATTGTCTTCGTTGACAAGAGGAGAGGAGACAATTTTCCTCTTCTTTACTGGCAAACCTGATGAGCTGGCCACTGGAGATTTGGTTTTTGCTTTCTGACTTTGATTGGAATTGACTTTTGTTTGATTTTTCTTTCGTTTTTGGGGATATTTGGAAACATGGTTTTGGATTTTTGAGACAATGTCATCTTCTGTTATCGCTTTCCCACTTATGATTATACTCAGTGTGTTTCTTTTCTTTTGCAGCTTGGACATTCTCTAGAACTTTTCCACCTTTGGCAAGCAGGAAACTTTCAGCATTTATGGTTGGGGAAGAAGTTTGTATTGTTTGTTCTACTGATGGTACACTGAAGGTTGTTGAAGGAGCAACTTGGCAGTCATTGACCACATTTGGATTAAATGGAGCTATGCCACATTTCCGAAAGGCAGACTGTACATTGGTGGGGGTCAGTGTATTTGTGTACACTTTACAGGCTATGCGGCATACATCATAGCGTGTAACGAGACATACACCAGATTCCCTCATGTAAAGGTGACAGGCAGCATTCCATGCAACCTCGAAAGACCCAAAGCAGCTCACATCAAGGGGCTGAAGAATATGACTGCAGTGAGGTGGAAGTACAAAGACAATGATGTTCCTGGATTTAGCCCATTCTATCAATCCCAGCGAGACATGGTACTGGTGACCATCATAAAGAACTAGGATTTATGTGTTGTCATCTCTGGATGGAAGATACTTTGTCAAGTGATTCTGCATGTAGCCAGCAAATATTTCTGTATTTGACCATCCGCTTTCTGAAACCGTGCCATCAGCCCCAGCAGATACACCATCCATTAGACCAGCAACCATCCTTGCACCAGGAAAAACAAAATATGGTGGCACTTGTTGCCCAATGCCATTCACACTGCCAATAATAGTGACTGTTTTCGATTTGCCTGATGTTATAGCCTGGGTTTTGTTGAACTTACTGGCGATTATCTTTGGGGGTTTGTGTTCAGTGCTTAAACCCTTCTCGTCAATGTTGTAATTTAAATGAGGTTTGTCCTCAAGATCATACTTTGTTAGTATTGTTTTTAATTGAACAAAGTAACTGTCCACTGCATTTTGGTTGCACACTTAGCTCGAGCAACTTCAAGGCTGCGAGATTTTTTTACTTTAAGTTCTGGCCAGCGCCCTAATAACTTGTAGAGCCACTTGTCAGTCAAAAGGATGTTCTTTTTCTCTCAGCCCTAAATGAATAGCATAATCTGTCGCCAGATTAATTGTTTCTTGTCTGCTGTAGCCATAGCCTACCTCAGACATAGTTTTCAAATGACCAGTCAACAGAGCTTCTTGATCTTGCGAAAAGAGTGGCTGGGTCCCTGACCTGACAACATCTATGGCTATCCTACCACGAACTCTATCAGCCAGTGTTGTTTTAGGCACCCCAAAGGCAAGAGAAGCTTTCCCCTAGCTCATTCTTTTGCTTTTTACAGCTTCATATGCATTGCTTAGACTGTCAGGATCATATGGCCTGTATAGACCCCTCACTGTTGACTTTTGCTGAAAGAAATATAAAAAAGTGACAAAACTCATTGAATACACTTAATTTTAAGTTTTTGTGAAAATCAAGACAACCAAAAATGTTTGTAAGCCAGTTACATTTTTTGAAGTAACTTTTTTCGTGAAGTATACTACGCTACTACTTGAGCGTAGTGGTAGGTCCTAGAATGCATTCATATTAGCAGACGGGCACTTTTACACGGCGGTTAAATAAGGATTTTTTAAGAAATTCGGTCGGTTTTGAAGAAGGGTGTTTGGGAATAGTGAAATGGCATAAAATCAATGTCGGGTCAAGTTTTTCTGCTTGAATCTACCTGCCGAATCTCCATTTGGCTTTCGATTGCATGCTGTAGCGACAGTCAGGTCCGATGTCAACAAAAACCGCGCGCGCACACGGATGTGACGTGAGTTCATTGAAAAACTAAAATTTTCCGGGGCCGTACGAACATTGGCGGTGTGCGAATACAGGCAGCTTACAAACACATGCTCTCCTTTTCTTTTTTCTTTTTCGCTGCGTGGGGAGGCTGTATTTTGTGAGTGTGGCGATTCCTGATATGCATATTTCACATTTTAGTATGAATAAGACATTGTCGTAGAGGACAAAATTAAAGTGTAAATATATGAAAGAATTCCACAAAAGACGCGTTGTGTAATTGTATTGATAAAATTAAGGGCAATGGCGGTCATTTCAAATAAAACGGAAAGTAGGTGCTTTCCGAAACGCCTCCATATCTAATTTTGTTTGTTTTGGTCCAAATATTTAGTGTGTACAATGTTTCATGCTTTTATAACAACGTCCAGTATTTTGTCATGGTCTTGCTTTTAGCCGCGGTACTTTATCTCATTTATTACATAATAACGCCAAAATAGGGGAGGGGGTAGTCAAGAGGGGGGGGGGGGGGGGGGGGGGGAGAAAGAGGGGCTTGGAGGAAAAGGAATTGAGAAGGTGGTTCTGACTTTTTTAATACTCCACGCGAGCTGTTTCATTATTGTTATAAGTCTCATACTTCAAACATACTTCAACTAACCCAGATATAGGCTTATTGTTTCATAAACTAATCTAAAGAAACCTTTAAGTCAACAAAGTGAGTTCATAAGTGACTGTAATAATGATTCATTTTCCAGAATATTCCACCATTATCTATTATCACAGAAGCCATTCTTACTGCCAATCATTTAATAATGCCAGTGGTTTCAAATTTTCTCATTAAGCTAGCAATCTGATCGTGGTATAGTTTAAAATAGATGAAATAATTTACATAATAATATCAATAAAAATATTAGAAATTTAATTTCAAATACGAGGAGATCATGAAAAGATTTCTATGCTTTAAAGGGAACGGTTTGTTCGTCTCTCCGAACAGGTATTCTCAATAAGTGTTTCACAAAGATTTGAAAGATAAATTAAAAAAATAAAAGACAGTATTGATTGCTCCAAGCTCTGTGAAAAAAAGACTACAAATATGATTTTCTTAATCTACACCGCTCAGAATGCTTTACGAGTAACCCACTTTGTTTGTGCTGCATTGGCAGGGGTTTAAGATTTAAAGAATTTCTCTAAAAATGTTGAATAATATATTTAATATACATAGATAATAAAGCAAAAATAACATTAAGAAAATAATGGTCAATTTCACTGTAGCTTACTGGTCGCCGAGCAAGAAAATATTTTAGGAACAAAACGTTACAATGTTAATCATCTTTATAATAATTAACTACTTTCAGAATAAACCATGGAAAGTAAACCATAAAACTGAAATATGTATATCAGGAATCGCCACACACAAATACACAGCCTCCCCATGCAGCGAAAAAGAGAGTAAAATAGAGCATGTTGTTATAAGTACGTCAATTTAAATAAGACGCCACAAACAATTAACGAAAAAGAGATGCTTGGGGTTACCGCCTTGGAACGGTCAGTGGCAAAACAAATTGGGGTTTTAACCAGGTTCTAGGGTGCACTAACTTCAGACTTGCCCTAACAGGATCTCATATCACAACCAAGCACACGTTGTCATGGTGAAATAACTCCAACTCCATCAGCTTAACGATGTTGCATGCTAAAGCAGGCAAACAAATATACCATCTAGGCTCTTTAAAGAATAGTTTTTCCCACAAAACATTTTATAAACTCTAAAACCCCTGCCACCTTCGTGCAACCAAAGAGGAAAGCATAGCGATCAACTGTAGATGGATTAATAACCAGGTCTGCAGAGCGCTGTAGAATATCATGTTGGTAACCATTCTTTTTGAATTTACAGATGGTCTTAACGAATAACCGGTAAAAATAAAAATATTGCGTATTGTTTTCTTAAGTTGCGCCTCGATAAATGTCGTATTAAAAGAAAGCTGGATCGTGTTTGTCACTTGAAAAGAATTTTCAGGAAGTTTCATTTTCCGATATTGATTAAATTATTAAATTATATATTTATATTTTGTCCAGACGGTTTGCGACATTGTATTCTTAACTGCTATAAAGAAATGGCTGTGTAATACCTTGTTGCAATAGTGATTTTAAACTGCACAAGTATTTTTAAATTAAGTCTGGGTATCGGCAATAAAACTTGCTAAATGTTTTCCTTAATTTATGATACGTATAATCTTGTTATAAAGTTTTTTTCTGTTATGCAAAGGCTACGCTCATTGAAATCATTAACATCATTTCAAGCTCTAGAAAAGCGAACAAGCTGTGAGATATAAATCCCGTAAGATGTTGCACGAGGATCATCGCCGTCTTAAAACGAAAAATATACTATATTTAAATAAAATCGTTTCATTATATATTTTAGTAGTGACGTATCCATTTTCAATAGAAAGAGTAAGATCAAGGGAGTTTGCTTGCTTATCTGAAGAGTTTGCTTTATTATGTTGTAGTTCAGGAGGTTAAATTTTATTTACCAGTGATGGAAATTGGTTATTATATATATTCAACAAATCATCAAGGTACCTCGAGGTATTATTAAAGGCCGTTATAATGTCATCTTGATGTTCGGTAGAAAGAGATAACATAAATCTCTTTTATAACAATATAAAAACATTCAGCAACAAGGGGGTCACAACTAGTACCCATTGTAATGTCAATTACTTGTTTATAAATAAAGGTACCAAATCTCACATATATATTTTCCAATAAAAATGTGAGCGCCTCGATAATGTCAAGTATTAAAAGAAAGCTGGATCGTGTTTGTCACTTGAAAAGAATTTTCAGGAAGTTTCATTTTCCGATATTGATTAAATTATTATAATATTTATTTATATTTTGTCCAGACGGTTTGCGACATTGTATTCTTAACTGCTCTATAAAGCTGTTTTAGAACATTTATTCCTTAGAAATATATCTCTGCCAATTAGGTGAAATAAACCACTAAGGAGTGTACAGCTATAAAGCAATGTACCACGTAAACGTAAACTCGGAGTTATCAATGCAATCATTATACAGCTACGGTGGCATGACAATAATAAAAGCACTCGAAGGGGTTAATTGCATTTGTACATTGCGACTGCGTTTTATACGTTCTTCGATCATAACCCTTTGCAGAAGAATATCATACACTATGTCATGAACTACACTATACTGAACTGAAGATCAACGAAGGAAAGTAATTCAGGAAGAACTTATACATTTATAATGATGACCATAATTCGTTATGTTTTCGATACATTGTAGGATAAAGGAAATGAGATAAAATGCTGCCCAGCGATGTTGATTAACTGGTTTCATCGATGTATGACATACTTCATTAGTTTTCCATTGTCAAGTAAAAACCAAACGGCATTTTGCAAAAATATTGCACATTATTATTATAAAAGCTTTTTTTCGAATTTTGCACAAACGAGTTTTTTGATCAACTGAATTTGATACAGAAACGTTTCATTTACATCCAACATTTACATCCAGACACAAAAGCAAATGTTGTGTCCTTAAACAACTTTCAATTATCAACAATTTTATTCCTTTGTCACATATTTACGCGATCAGGAAATTCAAGGTCACACACAATTTTACAAGTATCTCATATTGTATATATGTGTGGGCATAGAAATAATGCTTTGCATTGTTTATTGTTGTTTTTGGAAAAAAAATAATTTAATAGATTTTTTTGGATCCAGTCATTTTTCTTTATTGTTCAAACATTTCTTTACGTGTGTAAAATATACTGAGTAATATTATTTTTGTCAAGTTTCATCGAACTGCATTTTGGCATAAGAAAGATTGAGATTTAAATAAATCTTTCTTTTTATGTCAATTAAAATACAACGACGATTTTAGGCGGTCAGTGTTAGGTTCTTGTTTACAATACATGGTCGTCAGTATGCTCGTTCTCATGTAATTTGTTTCACGGTTTATTCTGTTTTTATTACAGTTTACCAAGCAGCCACTTGTACAAATGTTTTAGAATGTTGTAATAAATGGAAAAGATGTAAAAAGAACGTTAAAGGCCGCCATCGAACACGACAAATATCTATAAATTGCAGGCTTCCTTTCATTGAGCCTGTTCATGAACGGGAATGGAAATGCATATGTCCAAGCCGCATTGACATTTGTTGAGCGCATATCGTGCTCATCAGTCTTCAAAGTACATAATTAAAACAACTGGATGGAATGTGCGTGTCGGCGTTTTACGGCCGCAACACGGCACAGACAACGCTACTGTGTAAAGGTTTCTGTTTTGTATATTGAAGAACAGGTTCATTTAATTTTCAGATTAAAAACACGTAATTGAGCACACGGAAGGCACTCATCTTATCTCAAATGCGATGGTTACATTTAACTTAAAAGTGCTGTCGTTTATTACTATGTAATTGTTTTATTAAATCAACCGTTAATCATAGCAATGGAGTACATGCAGTCTTTTCGCCATATTAATTCTTATGTACACTGACAAAATATCTGTATGATATAATTTAAAGTTCCTTATGTTTGACAAAAAAAAAACATTTTTAATTTTTTGTGATTTACGAAGGAACATGGATGTTGTAATAATAATTTCATTAAAAGTAAAAGTAATATATCTTATTATTTTTTCAATTTGTAGTGTGAACTCCAATACCATGCGGTGAAATTAAAAGTTTATGATCTGTGTCGTTAGAACATTTGTAAAGTGAACTATTTAAATTAAACTTCTTTTATATCTTAAACGTTAAGACATGTACACAGTTTAATACTTTTATTACAAATGCGACTCAAGATGTTTCGTAGTGTTTATTTTGACAAAATTAAGAACTTTTGAACTATAAAAATTATGCTGCCATTCCCAAATGTTTTCAACTGCAATTGTTTTATGATTACAATACCTAAGTTTAATGGAAAGTGTCTGTCAAAATCTGTATCAACCGCCGATATGTTGTTATACAATCTTCTTAGTAGAGTTGTCGTTCCTTACACCCACTTTCAATAATGAACCGATTGTGTAAGAGAAAGGTTGTTATCAAATCGTCGTTATTACTGCAACCTCTTTGACAATTGACAATAAGCCAAACAACTGACGTTCATTAAAATTGTTTTTAAGCTGTTAAAAAAAACTTAGATTTTCAGATATATATAATAAAGAAATCTGGCGCTGCGTAGCAGATGCAGTTAAGTAAATACGTCCTTTAGCTTAATTGAAGAACAATTGGGTGGAAATAAAAAAAGAATTGTTCATCTAACTAAAACAGCCGTATCTTGTTTTCCTTTTTCTAATAAAACTCTCGTAAAACACGGATAAACACACCCACCATCATGTAGAACCATTTAATTAAAAAGAAGCTACGTAATGCGAATCTGTTTCCTCGGTGACAATTTCGACATTTTCAATATTTCCTATTTTCAGAAAGAATTCAAGTTTGTATTTATTTTTTCTTTTTCATTTATTCTAGCGAAATTTTAAAACAGAAATATCGTATGCTTACTTTAACGAAATCATTTTTAGAAATGCAGTCAAATTCCCGAAAACACATGTTGCGCCGCTCAAATATATTTTTAGTCATTGGCGATAACTGCCTGTTTGTTAACATCGAGTCTCCATTTAAAAACAGCCGTACTGAAAACAATGCCTTCACCGATTTCGTTGACATTTTTACAAGGTACAGGAAAGTATGAACAATTTGTGTTTATTATAACTTACGCGTTTGCATTAACTTTGATGATAGATGACGGCCATTGCTACCCACTCGGTTGAAATGAGTACCACGACTGTGATGTTACACTTTTGTATCTTCATTTGATCAGTTCGAATCAGATAAGTTTGGTATGATTGAAAAAGTTTGGTCAAACAAAACACTTGGCCTAAAATTGAACGCTCTTGTCGACAAGGCAGATAATAATTTGCTTTGTTTGATAATGCAATTTAGCAGAAAACTAGAAATTTGATTGAAATGAAGTGCAACTAGGTGCTTTTAAGAAATGATGTGTTTTATTAATTAGAACACTCAACACACCGCTTCACACCGAGTTTCATTTGGCGCTGTATTAAAATTTCAAAATATACACCAAAACAAACGAAAATGAGAACCCGAGGGGTTATCGCCTTGTAGCGGTCAGTGGCAAAACACGGTATCCAGGGTACACCAACCTCACACTTACCCAAACAGATTCTCAACAAACAAGTACAAGTTGCCTTGGTTAATTACCTCCAACCCAGCATCAACTCGACAATGTTGCTTGCAGAAGCACACAAGCATATACAACATAAGAAGCTATTTGTTACTTTTCTTATTCGTAAATTACTTTGATTATAAAAATGTGAAATATGCATATCAGGAATCGCCACATTCAGAAAAAACAGCCTCCCCACACAGTCAAGAAGAAGAAGAAGAGAGAGAGAGAGAGAGAGAGAGAGAGAGAGAGAGAGAGAGAGAGAGAGAGAGAGAGAGAGCATGGTTAATAAAATGATCAGTTTCAAAAGAGACACCACTAACAATTAACAAAAATGAGAACCCGAGGGGTTACCGCCTTGGAACGGTCAGTGGCAAATGAAATTGCCACTGGGGGTTTAAACCAGGTTCTAGGGTGCACCAACCTCACACTTGCCCCAACAGGTTCTCATATCCCAAAACAAATACAAGTTGTCTTGGTGAAACAACTCCAACCCACTTATTGGCTCAACAATGTTGCATGCAAAAGCACACAAACATATAAAACATAAGAATTTAATAGCATTGCAAAGCCAAAGGGCGGGTACTCAATGATCTTACCATGACCAGAGCTCCTGGAGTAAAATCAGCAAGAACACGATGACAGGGATAAAAGAAACAAATCGAGCTTCTAGGTTCTTTTAAGAAAAGATTTCCCCATAAACCTTCATAAACTCTTAAACCCCTGCCACCGTCGTGCAACCAAAGAGGTAAGCATAATGATCAACTGTAGAAGGGTTAATCACCAGGCATGCAGAGCGCTGTAAAATATCATGTTGGTAACCTTTCTTTTTAAATTTACAGATGGTTTTTACGAATAACCGGGAGAAATTAACATTGCCCTTTATCTTCTTAAGTTTATAAATTAAATCTCCATAAAAAACTGGCTGTGAAATACCTTGTTGCAATAGTGATTTTAAACTGCACCTGTATTTATGAATTAGATCTGGGTATCGACGATAAAACTTGCAAAAGGTTTTCCTTAATTTGTGATACCGATATCCTTGTTTTAAAAGTTTTTCTGTAATGCAAAGATTACGTTCATTGAATCATTAATATCGTTGCAAGCTCTTGAAAAGCGAACAAGCTGTGAAATAAAAACCCCGTAAGATTATGCACGGGGAACATCGCCGTCTAAAAACGGGAAATTTACTATATTAAAATTAAAATCATCTCTTTTATCATATATTTTAGCAGTGACATAACCATTTTCAATTGACAGATTTAGATCGAGAAAGTTTGCTTGCTGTTCTGAAGTGTTCGCTTTATTAAGTTGTAGTTCTTTAGGGTAGATCTTATTAACCAGTAATGGAAAATGGTTATTATCTATATTTAATAAATCATCAATGTACCTCGAGGCGTTGTTAAAAGCTGTAATAATATCATCATGTAAACTTGAAAAAAAGTAAGTTATTATTTAAAGAAAGTAACGTGTCAATCACAAGCTTTTTAATGATAATGTTCGTGTTCGTAATGAGACTCAAGTGTTGTAAGAGGTGGAATCAGGGCTGAAGGTTATAAAGCTGAGATTGAAAACTGGTCGCCATTTCAGCCAATGCTTGAGATTTGAGACTGGTTTCCATACTCAGTTTTATAACCTTGGGCACCGATCTAATAAGGCGTTCACTTAGCACTTCATAAACGTCGCCTTAATTAAAAAAACAACAATAACAAATACGATGTTGGTTTGTTTTATAAAATTTTATCACAATACTTTATGTTTTCTTAGATGGCTGTTGGTATAATGTCAAGATCGCGGATAGTCAAATAGTTTACATTCAAAGTAATGATTGTTTTAAATTTTGCGGTTTATGACGTTGTGTGTATGTTGTGTAACCAATACGTTATAAGTATTTATAAAATTGGTAATTTAGTAGATGAAAAGGGAACTTTGAAAGGCACCGAACACGACAAAGTGAAAATACTGCAGACTCGGTTTGATTGAGCATGTTTATGGGCAAAAGTACGTACACTAAAAATATCTTTCTCCGAGGCAGAGTAAAACCAAAACTGTTGAGATAAAATCCTGTTATATACAACTTTTGATAAAAGTTGACAAGAAACCTGCTCAAATAAATTTGCGTTTGTTAACGAGATAATATGATGATGATAAGTAAACGAACACTCTTGCCTTTATTTTAAGATCGGTTCCACAGCAATCCGATATCACCGTCTTCTTTTTCAATTTGAGTCATCCTTATCTTAAGGTGCATTTAATTATAGATTTTAAGTTAGCTGACATGTTCACGTTCTTTCATGCTGTTTCCTTACGGCCACAGGTGGCGAGCTATTTGTTACTGCTGTGTTTTGATTGTGAATAACAATGACATTATGTTCCCTTAAAAATCTTATGGTGAATTGAATCACAGATTTTAAATAAGCTGGCATGTGCACTTACTTTCATAACGTTATTTAAACTGATTATATTGTGCAATTCATATACCGTGTAATTGCGTTTTGCGTATGGCCACAGGTGGCGGGCTATTTGTTACTGCTCAGTTTCGCTTGTTAAAACACTGTTATCATGTTATGAAACATCCTTACTTAACGGTGCATTTAATTATAGATTTTAAGTAAGTGCCATGTGCACTTCTTTTCATAATTTTAGATTTTTTGCTGCTGACATCATAACTGAAGGTTATAAAACTGAGATTGGAAACCAGTCTCAAATCTCAAGCATCTGATTGGCTGAAATGGCGACTGGTCGCCATTTCAGCCAAGCAGATGCTTGAGATTTGAGACTGGTTTCCATGCTCAGTTTTATAACCTTGGACACATGAAATGAAATAACTTTTTGTTATTGCTGTGTTTTCGCTTGTTAAAAGCATTGCTTTTTATTCTTGTTAATAAGAATGATGTTTTTTTTTAAAGCTACAGATTACAATGTGTTTCTTCAATAGTTATTTAAAAATGAAAAGGTTTCAAAGCTACTATTAAATACTTTTGTAATAGTGTTTTTGGACTGAGTGAATACTTTGTTGAATAACATACGTAGATGAAATAAATACATTCAATTAAAATGTTTGTGGGGATGGCTCTCAGGCCCCCACACTACATTTGCATGGATAATAAATTAGATTACACTGGAAAAAGAATCGGAACAAAAAAATCAAAAGCGCACCAGACATCAATACATAACTTACAAACATCAAATTGAGTATTATTAATTTCTGACATTACACTTCATAGCAAAAACGTTTAGAATTCACTAAGATCTAGAACATTTGTACACATGTCACAGGTCATGTTTACAATATTGACATTTGTATACATACACGCAAATTGAGCAGGTCAAAAATAACACTAATAGTCCATACATTAGGCTAAGCAACACGAACATGAAGATAAACAAAAAAGTATTTGCTGTAAAAATGCATGGTTATACAATGATTAGTTTCACAATAGACGCCACAAAAGTGAGAATCCGGAGGGAAACTGCCTTGAAGAGTACCTGAAACATGCGTACCTTCAAGGATAGAAAATCAGAAGATCATCGCGCGTCTTTCAATCTCCAAATGAGTGGTGTTAGACGGAATATGCGTGTTAAGTTTGGTTAAGCCTTCCATTAATTGTCTGTGACGGTTGTCAAAGTCAATCACGCAATATAAGGTGTTTTAAGGTTAACGACTCTAGAAAGGCACGTCGTTATAGACAGAACTGTCAAGAATAAAGAGCACGAGGGTAATACATGTCAGAAAAACCATCATTGGTTTTATAGAATATTTTAAAGATATCATTTTAAAGTCTATTAAGATACAGTGTAAAAATAATAGAGAGCAGGCTGTGGCTATAAAATTTCTCGGCTAATATGGATGGTGAAATAGCTCCTGTGTGGTTAAATTAACTTTTTATAATAAAGAACTCATTTTTGATTAAAAGTTATTTGATTATTAAATGTCAGCGTATTTTTAAATAATTGATTAGGTTTTTAAAAAGTGAAATATGCATATCAGAACTCACAGAAAACAAAGCCTCGTCACGCAGACGAAAAGTTGAGAAGAAAAGAGAGCACGGGTAATCGATTTCAAATAAAACACCACGATTAATAAAACAGAGAACCTAAAAGAGCAAACACATGTTAATCTGGCTCGTTGACCTAATTCCAAACCACCAAAATACTCGAAAATGGTGCAGGCGGCAACATTTAAAGTAGCAAATGACCATTTCAATCAGAGTGGTAAGGTATTCGATGACGTTTTCATGAAGATTTTTTTGGGATTCTAACATACTTAACTCCATGTGCGCTTGAAAAGGTCATAGAACTTCGAAGCTCGTTCTCAATATTTTCCGAGAAAACTTCATAAACTTAGAACTATATTTCTGCTAGTTTGCTGTAACCAAAGAGGTGAGCGAAGCAAATCTTTGTTTCAGATGCAGTCAGTCATTTTTCTTTTCGAATTTACTGATAAATTGTATTAAGGTGGATAAAATGTCCTATTTTTTTCGATCGATTTGTAAATCCGATCTCCTTCAAAGATCATTGAAAATAAAAAAAAAATGCAGTTAAATTTTCTTAAACTAGATCTTGGCTACGGAGACTTTTTTTTTAGTTTGCGGTACCGCTAAATCTGTGTTAGATGTTCAGCTGTTACAAATATTCCATTCAATAAAATCTACCACACTGTTCAGAGAATCAAACAAGATTTTGCTTTAGATGGCATCATAAATGTAAATGTGTATCCACGATTTTGCGACAGTTTAAATCTTTGTTCAGTGTTGTTAAACTGGTGGGCTTTATTCATTTTTAAAAACGAGTTATCTAAAATATTTCCGTTTTTGTTGTTAAACCAAAAGAACCTTTTGCAAATTCATTTGTGTTGTTCCTGTCTTTCTTGTTGGTAATGTTAAAATTCGTATTTACATAAAACCTTTATCTTTAAACATAATTCAATTCAGCTCAAATTAGCATAATCACTGTCATGTAACAGCTGCCCTGTACCAAATTGTGGGTACCCTGTGGCAATCCGCAAGATGGCGACCAATTAAGCAACGAAATGGTATGTGTTATCTAATTTCCAATTTGTATACATATTGTAAGGTTTAGACCTGTATACTTGGATCATATAATGAAAAGGATTGTTGATAAATGATTGCTTGCTTTATTGCCGGTGTGTCCGTTTGACCTTGTAATTGATTAAAATAAATGACCTAATTGGCTGTTTCAAAATTGAAGCGAGGGCGACGACTGATTTCGGCTTTTTATTCTATGACAACTTTGTTATTCTCGTTATATGTGATATCCCTTTGAAGCGCCTCTAATTGCCTATCTTGTGGTGTAACTATTAAACTGAACAATTATTATGTGTTTAAGAAAATGCGATTCAAACAAATTGTTCTTGATACCCTGTACCGCCCCTCGGAGGGTGCCTTATATAGCGGTTGGATTAGTGTCGAAAAAGATACCCCGTATGGTCTACTTTTCCATGAAAACAGCTACCCTGTAGAACTCATTTATTCTTCTTTGTATGGCCAATTTGTATGTGGGATATTGTAAATCTATAAATGTTATCTTTACCACTGGTCATTCCTATATGCAGCCGGCAACACTGAAGCTGTGTTTTTGTTTATTTTGTTATGTTATCGTAACAAATAATCCTTTTTAAACTAAAGTTCTCTCTTCCTCAATATTATTAAACTATTATAGGCCGTTGAACCATGTGTTCAACGAAAACCTTTTATCGTGATTCGGCTCGCGGGCGGATGTCCACTCAATAACTTGAGTTTGCTTTGGCCTACGCCAAACTTTTGTGTGTGGGTAGGTTTTTTGAAGACTACTCGGGGCTGCTACCCAAATGTGATCAAGGTGAATGACTACTGGTGGGCAGTATTACCGGTATAGTGCCATACGATTCCTTGGCGATACGCTGTATCGGTACCATTATGCTCAGGAAAATTCGTAAAACTCCATAAATTGTAGCCAAATGATTTAAATTGTTGAACGTTACTTTATATTCGTAAACTGCTCTGTTTTCTTGCTTTACTTACGTTTAAATGTCGATAATTATAACAGCGAATGTACCCGATCCCGGAATAATACGCCAATACCGGTAATAACTTTCTTCCAAATTTACCATTGCATAGCAACTGGGAGACACGTAGGGCAAATCGTAAAGATGCAAAAGGAAAAGCTCCAGTTTGGAAGCATTATAAAGTCCAAATCCTCTCAGACTTTTTTAAAATATAGGAAAATGTAGCTGGTTGTTTTACTTGTAAAATTACGGTCAAGTTATTGGGCGGAACTACACATTTAACAACTCATTTTCGAAGACCAATCCAATGTTGTTGTCTGCAAATAAAAAGGTTGAATGTTGTCCCTCAGTGGAGAAAATTGATTCTCTTGAACGTAAACGGAAAGCTCAGCAATCGTTAGGTCATGCTATGTTTGGGCTATTGAAATCTAGTCATTAAAACCAAAATTTGCTTCGAAGATAACTTTCTTCTTCTTCTTCTTCCAGAATACTAGTCGTCTTCAACTGACTGAAGTTTACTGCCAGGTTAAATGCCCAAAGAGAATAGATAAGAGTAAAATGTGTGAGAGTATTTATAGTGCAGGTTAAAAACGGACAAGAGGCAATTAAACAAAGAGTTGGGACAGCTGATCACGAAATGACTCAACTGACCCGGCTGACGTGACGTATGTTGGTAGGCTGTTTCCATTCCTTGATCGTGCGTGGAAAGAAGGACTGTTGGCGGTAGAGTGTACGGCAGTATGAAATCTTGTAGGAATGGATGTATGTGTTCCTGGTAGTATTGGAGTTGTTCAGGATCATTTGCGAGTTGTCAAGTGTGACTCTGGTGTTTATAGCTTTGTAGAACATGATGAGTCTTGCTTCTTTACGACGTTCTTGGAGTGGTTTCCATTTTAGGTCCAGGAACATATCAGAGACGCTGGATCTATTGTGGAAATTGTTCTTCACATATCGTGCAGCACGTCGTTGGACCATGTCCAGACGGTGTATGTCTCCCTTCTCGTGTTCTACAATACTCACACTTAGTCTAGTTAATTACGTTTCATTAACCGATAGTTTACTTGGAATGTATATGTAAGATCGCAAAAATATATCACGGTACGTATCGTGATACGACAGACCCGTATCGCGATATTTTTCGGTACGCTTTACGCCGCGATACCCATCCTTATGAATGACACAGTTGCTAAAAATAGAAATTCAGGTCCCACGTAATTACTTGTATAGCTGTGTACTTTTGACACCAAACTTGATGTGTGGGCGAATTACCCTGACCACTGAAGCATTCTATTACCCTCAGTAATATTTATCAAAATATATATTTGTCATTAAAACATGACATTTTCTGCGGGCAAATTTTCATTAAAATTATTTCGTATCGTAATGGCTGATGATATTTTTTAAAATGAAAAGTTTGTATAATTCCCCTTAAGGATAAATTGTCATTGCTGTGATAAAATGTATACTTAACGAAAGAAATACATAGGCTTCTTGTGGATCTTATTCTTGTTTTAACACATTACAATTTAAATAGTTATTATGAAAAGGGAACTTTAAAAGCCACCGAACACGACAATGTGAAAATATTAGATTGAGCCTGTGCTGAAGGTTATAAAGCTGAGATTGAAACCAGTCTCAAATCTCAAGCATCTGATTGGCTGAAATGGCGACTGGTCGCCATTTCAGCCAGATGCTTGAGATTTGAGACTGGTTTCCATGCTCAGCTTTATAACCTTGGGCACTGTTCATGGGCAGTACTAATATTAAAAGTTTGGTTGTAGTATATTGTAAGAAATTACTACATTTCACTTACTGCTAAGGCATGTACTTTTTTCAAATAGCAGTTAGTGCACGAACGCTATCTTTATAGTGACGATGGAGGCAATAACCCCCCTCCACCTTGAATATAATAAAAAAAAGATTTTTCGTAATTAAGATTGACTTGTTAAGAAGTTATAAGTACCTAAATGAGAAAAGTAAGGAAGCATTAAAAAGTTAATTAAGATTGACTTTCTAATCAGAGAATAAATTTAAGCCACTGAGAAAAATAGGGAAGCTTAAAAAGACTAAGATGTGCCATCTTAATTAAATGAAAGGTGAGTTGAAAATGATAAATATGAACAGATTGCAGGTTAAGTTTAGTTACTCAGTTATTCAACGATAATGTGTTACATTCTGGGTGGGTTGGAGCTATTTCACCTTTACAACTTGTATTGTTTGTTGATATGAGAACCTGTTGGGGAAGTGTGAGGTTGGTGCACCCTAGACATTGCTAGAACCTTGTTTAAACCCCAGTAGCAAATTCTTTTGTCACTGACCGTTTCAGGGCGGTAACCCCTTGTGTTCTCATTGATGTTAATTGTTTGTGGTGTCTGTTTTAAAACTGATCATTTTATTTACTATGTCTTCTCTTTCTCTTCTTTTTGGCCGTGTGGGAGACAGTGCCTAAATAAGAAAAGTAAGAAAACAATAAAAAGTTAATTAAGATTGACGTTCTAATTAGTGATTAAATTTAAACCACAGAGAAAAATAAGGAAGCTTATAAAGACTAAGATGTGCCATCTTTAATAAATGAAAGGTGAGTTTAAAAAATAAACATGATACATATGAACAGATTGCAGGTAAAGTTTAGTTATGCTTAAATGGACAGCACTGCCAAATCCCCCCGAAATGTGTGTTTAAAAATAAACACGATAAATATGAACAGATTGCAGGTAAAGTTTAGTTATGCTTAAATGGAAAGCACTGCCAAATCCCCCGAAAGGTGAATTAAAAAATAAACATAATAAATATGAACAGATTGCAGGCAAAGTTTAGTTATGCTGAAAATGGACAGCACTGCCAAATCCCCCGAAAGGTGAGTTTAAAAATAAACATGATAAATATGAACAGATTGCAGGTAAAGTTTAGTTAAGCATAAATAGACAGCACTGCCAAATCCCCCGAAAGGTGAGTTTAAAAATAAACATGATAAATATGAACAGATTGCAGGTAAAGTTTAGTTAAGCTTAAATGGACAGCACTGCCGAATCCCCCGAAAGGTGAGTTTAAAAATAAACATGATAAATATGAACAGATTGCAGGTAAAGTTTAGTTAAGCTTAAATGGACAGCACTGCCAAATCCCCCGAAAGGTGGGTTTAAAAATAAACATGATAAATATGAACAGATTGTAGGTAAAGTTTAGTTATGCTTTAATGGACAGCACTGCCAAATTGCCCGAAAGGTGAGTTTAAAAATAAACATGATAAATATGAACAGATTGCAGGTAAAGTTTAGTTATGCTTAAATGGACAGCACTGCAAAATCCCCGAAAGGTGAGTTTAAAAATAATCATGATAAATATGAACAGATTGCAGGTAAAGTTTAGTTAAGCATAAATGGACAGCACTGCCAAATCCCCCGAAAGGTGAGTTTAAAACTAAACATGATAAATATGAACAGATTGCAGGTAAAGTTCAGTTAAGCTTAAATGGACAGCACTGCCAAATCCCCCGAAAGGTGAGTTTAAAAATAAACATGATAAATATGAACAGATTGCAGGTAAAGTTTAGTTAAGCTTAAATGGACAGCACTGACAAATCCCCCGAAAGGTGAGTTTAAAAATAAACATAATAAATATGAACAGATTGCAGGTAACGTTTAGCTAAGGTTAAATGGACAGCACTGCCAAATCCCCCGAAATGTGAGTTTAAAAATAAACATGATAAATATGAACAGATTGCAGGTAAAGTTTAGTTAAGTTTAAATGGACAGCACTGCCAAAACCCCCTTAAGGTAAGTTTAAAAATAAAAGTGATAAATATGAACAGATTGCAAGTAAAGTTTAGTTTAGCATAAATGGACAGCATTGCCAAATCCCCCCGAAAGGTGAGTTTAAAAATAAACATGATAAATATGAACAGATTGCATGTAAAGTTTAGTTGAGCATAAATGGACAGCATTGACAAATCCCCCGAAAGGTGAGTTTAAAAATAAACATGATAAATATGAACAGATTGCAGGTAAAGTTTAGTTATGCTGAAAATGGACAGCACTGCCAAATCCCCCGAAAGGTGAGTTTAAAAATAAACATGATAAATATGAACAGATTGCAGGTAAAGTTTAGTTATGCTTAAATGGACAGCACTGCCAAATCCCCCGAAAGGTGAATTTAAAAATAAACATGATAAATATGAACAGATTGCAGGTTAAGTTTGGTTATGCTTAAATGGACAGCACTGCCAAATCCCCCGAAAGGTGAGTGTAAAAATAAACATGATAAGTATGAACAGATTGCAGGTAAAGTTTAGTTAAGGTTAAATGGTCAGCACTGCCGAACCTCCCGGATAAATTTAATTATTGGTTACTGTTTACAAATTCCATATGAGCCCGTATTTGGTTGCAACAATTAGGCAACAAATTATCTCATGTGCAACTACCACCAGTATACGTTGTTGCATAAAACTGCTCGTTATTCAACGATAATGTGTTACATTCTGGGTTTTGAAAAAGGTGCTTTGTATTTTGTTTCCACGATTCTGTGTTTGATTCGAAACTGCATCCACTAATGGTTTTATGTGGCTGTAAAAAGACTTTTTTACAAGTTTATTCAATACATGCTTTTATATTTATGCCTCATTTTTCTTTTTCTTGTTACATTTATATTTACAGTTGTGTTATGTTTTAACTAATAATACACGAAAGATCCACACACTAAGTTAAATTGATGAATTACTTTAGCATTAATGGATTCAAGGGATTTGCTTACTTTATTGTTCTGTAATTTATAGTCTAGGTACATTCTGAGAGAATGAATAATGTTTTTTTTAATGTAAGAAATTGGTAGCTATAGCATATGGGAAATCATTCTAACAAATAAATAACCAATAACAGTTATGCACTTTTGAGTTTTGTAATAAAACAATTTAGTCCAGGAGTCTATGTCCTCGCAAATTTATAAAAAAATATTCAGGAGACTTTAGACACGAAATCAAATTAGCACAACTATTTGTGCGCGACAATGACTTTTCTTTATATGTGATAATCGTCCTTCTCGCACAAGCCAGTTACTTTTTCAAATCAATGCGGAACATTTTTCTTCTATTTCTATATGCCGACGATCGGAATTTGAATCGCAACTTTGGCGGCTCCATAAAGCATCTTTAACCATAATGTATCTTTTTTTACAATTTACATACCTGAAAAGCCACATTCAAGTAGAATCAATATATGTAATCCTTTATAAATAACGGTTTCGTTTTTATGCAAAACTCTTTTAAACCTCCACCCATGTCAACAAATTTCGATTTCGGCGCTGAAAGTTTACCTGACTCACGTTTATCGATAAATAACCGAATTTATATCGGGTCGATTTCCACCACAGTTTTGATCGTAACTGCTTGAGACGTAAAGGACAGACATCTGTAAAAAGTCAGTATGATAATGGGTCTGTGCTTGCAGTCGAATTATTGAGACTAGAAATCCAATTAGACTGAACTTAAGGCAGCGACAAAATCTATCAGCAACCTACTTGTTGGCACATTAACGTGTTCTGTATCAATCATCGTGTCATAAATCAGTCTTGGGGTTTCGCCGATAAATCGTCCTGGAAGAAAGCTTCTTTGATCTTTACTAATGATTTAATATGGGTTTATTACGATTTACTATGCATGCAAAGGTTATTTTATAGGACAAATTAGGGAAAGAAATTGGTTTTATTTTTATACTAATTTATTCGTATTACCCTTAAGAAGAAATGTAATGACGTCTTCTGCGTTAGAGATAATTCACCAGTAGTATACACGTGATTTATCTAATCTTCCAGGTATGCAGTGATAAGACATGTTTTATTTTCGTTTAACTGAAATCATTTTATTATATGTCATTTTGCTTTAGAACTGTATATTTCACTTTCTAGATAATATTCTAACTGACTGTTCAAAAATTAAGTATCAAGATGAACATTTTCGCATATTTATAGTAGAGATTTTGACTAGGTTTCTTTTAGAATATCGTTTTAATCTTGTTGCAATTGACTAGAGTGTCAATAAAAGAAAATTAGTTTTGATGTAACATTTCGATTTTCTCAATAAAATATTTTATATGCATCTTACCCTCAAAATAATTTTGGTCCCGATCGAACAAGTGAACTTTCTAATTTTCCATTTCATTTAAATCTCTTTTTTCTACTTATAAAGAAATATAATTTAACATGTTTTGAATTTATTACAGTTTCAGTTATGGTTTCAACATTTCGTATATGTTTAATAGATGAAAGTTCTGATATTTTCTTATATGAAGCATGTGAATTCGTCATTTTTAGCTCGACTATTCGAAGAATAGGGGAGCTATCCTACTCGCCCCGGTGTCGGCGTCGGCGTCGGCGTCGGCGTCCCCGTCCGTTAAACAAAAATGCACTTTGGTCCATAACTTGAAAACTATTTATGATATCAACTTGAAACTTGGAATATATATTCGCCATCAAATTCTACATCATTACCAACAACACCCATAACTCTGCTATAAATATTTTTCAAGTTATGCCCCTTTTTCATTAAAATTTTACAATATGAAACTATTTTACTAGGTGACATGAACACAGATGTTTTATGTTTTAAATCTTACCCTCTTTTACAGTGTCTTAATTCATTTATAAACATGTTTAATCTTACACAAGTGATAAAAGAGCCAACTAGAATATGTTCAAACAGCTCTACAGCCATAGACCTTATCCTTGTTTCAGATAGTGATAAAATATCTCAATCTGGTGTTATTAACACAACATTTAGTGATCATAGTATGGTTTATTGTACTAGAAAACTAACAAAATGTTATTTTAGTTCTCACAATACTGTTACTTTAAGGTCTGCTAAGAATTACAACAAAGAAAATTTTTATCAGTATTAGACAGTATTGCACCTGTAAAGCAAATAAGAATCAAGCAAAGGTCCCAACCTTGGATGGATTCTGACATTCTCCAGGCTATAGCAGAAAGAGATAAAGCATTTCATAAATATAAACATGATAAATGTCAGGACAATTTTGAAACTTTTAAGTTTTTCAGAAACCATGTACAGCAGTTAGTGCATAAAGCCAAGAAAGATTTTTTTACCAATAGCATTGAGCAAAATAAAACTGACTCTAAAGCCTTATGCAAAACTCTCAAAAGCCTTGGTTTACCTTTAAAAAAGCATATACAGACTCAATTTCAAACATTTGTTTAAAGATAAATAACAATATTTGTTTTGAAAAGAAACTTATTGCTGAGATTTTTAACAGTTTTTATACTACTGTAGCCTGTAAATTAGTTGAAAAGCTTCCTAAATGCGTACAAAAGTTTGGTTGTAATTTTGTGAGCAGTTTTTACTCAAGTAAAGGTGTTATTCCTAACAGTTTTTCATTTAATTTGGTAAGTGAAACCAAAGTATTAAAATATTTACAGTCTCTAGGTTTAAACAAAGCGACTGGACTAGATGGCATTTCTTCTCGTTTCCTAAAGGATGGGTCACCTACTATTGTTGGTCCTATAACACACATTATAAATCTTTCTCTTAATCAAGGTATTGTTCCACATGAACTCAAATCTGCTAGAGTTGTCCCCCTTTTTAAAAAGAATGATAAATTATCAGTTGGTAACTACAGACCAGTCTCAATTTTAAACATAGTGTCTAAAGTTCTTGAAAAGGTGGTCTATGATCAGGTTGAATCTTATTTCACGGATAAAGATCTGTTGTATAAATTTCAATCTGGCTTTAGAGGTGGATTTTCCACTGACACTTGACTTATTTACCTGACAGACTTCATTAGAAAAGAAACTGACCAAGGTTACTATGTAGGTATGCTACTACTGGATTTACAGATGGCTTTGATACAGTGGATCACTCAATCCTAACTATGAAGCTGTCAGCCTGTGGCCTGGGTAAGGACATTGTTAGGTGGTTCAGCTCATATCTTTCAGTTAGACAGCAACTTGTTGATATCTCTGGTACTTTTTCATCTACAGCCACTGTAACCTGTGGTGTGCCACAAGGCTCTATTCTTGGGCCACTGCTTTTTCTGATTTACGTTAATGATATGTCAGCAGTGATTGAAAACAAATTGTTACTTTACGCTGATGATTCAGCTATTTTGGTGTCTCACAAATGTTTGTCCAGAGTGGAACAAGCTCTGACTGAAGATTTGCACTTAGTTAGTCAGTGGCTTATTGACAATAAATTATCATTACATCTCGGTAAAACCGAGTCCATTGTTTTCGGGTCAAAGCACAAACTTAAGTCTAAGTCCGTTCTTGACATTAATTGTAACGGCACCTCCATTCAACCTACAAAGTCAGTTAAATATCTTGGGGTCACTCTAGATCAGCATTTATCATTTGCCGTTATGGCCGATGCTGTTCTTAAGAAAGCAAATTCACGTCTTAAATTCCTTTATCGCAAAAAAGAGTTTCTTTCAGAATTTACGAAAAAGCTGCTTATTATGTCTTTGGTACAATGTCACTTGGATTATGCCTGCTCAGTTTGGTATAATGGTTTATCTCAAAGTTTCAAAAACAAGCTACTAACACTCAAAATAAAATGATAAGATTTGTACTTAATCTGGATGCCCGAGCCAGCATTCGTAAAGAACATTTTAATCATCTTTCTTGATTACCTGTTGAGAAAAGGGTTCATCATTTAATATTATGTCATGTTTTTAAGGTTAGGAACAATTTGGCTCCTGGTTACATGGATGAATTTTTTGTATCTCAAGACTCTGTCCATAGCTACAATACCAGGTTCAGAAATAAAGGTGGATATGGTCTTCCTTAGGTAAAAGGCTCCGGCTCAAAATCATATTTTTTTAGCGTCCAAACTTTGGAACAGTTTACCCTCATTTTTAACAACAATAAAGCATCTTAACAATTTTAAAGTCTCCATTAAAGATATCTTAATGAAAAACTTATAATAAATATTTAAACTTTTTAGCACGCATATTCATGATCTTATTTTTTGTTTTACTTACTTATTTCGGCGTAGGTGAATTCTGCTGTGACAGAAAGTTTTTAAATTTACAAAGTAGATTATTTTTTTCTCTTGTATTGTATACCATACACACTGTGATAGTTTGATAATAACAAAGTGATACTTATTTATTATTGTTTTACTTCTTACTAGTTTGCCTCTCTAGGTCATGCAACCAATACAAAGGACCGCAATGGAAATAAGTGCTTGCACTTCATTGCGTATATTGGTTATCCTTGGTATTTGAAGCATTCCATGGTTATCTCTGCCTACCTACCTACCTACCTACCTACCTACCGATCTATCTATAGATCTAAATTTTGCATTAAGGAAAATATGCACTTTGGTCAATAACTTATAAACTACTTGAGATATCAACTTGAAACTTGGAATATATATTCACCATCAAATTCAACATCATTACCAACAAGACCCATAACTCAGCTATCAATATATTTCAAGTTATGCCCCTTTTTTCTTATATTTTGTGTTAAGCAAAATATGCATTTTGCCCATAACTTTAAAACTACTTGAGATATTGCCTTGAAACTTGAAATATATTTTCACCATCAAAATCTACATCATAACCAACAAGACCCATAACCCTGCTTCCAATATTTTCAAATTATGCCCCTTTTTCACTTAAATTTTGTGTTAAGCAAAATATACACTTGGCCCTTAACTTTAAATCTACTTGAGCAATCACCTTGAAACCTGGAAAATATGTTCACCATCAAAATCTAGGTCATTATCAACAACACCCATAACTCTGCTTCCAATTTTTTTAAGTTATGCCCCTTTTTCACTTATGCAATTGTCCCATAATTTTGAAACAACAGGAGATATTACTTTGAAACTTGGAATATATGTTTGCCACCAGTTCTAAATCATTATCAAGAAGATCCATAACTCAATTGGAAATATTTCTGTAAGTTATGCCCCTTTTGCATTTAGTTTTTACCTCGACTATTCGATATTTCATTGAAACTTTGATATTTTTTCACCATCAAAATCTACATCATTACCAACAAGACCCATAACTGTAATTCAATTACTCTACAAGTTATGCCCTTTTTCCACTGTTCCTTTTTTCACTTATATTTTCACTTAAGTGCACTTCATCGATAACTTTGCAAATACTTCAACTTCAAACTTCCATTATATTTAATTTCAGTTCTTTTTCTGTAACATTAATGAAGTGATTGATAATTGAACTAAAAGTAAAATTCTCTGATAAAATATTACTTACAAGTTTTCGAACAAATCCAGAAATATTTCATAGTTATTCCCCTATTCAGTTTAATATTTATGGTAAATTAAGGAATTATTTCTGTTATTTGAAATGAATTTCTCCCTTACCATTCACTTGTTAATATTTTTCCTGAGTGCACATGAATGTATGGCCATAGTTGTTATTGTTTTAATCTTCAAATTACATTTGTTTCAAATGATTCGAATAGTCGAGCGCGCATTTCCATTATAGCCCATAAACAGCCTTTAAAATCAGATCACCGAGCCTTCAATATTGTAATTTTGTCATGTTCTATGGCTTTCAAAGTCCCCTTTCATCTATTTAATCATTATATGCTCTTGAATGTGGCCTTTCTCGATGTGTGAACATAACTGTTTCACGACATCTTTTTTTCTATTTGCTTTGCACCAGTCGTCGATCTAATTTAGATTAGTATTTGTAAAATGTGATAAAGAATACTTAGTTCGTCCTGCAATTAAAACTTTGCTTAACTGATTGTTGTTCGTTACATTATATGTTATACATCTGCTTGACTTTAGTATATTGTGCTATTCTAGACTGCCTATATGTACGTATCTAATTCACAAAAGTTAAATTAATTACTGCTACAACAATAATTATGTCGTTCTTAGATGGACAAGTTGAGTACAATACTATTCTCCAGTAAATGAATAACCTTCAGATTTAAAAAGTCAGGAAGAAGAAACATAATAATCTTATTAATGAACATCATTTTTCTTCTTCAATATTTGTTTTATTCTTACCTACTTTTAAATTAAATATTGTTTAGAATTTGAGCCTGGGCTTAATATAAGGTACTGAATTCATATAGGAAAACAATAAATAAGCATTAAGAAGACGATAATTTATTGATCCAAAGAAAAAACTCTTTCTTTTTAATACTTTCTTAGCTTAGAGAATCAACGAAATTAGCATACCTGATAAAAGATACCTCATGACCAATTTAAACTTTGGGTGAGAGTTTTAATCTTGAGTTTAATACAATCACAAAACATTGTGATGAATCAAAAACAACAACACAAATTTTGTTTGAAAGCGTTGAAGAGGCCTTCAGGGAAGATTGGGTAATTAAATGTGCAGCCTCGTTAATAAAGACTTAACTTATTTACTAACTTATTAACTTACTAAACTGCACAGCAGTACACAAATGCAAATTAAGTGATTCATGGATTAATCATATTAAATCCGACTAGGTCATTCAAAATCTATATAAAAAGGATGCTACTTGTTTTGAATCACATATAGTAAAACGAAAACCGAGAAATAAATTCAACATAAAAGATCGAGTGGAAGGATTCCCGCAAAAAAATTCTTTAGTGATTCGTTGTGATTTCTATACGTTAATTGAGCGCTGTTAAATCTCTGTATAATCATAATGGTTTTTATTTTAGCTGGCATTTTCCGCTATAGATGTTTACTTTTCTAATGTTTTAAGTGATAATAAGCATTACTATATGTGCTTCACTTTTATCTGAATAATTAGTTTCGGGTACATTTTTGGAATTCTTAAATCGTGCTCAACTATTTCTTAAACGACAAGCAATCCTCCTCTGTAATCCGATTCCTTGTATCAGATTGAATAATAAAACGGACGAGAAAGGAACCTTAAGAGAATTTTTACCGCTGAAAGTGTTATCACGGTTTATAGTTTGATTACGAGATTCAGAGATTCAACGCATGACAATTTAAACGTTACAAGTTTTAATTTAGTTAAACTTAACATAAATCGGTTTAATATGATTATAGGTTTCAAGATTCAATGCTCGTCTCAAATCATGCCATTTACTTTTCTTTTTCATTAGTATGACGAATATGCTTAGAACAGTATAAACACAATGATTTTCACTTAGGCAAATTTTGTTTTAAAAAAGCGAAAAATGCATGTTAGGAAAAGGCCAAATCCAGAAGACAAAACCTCCCAATACAGCCAAAACAAACAGTAGAGAGCAAATTAGAGGAGTTATAAACATGATCATTTTCAAAGTAGACACCACAAACACTTAACGAAAATAAGAACCTGAGAGGTTACCGCCTTGAAACTGTAGCACTGACTGTCATTACCTCGACCACGACCCAATAGCTATTATATTGGCGTATTTCTTGTACGGGTTAATTGTATGTCATGATTTCCGTATAAATAAAGGGCACTATTTATCATTCTTTAACACTTCAGTGATGTTAATTCATGGTATCTGGAACAGATAAGTAAGACAATACTGCCGTAATCGTTGACATTAATTGATATATAATACAGTAGCAGAGGAAAACATTCATTCTAATTTGCGAAAAGAAGATTTTAATCACTATGAATAAAACAACATTTCTTTAACCTTTTGGGGCAGCATGTGAACGCATAAGCAAGGTAAATTCCTGAGTACAATACATTTTCTATAGAGACAAGATCGCGCGGATTTCCAAATTAAGATAAAGCCAATTTATGTCGTAACATACGCTTGAAAATTATTGAAAAGTCCAAATAAATGCCGTTTATTGGTCCTCGTCATTCGACTGAAGCATCCATTCAGATCATACCCGTTTCATTTGAAATCAAGAATGAAGATATAGGCTTTTTTCATGCCATTACTTCTTTTTATTTTCTTCTTTTGTGAATTTTAAGGATATTTTAATCTGCTCAAATCAATATTTTTGTATTACCGATTTTACGCTTTTGTTATTACTTAAATTGTTAAACAACCGTTTTGCAAAACTGTCCACGTCACAAGTTTTGACTTGATAAGTTATGTTTATTTCGACGTTTAACCGACAAATTATCCATCGCATACATAGGCTCCTTCCTTCCTATAAAGACAAAAAAGAAATTTGATTTAATATGAAATATTATTCATATCCGTTTACAGAGGTAGGAGTCATTACGGAGAAAAAAAAACAAAATAAAATTTATCACCTTTGAACGGCAAACATCTGTCAACAGAAAGCACAATAGTGGGATATTCACAGAAGTAAATCCAAACAGAAGCTTTAAAATTATCATTGTTCGCTAATGTGATGTTCATCTAAGTATATAATATATTGAGCCAAAATGAAAACTTGACAAGAATTACATGGAAAACTCCTATTACATTATTGATGCCTATGAATGTAAATATCTGGAGGTATTTGACCACCAATACGTTTATCATTGAAGTTGTCGGTTCAGTATCTATCGGTCTTTAAAAAGAAACATGGGGCCCTGGTCTCGGTAAGATCATTGAGTACTCGCCCCTTTGGCTTTGCAATGCTTTTAGCTTCTTATGTTTTCTATGTTTGTGTGCTTTTGCATGCAACATTGTTATGGGTGAGTTAGAGCTATTTCACAAAGACAACTTGTACTTGATTGTTGATATGAGAACCTGTTGGAACAAGTTTGAGGTTGGTGCGCCCAAGAACCTGGTTTAAACCCCGAGTGGCAATCAAAAAGTGGAAAAATAAATATCGAAATCATCTCTTTAATAATATATACTTAGCAAAAATAAAAAAGTATCCACTTTCCGATCAACAATTGTGCAAAATTAGATAAAGAAATTTAAAATATTTTCCTTAAACAAAATTGCATTTCCGTCATTGCAAAAATAAAATGTTCTTGAAAATTGGAAGTCACACCTTAGTTACATTCCCTTTGTTTAACTGAGATTTCAGGAAGAAGTCAGCCCTTAAACAAGTTCAAATTTGGAAGAAAGACATTAATTTTATTATACATTTGTTTTATAAAACAATTAGTGAAGTCATTAAAAACCAAATTCCCACCATTTCCAATTACATACCTTTCTTTTGAACAATAAGCGCTTTGAAATTTATGTCATTTAATGGGCAGTTGCCAAGGTCTTATTGTGGAACAGTATGTTCGCGGGAAATAAAACTTAGAACAACTGAAATTAACTAATAAAACACCATTTAAAGCGTTTCTCATTTCATTAAAATATCTTAATGATAATATATAAATATAAAAGTGGATGCTTTTTATTTATATCAGTATACTGTGAACATTTTTCAATCAAGAAATTAAGATTAATAACGTTCGTATGATGTATTTCTGAATTGTTACTGCCCACGCCGCCAATCCCCGGGTTCAACGAATCTCAATATTTTCACCAATAAACAGTACAATTTTCGATCCATTCCAAAGAGCATGTGTGTTTGAGTCAAGGTGTTCCTGATATGTGTTATTCACTGTTTTACGACTCTTAACAACACTTTTACTAGTTTGTGTAAGTCGACCATTCATTGTCTGGAAGTACGATATAATGATATCAATTTCAAGAATTTCATCATGATTCATAAGGAGTGGTGATAAATATCAGTGATCGTCTGAAAAGGTTAGCAATCTCGGATAATACTTGATTCCGAAAAAAAACATTGCACCACTAAGTCGACTTAAGTAAGATTAGAATCTCTTAAATCTGAAATAGGATGAGACAGTTCACCTAATGTTAACTTAATGACTGTAATAAGTTTATCTGTTATCCTAAAATGGACGATATGAGAGAAAATGTCATTATTTCACCAGTAAATAATGTCCCGCTGTCCATATTAAAATAGGCCATGATCCTAGTTTATTGTTATATTTATTTTAATGACATACCTCTCTAATCGTATGTCGGAGTTTTTATGTCCTAATTTGGTATTTCCCATTTTGTCAAATTTCATCTTTGATTTTTATTAACATGTGACAATTGTAATACATATATTTATTTCAACAGCTAAACATAATGAACTAAAGGCAATAATCAATCTCTCTAAGATTTTGATGAATTCATATACATGCCATTATATGTTTTTTCTTTTGAAGTGCTAAACAACTGCACAAAAGGACGAAACTTTTAATTAATGATTTTTATACACATTAAGAGTAACAATACGATGACGCAAAACATTTTTAATTTCAGTAGAGGTCATACCAAACTTGTCAAGGTTGTTATGAGATCTGTTTAATATGAACGTTTTTCTACATCCTATTGAAAAAAAACAGCAACAAAAACTTAAAAATTAATACAGAATGAAAGATCAAGAGCTTAGAATTCCGACAAAATTCAGTTGTTCCCATACTTTGTAATTTAAAAGAATGTCAGTGATTTGTTGTGTTTTTTGTTCTGTGCAGATTTTATTTGTATTATTAAATCAGTTTCATTTTACCTTTATATTTTGCAATTACAAATTTAGAAAAAGTGTAAAAAAACAACAGAAAAAAGCTATATGCGCTTTCTGAATTCTAAATATTTCCTAATCTGGAATGCTATTCGTTATATAAGGTTAAGTGATAGGTTATTTTACCATTCAAAGTGCAACCACTGCTCATCTTTCACGTACTAGTTTTATTTTTTTACGCGATTCAGAAATCCCACGCATTTCAGTATGATACTGTACTAGATTTCAGGATTCAAGCTTGAACCATGAATCAATATGATAATATATTTCAGGATTCAAGCTTGAATCTTGAATCAATATTATAATAGATTTCAGGATTGAAACTTGAATCATGAATAAATATGATAATATATTTCATAACCCAAGCTTGAATCTTGAATCAATTACATTTACTTTTGCATTACAATAAAATTTTCGAATGTGCTGGTATGTGAATAGTATGTGTGACGTTATCCATTTCAACAAACCCTGTTAAAGGATTGTACAACACTGCATTGCCTGTTACCAAAGACGACGTATCTGTCAAAATCATAGCTATTGCTGGCGGTATTTATCCTGTGTCTTGATCTCCTAATTAATAAGAGACACAATCACTTATGTTATGTTAACTGCTGGTCTTTGGAAGAGAAATTGCTAAGATGTCGCGACACATGACCGTAGTCGTTGACAATTATTAATTAAGTAGAGACATTCATTTATAGTCTTTGAAGAACAGTTTTCTAATCACTATGAAATATGACAAGGTAACTATAGTCAATTAAATAAACCTTTTGGCATGAGACTAACGCTCACTGAGCTGAATTTTGTCAAAGAAATACTTATGTCTGCAGTTGCAAAAACGAGATCGTATTTTTATTAATTGGTCGCAACCAGTAAGGTCTAATCCCTTTTGATTGGAATCACGAATGTTGCATAACGACGTAGAGTCTACAAAGATATTTGCTGGGTTTTTTTGTCGTGCCATTGTATCATTCTCAGTTTTCTCTGAATTTAGTATGTTCAATTCAAAACTGCTTTTGTATTACTGATATTGATAAACTACCATTTCACCAAAATGGAAACAATTTGTCTTGATGGGTTATCTTTATTTGGACGTAGAACCAGCAAGGAGTCTCCCCAACATACACAAGTTCAAAACTTCCCACACAGAACAGAAGGAAATAGTTAAAAATTTAGTCATCACGTTAACAGATTTAGAACGGGGACATGTCAAGTATGAAATAGAAATATATAATTCAGCATGTACCGCTTTAAAGGAGCAAATGGTATTTAAGGCCAAATAGTATATGGGTGTAAGCTAAATAATTTTCACTGTTTGATATTGTGATTTCTTCTAGTTGGTATTAATTGTGTATAAATATAGAGCATTATATAATAAATATATTATATCATCATATCACTTACTGCAACTCACCGAAGTCACTGCTTCCTATCATGGCAAAGTAAAAGAAGCATAGGTAGCATGAACAGCCGTGGAACAATAATAAATGTTTAGGTTTTTGTTTACTGTGGTATCATTTAAATTCGCGGGGAAGAATTTTTGCGGAAAAGCCATTAAATGGATGAAAATGGAAGTTTGAAAGCCGACGAACACGACAAATATGAAAATATTGCAGGCTCGGTTTGATTGAGCCTATTAATTGGCAGTGATGGAAACATATATTACTGCCCACGCCGCCTAGCCCCGGGTTGAGCGCAACTCAATATTTACACAAATAAACAGCAATATATTGATCCAACACTAACGATGGCATGCAAATGGCGGGGAACATGGAACCTTCAATGCGGTATTTTCAGATTAATACCATTCCATGTTCAGCGGCGTATGGTACCCAGATAAAAGAATGGGTTTACCCTAAACGAGAAAACATAATGACCACCTCAGGGTTAAATCAAACTTCATTGTCCATCAAAAAAGTGAAATATGCATATCAGGAACCGTCACACTCACAAAACACAGCCTCCCAACGCAGCGAAAATGAAGAGAGGAAGAGAGATAGATAGATAGAGAGAGAGAGAGAGAGAGAGAGAGAGAGAGAGAGAGAGAGAGAGAGAGAGAGAGAGAGAGAGAGCATGTAATTATGTCAATTAAAATAAGTCGCCACAAACAGTTAACGAAAAAGAAAACCCTTTGGGTTACCGCCTTAGAACGGTCATTGGCAAATCAAATTGCCATAGAGGGTTTAAACCAGGTTCTAGGGCACGCCAATCTCACACTTGCCCCATCAGGTTCTTATTTCACAAAACAAGTACAAGTTGTCTTGGTGAAATAACTTCAACCCACCCATCATCTCACATCATTTCCGCCATTTTCACGTTGAAAACAGTGAAATATGCACGTATCAGAAATCGCTACACAAAACACAGCCTCCTGACGCAGCGAAAAAGAAGAGAGGAAACGAGAGCATGTTGTTATAAGTATGTCAATTAAAATAAGACGCTACAAACGATTAACGACATAGAGAGCCATTGGGGTTACCGAGATTGTTCAATTTGATGTCTTCTTCATTTAAAGTAAAATTGGATTAATAGCGTCGTAACCCTGCTGTTAATTATTGAAATTGTCGGCCACTCAGTACGACTGCTTCGTAATTGATAATTCTCCAAAAGATTGAGTCGTATAATTTGAAAAAGCCACTGAACATGAGACTACCAAGTCATAAATACTTCGATGTAAAGAGACCACATTCACGTTTAGCTGCGTCTGCTTTAGTTTTCATTTAAAACCACACCTAACGCGTTCCAGGTGTTGAGATAGGGTTTGTTATATTTCGTGACAAAATTCTGGCACAAAACCTGTTTTAAAATATTTAATATACAGTGAAAACCTATTTAAACATTTATTTATACTGATATTGTTTTACACCTTTTAAAAGCTTTATGTTATCTCGAGCTTTCTAATTAATCATTTAGCGTTATCTCGATGATTTGTTAAACATTTTTGATTGTCATGGCATTTCTCAAAAGAAGGCTATGAACAGTTTATTTTTTATTTGTATTTATTTTATAGCATTCTAGGGGATTCTTTACACCTTTGAATGAACGATGGCGGAAGGACTTTGAAATTTAATCATGGTTTCTAGGATATCGAAAAAAGAACTTCAGTGTTCTTATTAATATATTTCATACCTGCGATCGTCATCTTGCTGATTAAGTTAAAAGTGCAGAACCCTCAAAAGAAAGGTCATATATCTCCCCTCCACCTTTCACTTTATTCAGATGCTTTCATTTTACGGGTTTGCAAAGTTACAAAGATAGAGTGGAATGTTCTCTGAAAGAAAGCATTTGAAATTTGTCTACAAAATAAATATGAAGTCAGTTTTGCATGTGTAGACTTGGTTACATTCTTTATAAAATGCGTTTGTCATTTGTCTAGAAAATGAATATGAATTCAGTAAAGCAGACACTGCCATAATTTATTCAGAATCTTTTATGTTGTTTTTGGCATGGTTTGCATGAAAGACAAGATTACTTACCTAAAATGAGTTTATCATTTGTCTACAATATAAATCTACATTCAGTTTGACAGACACTGATTTAGAATCAACAATCAAGACGCGCACAAAACTTCCAAATATATCAGCAGCATACCATTGACAGTGTGGAAACATGCTTACAAATCCCGGTCTTAATTTACTGCTGATAAAAACCGGTATGATAAAAGTAACGGTTTAAAATGTTTTAATCAGTTTTCATTGAAAACAAGCAGACATCGAAGGCACCGTTATTGTTATTTTTTGCCGTGAATCGAATGCATTTGAAAGGATTCTTAGTTGCGTTCGCAGATAATGCCTTGAAATTAATTAAATGTATTTTAAATCAATTTATATAACAAACTGTCTATTAGTGTCAATCAACTTGAAACATCCAGAACGATGTTTTATTTTCAGACAGTGTTGCTTCATAACAGTTGTCTATGATTCCGACATGGTAGATGTACCCTCTTGAACTCGATATGTGTCTAGTTGGTGGCATTCAAAGTTCTATCGATTGGATAATCACAGTAGCGTCAATTTGTGCCGTGTTGCGGCTGTAAAACGTCGCCCCGTACATTTAATCAGTACTGTTATCAATTGCATACTTAAGCCGTTGAGTGAGCACGATATTTATATTTGGGAAAATATTGAGTTGCGCTCAAACCGGGGCTGAGCGGCGTGGACAGCATTTCAACTGCTGTTCATGAACACACTCAATTTAACCAAGCCTGTAATATTTTTACTTGTGTCGTGCTCGGTTACTTTCAAAGTTCATTTCCTTATTTAAATATGGATAATAAAAGATTTAATAATTTAAAGCAAATCTGTAATACTGCGATCAATAAGAAGTTTAATAGAAGATGTTTTAGCGGGTCTTGGTATAGCCGCCTTACAAAAGCTATGGTTGATTTTGAGAATTAAGTTTAATCCCAACCTCGATTAAACGTCCTCAATGTATGAGTTTATGGCACTGTACATTGGTGTAAATATGGAGCTGCGCTCAACCCCGGGCTAGACGGTGTGGGCATAAAGATCCATTACCATTACTGCCCATGAAAAGGCTCAATCAAACCGAGGATGTAATATTTTCATATTCGTCGTGTTCGTTGGCTTTCAAAGTTTCCTTTTCATCTATTTTCATAAAAAAACGTAAAACGGATGCATTTTTCTTTTTTCAAATATGAAGAGTTTACTCAAATTCCATGCAGAAAAATGAAATTGTATGATAAATAAGAGTACTTAGAACATTGGCTGAATGTAAATATTCCTAGAAAGGTGGTTTGTGTGGGCGGAAAGTTTTTCTGTGATAAATACAGAGTCAAATATTTAAGAATGTATACACATTATGGTAGATGTAATATTTTTTTACACATGTTAGATATATAAACTTTCTAAATGTTAAAGCTGTTTTTTTTTTACTTAAAACAATAGCTATACACATATATACATATATGTGTTTGAGTATGGTTGAGACGAAATTTTATTTTTTCATTCTTGTAGAACGGTAAATTGTACTTGTATTCTTAACTTTTATACATTTGTTCTGAAAAATAACGATACGCACGTTTCACTAAAGAAAATAGTTTTTAAACAAAAAATGTTGCAAATATTTGTTTCATTATTACTGAATTCAACAATATAAACACGTCCGGTTAACATTTCTATTGCTGATATAGATCTGCACCAGAAGAGCAGCTCTCAGAGCAGCAGACAAAAATCGGGTTCACAAAAATAGAACGAAACTTTATTGACGCTTTGCGGTCATCCGACAAATGTTTTAATCATTTTAAAGTTCTTAGCACTGAAGTCTGTTCTATTTTGAATCGATTCTATTTTGCAACCAATATTGCTGAAAAACCATGTTGATTTTGAAATCTGTAAAGATTTACTTCTTTTAGATGACAACAGATGGAATATGTCAGGAAATCGGCTTAACCCAGTATGACATTTGGCAAAGCATGATATTGGTATTTATTGAGGACGTATTATATTGTCTAAAAATGGAATAAATCTCAATCGCCACACTCACAAAACACAGCCTCCCTTCGCAGCGAAAATGAAAAGAGGAAAAGAGAGCATGTTGATATTTATAAGTGTATTTGGGTGAGTGGGGAAGGGTAAGAAAATGACTGTAAAATAAATCTATGAGGGATGAAACGATAACAGTATTGATTGACGTTTTTCGGCCGCATACGGCTCAGACAAAACTACTGTGATAATAAAAGTGGGAAATGATAATTTCAATATTTGCAGACTGTCAATCATTGTGGGTGGCAGTTTTTACAGGCGTACTTGAACTATATTATTCGTAGATACGGATTGTATGTGCTGTGTTCTCTCTTGCATGGTTGCTAGGCGCTGCCGCCGAATTTGTATGACTTTGGGGTTATCGATACATTTTATAGATTATTATTGAGATATACTAACTTGGCAAGATGTTCGATTTCATTCTATTTGCTATTTTTACATTTTGCTATTTTATACATTATTTTATTGTTCATTGTTATATCTTTGCTGGGTTGTTTTGGCACTCTCGTATAAACAATTTGATCACGGATGATTAATGACCCTCTGGTACCCTGGGAAACGAATTTTCGATATGATTTCTACGCTAACATTAGAAATAATTCAATGATGAAGATTTCATTTAATTGAAAAAGGATAAATAGCCGTCAGCTTATTACTGGATTGGCCAGGATATTATCTTCTATATTGAAAGTGTGGAAGGCGACACAAAATCAAACTATACAATTCTTATGTACGATAATGACAATGGAAGTTTGAGTCATGCAACCCTGCAAGAATTAATGAATAATTGTGTATTTATGTCTATTTATAGGCAATTAATACACGGACTGACCTATTCAGGTTTCCAAAGATAAACATCCCTGTCTTGAAAAGACACAACTAGAAAACATAGCCAACCTACACAGTCTATTAAAAAAGCGATAGGACACTAAAACTAGTAACGAAACAGAGATCATATATGGTTTCAAAATGTTTATTCATCCCATTCATTCAACGCGGTGCTAGAGTCGAGTTTCTTGTAACATTTATGTATTATTAAGAATAAGGCCCGCTTACCTTCATTGTGGAGAAGTCAATAGCAGTTTGATTTTGAATATGATAGAACCCAATATTAAAACCCAAAACGGCCACAAAAAAAACAACACAAAAATAAACGGTGAATGTTTTGTTAATAAACTGACCCGATAGAAAATTGACGCAGTGTTACATGTATTAACCCTTAAAAGAGAGAAGGCTTTGAAATTTGAACCCCATAAGAGGTTAGATGTAATATCTAAAAATGAACAATGTACACTATGAAAGCATTTAAATCATCTTTTGATCATATGTTTTAATAGGAAACCATGTTCAGTAGAGAAAGTAGCTTCATGCAGTTTTTGAATCATTAGCTTTATTAAGCAGAAATACACTAGGATGTATATTGTTAACCCGAGTTGATGAGATAATTGTTTATTTAAATGAATTGTTTCTTTCTGTTCAGTAACGACTATCTTGTCTAATTAGAATAAACCCATTCTGTTATCTGAGGACCATACGCCACTGATTGAGGACTTGTATAAATCTCAATATATCACACTACAGGTTCAAAATTGAGATGATTTTCAAAGTTCAGTCATTAATTTCATTTTGTACAGTATTAATCAATATAAAGTAAAATGTGTTACCCATCCGAGTACTCATGAGACAGACAGTTTCAGAATTTAGGTTTAAAAATATGGGTTGAAGGTTATAAAACTGAGATTGGAAACCAGTCTCAAATCTCAAGCATCTGATTGGCTGAAATGGCGACCAGTCGCCATGCTCAGTTTTATAACCTTGAGCAATGACCTTGTTATATATTTATTTACTATGCAACGGAGACAAACCAATTTAATCGTTATTAGTTCGTGTTTTTATCTGTAGTTTATGTTGTATTTCAAGTGTGTAAGTGTTTGTCACTCTTGGCATTTTTCTCCACTGGCTTAAGAGCATCTGTTAATAGTGTGGATGTTTCCTGATGTGTTATTCACTGTTTCACGACTCTTAACAACACCGTTACAAGTATGTGTAGGTCGACCATTCATTTTCTGGACGTACGATATAATGATATCAATTCAAGAATTTCACCATGATTCATAAGGTGTAGTGCTTAATAAGGTTACCGATATAGGACAATTCATTGCTTTTCAGGAAAAACATTGCACCACAAAGCCGACTTAAGTACGATTAGAATCTCTAAAACCTGATATAGGATAAGACATTTCACCTAATGTTTACTTAATGACTGTAATTTTTATGTATGTTATTTTTAAATGGACCATATGAGAAAAAATATCATTCTGTCGTCACTTAATAAAGTCCTTCTGTCCATATTAAAATAAGCAATGGTCCTAGTTTATTATCATATTTATTTTAACGACATACAAATCGAATCCTTTGTAAGAGTTTTTATGTCCTAATTTGGTATTTCCCGTTTTGTAAAATTCCAATTTTGATTTTAATGTAACACGTGGCAATTGTAATACATATGTAATATATTTTATTTACACAGCTATATATCATGAACTAAAGACATGAATTAACCTCAACATAATTGAATACTTTCCTTAATATTTTTTTTGAAAACGTTAAACAACTGCAAATAGGACACTACTTTAATGAGTGTAATACGCTGTAAGAGTAAAAAAACTGTGATGCAAACGCACATAAAATTCCAGGTCATATCAAATTTGTCAAGGTCGTTGCAAGATCTGTTTAAGTAACTTTTTTCTGAATCCTACTGAAAAAAAAACAACAACAAGAAACTGAGAAATAAATACCACACCAAAGATCAAGAGCTTCGGATTCCGACAAAAATTTAGTTGTTCACTTTGTTAATTCAAAGAATGTCAGTGATTTGTTTCTTTGTTGTTGCCTGGTTTCGTGCACTGTAGAATTATAGTGTTTTTAACATTTAACTTTGCTATATAAATTAACGATAATGATGTCTTATTTGTTAAATACCGTTTAACATTCTTTATTTGTATTATTATTATTATTATTATCAGTTTCATTTCACCTTTATAATGTACAATGGCCCATTAAGAAAATGAGAAAAAAGTTTAAAAAATCAACAACAAATAAACAAACGCGGAACCACTATACGCATTTTCTAAATTTCTAAATCGTTCCTAATCGTTTCTCAAACGACCATCAATCCGCATCTGATATACTTATTCCTTATATCAGATTGAGTAAAAGGGTATGTTTACCATTCAAAGTGCAACCACTGTTCATCTTTCACGTTTTTTGTTTTTTTCGCGATTCAGAAATCCCACGCATTACAGTAAGTTCAAATTAGTAGAACTGGACACAAAATGTTTAAATATGAAAAAGATCTTTCGATTCAATTAATATGGTAATATATTTCAAGATTCAAACTTGAATCTTGAATCAACAAGATAATATATTTCAGGATTCAAGCTTGAATCTTGAATCAATTTGCTTATATATTTCAGGATTCAAGCTTAAATCTTAAATGAATCTGATAATATATTTCAGGACTCAAGATTGAATCTTGAATCAATGTACTAATATATTTCAGGATTCAAACTTGAATCTTGAATCAACATGATAATATATGTTAGGATTCAAGCTTTGAATCTTGAATCAATATGATAATATATTTCAGGACTCAATCTTGAATCTTCAATTGATTACATTTTTCAATAAATATGACGGATGTGCTACTATGTGTATAAATTGTGTATTGTCATGCATTTCGCCAAACAACCCTGTTACAGGAAGCTTCAGCGTTTTTATACAACACTGCATTGTCTGTTATCAGAGACGACGTATCTGTCAAAATCATAGCTATTATTGGCGGTATTTATCTTATGTGTATATCCCCTAATTTATTAGAGACACACTCACATTTGTTATGTAAATTGCTGGTCCTTGGAAGAGATTTATAAAAAATGTCGAGACAAATGACCGTAGTCGTTGACATTAATTGATTAAGTAGATACATTCATTTTAGTATTTGAAGAACGTTTTTTCCTTTACTACGAAAAAGGGAACTATATACGTATACTCAATTTTATAAACCTTTTGGGCTGACGCTCCTTGAGGTGACTTTTGTAATTAAAATACTTTCTCAGTAGAGACAAAAACACACAAAATGCGTACCTAAGATTAATCAATTTGTTATCTAAGCATATGTCTACAGTTGGAAAAACGAGATTGTCTTTTATTAATTGGTCGCAACCAGTAAGGGATCACCCTTTTGATTGGAATCACGACTATTGCATAACGACGTAGCGTCTACAAAGATTTTTGCTCGCTTTATCGTAGCATTGTATCTTTCTCGGTTTTCTTTGAATTAAGTCTGTTCAATTCAATACTGCTTTAGTATTACTGATATTAATAAACTGCCATTATATCAAACTGAAAACAATTCTTCTCAATGGGTAATCTTTATTTGGACGTTGAACCGGCTAAGATTTAGAACGGGGACAAGTAATGAGATAAAATATATAATAATGCATGTGCCGCCTCAGAACGCAAACGACATTTAACAGAAGACCAAATAGTAGATGGATGTGAACATTTGCAAGCTATATAATTTTCTCTGTTTACTATTGTGGTTTCTGCGGGGATGAACTTTTGCAATTAATAATGTGTTCACTCGGGCGAAAATTCGCATAATGGTATTTTTATATAAATATTCAGACATATTATTACAATGTGTTATTTCGCTGAGGTTAAAATTCGCGGATTTACCGCTGCACAAATTCGCGAAATTTAAACCTGCGCGAAAATTTATTATACCACAGTTTATTTATATTTAGAACAAAAGTTTAGAAAACGACTGATTTCTACAATCATACACCACATACAATATAAAACAAGAGCCAGAGTGAATGAGGTTGGGAACCGTTAGATTAGGAACGCATAACGACCACTTTGGCGTTAAATCTTAAATCAGACGTTATTGTGCATCAACCTCACATCATATCCGCCAGGTTTACAAGGTTCACGTATGAGCAAACTTTTACGAAAGAATGAAAACACAGCCTCCCCACTCAACCAAATTTAGCGAGAAAAAGAGAGCATGCGTTGAAATGAAGATAAAAAATCTCCAGTGGTTAAATTGCCTTTTTTTTATTTCAGTCGCTCACTCCTTATTGTTTTCAGGCATTACCACTGATTTATTACTGTCAATAACTTTTTGACATACACATCGGTCCATTCGTTTCCTTCTCCATTTACAGTTAAGTTGTTTTGCCACTGACCGTTCCATATCGCTGACCCCAAAAGGTTTTCTTTTTTCGTTTATTGTTTGTAGTGTCTTATTTGAAATTGATATTCTTATAAATATGCTCTATTTTCCGCTGTACTTTTTGGCTGCGCGTGGAGGCTGTGTTTCTTAGAGAGTGGTAATTCTTGTAAAGAATTATTCACTTTTGTATTCTGCTGCATAAAATATCATTGCACATTCTATAATCATATACATCTAATCGTATATTTTATAACCGAAGTACACAGAGGATGACAGGAATCTTATCATTATTATCAATATGTTCAAATTGTTTACATGTTTTAAAATGTGCTGTCCATTTCTGTCCTTAAATATCCAAATAATGAACATAATAATAAAACAAAATCCTCGTCTTCAAGAGACTAAGTGTACATAAACCATGTTTTCGCTCTTCTGGAATGAATTCCTTTAAATCTCCTTATTTCAATCCTTAAAGGGACAACGCTCAACCCGCGGATGGGCTGCGTGGGCAGTATTATGCATTACCAATACTGTCCATGAACAAGCTCAATCAAACCGAACCTGCAATATTGTCATATTTGTCGTGTTCGGTGGTCTTCAAAGTTCCCTTTTTATCTATTTAAAATATTTTTTTTAGTTTTTTTAACCACACATTATATAAACTTCAGTTTCTCAAATGTGTTCGAACAGTCAATAGGTTCTAAGTCTGTTTAAACTACTGCCTGTTCTAGCTCCTAATGTAGGTCTGGGTTCTGTTTATGCAAAAGCAACAAATTAAGTTTGCTGTATAATTTAATTTCACACCCTTTACTTTTGTCACTCGCCTCTAGTCAAATTGTTTTCAATCTCTGCCACTGATTTATAACTGCCGATATCTGGTTCACATACACATTGGTCCGTTCGATACTTTCTCCATTTTCAGCAAAATTGGATTTACAGCGTCAAACCCACATAAAGAACCTTGAAGCTATATTTTTCACTGCTGCTATTTATGAAAGTTAACGACCACTCAATACGACTGCTCCGTAATGGATAGTACTCCAATAGATTGAGTCGTATAATTTGGAAAAGCCGTTGAACTTGAGACTACAAAGTCATTAATAATTCGATGTAAAGAGACCAAGATCACGATTACATGCGTCTGCTACAGGTTGGCCATAAACACTTCATCATTTTCACTTAGAAGGGTCTTGTCATCAGCATATAGTATAATGGGAATTTTCTGACCATCGATATTTGTATCAGTCCCAAGGTTATTCATCCCGGATATGAGATAATTAAATATATAGATTAACCTATAACGGTGACAGACTTATTTTTTGTTTTAAACCACACCTAACGCGTTCCAGATGTTGAGAATGGTTTTATAATATAACGTGAAGAAACTGGCACAAGACCAGTATTTAAATACTTAACCTAAACGGATAACAAAGTATTTAAACGTTTATTTATGCCGATCTTGTTTTTTCTGCTATACAAAATGTTTTGTGTTATCTTCAGCTTTCTAACATTATCAGTGCTAAACCCTCAAAAAGTCATCTACCACCTCCCCACCTTACATAATTATTCAGTTGAATTCATTTTACGGTTTTGCAAGGTTTGCTTCGGGGATTGTTTTCTAAAAGAATGCATTTGTATCAAGTCTAGAAATTTAGAAAATAAAATAAAATCAGTGTCTAAGGTTATACAACTGAGCATGGAAACCACTCTCAAATCTCAAGCATCTGATTGGATGAAATGGCGACCAGTCGCCATTTCAGCCAATCAGATGCTTGAGATTTGAGACTGGTTTCCAATCTCAGTTTTATAGTCTTCAGACCAGATTAGCTGACACTGCCAGATTGTTAAGATGTTTGCATGTTGTGTTTTTGCATGCGCAGAGAGGGTTACTCTCTTTAAAAAATGTGATTGTTATTTGTCTAGAAGATGCATATGATTTCAGTTAGCAGACACAGTCACAATTTATTCAGAATCTTTTATTTTGTTTTTTGCATGGTTTGCATGGATAGACGGGATTAATTCCCTAAAAAATACATTTTTCATTTGTCTAGAAAATGAATCTACATTCAGTTTATCAGACACTGAGATAAAAAGACGCACAGTAAACTTCCAAATATATCAGCAGCATATCATTGACAGAATGGAATACATTGCTTAGAAATACAGGTCTGACTTTACTTCTAAGAAATATGATACATGAAACAGTTTTAAAAAGTTCTAATCAGTTTGCAATGAATGCAATCTGACACCAAAGGCAGCATCATTGGTATTAGTTGCCGTGTTTCGAACGAATTTGATAGGAACTTATTTGCATCTGCAGATGACATTAATTGAATGCATTTGAATCGAGTTATATAATAAACAGACTATTATTGTTAATCTACTTGAAACACCCAAACCGATGTTTTATTTACATGCAAAGGAAACATACAGTGTTGCTTCACACAGTTGTCTATAATACCGACATGGTTGACGTACTTTCTTTAATTCGATATGTGTCTTGTTTGGTGGCTTTCGATGTCCCGTTGTAATCTATTAATATATCACAGTAGCGTCAATTTGTGCCATGTTGCGGCTGTAGAACGTCGCCCCGTACATTTAATGTGTACTGTTAAAAAATGCATAATTTAGCCGTTGAGCACGATATTTATATTTGGGAAAATATTGAGTTGCGCTTAAACCGGTGCTGGGCGGCGATGACAGCATTTCAACTGCTGTTCATGAACACAATCAATTTAACCAAGCCTGCAATACTTTTACATGTGTCGCGCTCGGTTACTTTCAAAGCTCATTTCAATCTATTTCCTTATTTAAATATGGATTATAAAAGATAAATGATAAATCTATTATAATGAGATTGATAAGCTGTTATATAGAAGATAATTAAGCGGGTTTTGGTATAGCCGCTTTACAAAAGCTATGGTGAATTTTGTAAATTAAGTTTTATCCCAACCTCGATTTAATGTCCTTAATGTATGAGTTTATGGCATTTTCATAAAAAGAAGTAAAAAGGATGTATCGGTTTTGTTTTCACATTTGAAATAGATGAAAAGGGATCTTTGAACACGACGACAAATATGAAAATATTGCAGTCTCGGTTTGATTGAGCGTGTTCATAGACAGTTATGGAAACATATATAACTGCCCATACCGCCTAGCCCCGGGCTAAGCGCAATCCAATATAAATACTAATAAACAAATGAATACAATTTGACCATCCCAAACGATGGTGTGCATATAGCGATGGACATGGAATTTTCAATGCGGTATTTTCAGAATAATACCATTCCATGTTCAGCGGCGTATGGTCCCCAAATAAAAGCATTGATTTGCCCTTAACGAGAAAACAATGGGCGGAACTTAACAAAATAGAATTTTGACAGGGGATATGAGAATATAAATCCTGCATATCACAGACAAGGCCAAAGGCAAAATGTAAAATGGGCCTCTATTGTGACACTTTTTGTTTTAGCAAGATGATACTGCAATGTTGTGAAAAAATGTGCGAAGGGTAACCGACGTTGACATTGAATTTCAAAAGCCGCCAATCGTGTAATCATCTCATACAATACACCAATTGAAATGAAATAGGAACCGCAAAAGATTCCGTTAATTAAAAAAATATTATTATTATTTCATTTTTATGTCTTCCAAACATAAATTCCTTAACTTCTTTAGTTGACTATACTAAAATCTAGCGTTTACACAAATTATTCGCCTCATACAAAGCCTTCAACATTTAAACGTTCTAAATAATTTGATTCACTTTTATAAGCCATTGACCAGATAGAAAGGGATTGATGTTACACTCAGTCGAATCAATGTATATATTATTTGGATGGTTTTTTATGTCATTTATATTGTATTTACATTTTTGTCTTGGAAATGCAGGTTCCTTTGATCTAACGAATGTAAGTTAGGTTAAAACTTTATTCTGTAATTGAAAGCGTCTCCACAAATAGTTGCTGTAATGTGAATGATATCGTTTTTTTTATTTGAAAATTATGGTGCATAGTAAATTCCCTCGACTTGAAAACTAGTATTCGGACATAGAAGAAAATATAAATTTTAAAGGCCCTCAATGGGATTCGAACCCTTATGGCGACATCGCCATGTCACATAACATCAGGCAGTTCACCGATTGAGCTAGCTTGAACAAGCCCAAGGGTTGACATATAAGATAATAAAGATTAGTTGCTAGTTTTAAGGTTTACCGAAAGAAGACCCAGAAGTAAGAACAGCATTTACTTATTTCAGGTATTTCAGAGTTCATCATGCAAACAGTTTTTCATTTGTTTTAGTATGTGCGTTTATTAGGACAAGACTTAGATTAAACTAAGCTTGCAAACATTTATTCCATCCTCAGATAAATGCATTTCTTTACTAAAATCTAGGTGGCAATAAATATTTTTCCCAAAATTCATTTTTGAAATTTTAGTCAGTTCTCGGCATTTGCAATGTTAGTGTCCCCTAAAAAGCACAAATGCATATTGTACTTATTTGTTCTCCATAATTATAAGTTGGTGTACCCTTATAACAGAACCTGGTTTCAACCACGAGTGACAAAAAAACCTCATGTTCTCTTTTCCCTTATTGTTTGTGGTGTCTTAAGTTTTATATCGATATATATATTCATATTTTCTCTCTAATATTTGGATGTGTAGGGAGGATCTGCGCACTGCACATGGTCTTTGCTAAATATAAATAGTTTTATTGTACACATTTCCTGAACTGTTACACGTATGTAGTGATAGAAAAGCAGAATGAGTCACTTACCAAAATAGTTATTGAAACAAACAAATGTTGTATATATTTGTGTCATTATTACTGTAACCAACAGCTATAAACTAACGTCTGTTCTATTTTGCAACCGATATTGCCGAGAAACTATGTTGATTTTGCAATCTGTAAAGTTCTGCTTCTTTTCGATGACAACAGATGGGATATGTCAGGCAATCGGCTTAACCCAGTATGACATTGGGCAAAGCAGGATATTGGTATTTATTGAGGACGTATTATATTGTCTTTAAATGGAATAAATCTCCATCGCCACACTTACAAAACACAGCCTCCCCACGTAGCGAAAAAGAAGAAAGGAAAAGAGAGCATGTTGATATTTATAAGCGTGTTTTGGTGAGTGGGAAAGGGTAAGAAAATGACTGTAAAATAAATCTAAGAGGGATAAAACGATAATAGTATTGATTATGAACAATACGGGGAGACGTTTTATGGCCGCACACGGCTCAGACAAAACTACTGTGATTATAAAAGATGGAAATATGCTAATTTCAATCTTTGCAGAATGTCGATCATTGTGGGTGGCGGTTTATATAGGCGTACTTGAACTATATTATTCGTAGATACGGATGGTATGTACTGTGTTCTCTCTTACATGGTTTGCTATGCGCTGCCGCCGAATTTGTATGACCTTGGGAATATCGATACATTTTATAGATATTATTGCGATTTACTAACTTGGCAAGATGTTCGATTTCATCCTATTTTCTATTTTACATTTTGCTATTTTATACATTGTTTTATTGTTTATTGGTTAATCTTTGCTGTATTTTTGTGGGCACTCTCATACATATTATTTGATAACGGATGATTAATGAACCTTTGGAAACCTGGGAAAAGAATTATCGATATGATTTCTACGCTAACATTAGAAATAATTCAATGATGAAGATTTCATTTAATTGAAAATGATAAATAACCATTAGCTAATAACTGTTATTGGATAAAATATGAAGGATTGTGTGAAAGGCATCACAAAATCAAACTATACAATTCTAATGTGCCATGAATGACAATGGAATAGAATGCAACCCCACGAGAATAAGTGAATTTTTGTGTATTTGAGTCTATTTATAGGTAATTAAGCAATAATACACGCACTGACTTTTTCAGGCTTCAAATTTACTCCATTTCTTCCAAATATAAACATCCCTGCCTGGATAAGACATAGCAAGAAAAGATATCCAACCTACACAGTCTATTGAGAAAAGCGATAGTGTCAGAAATAGGACAATAAAACTAACAACGAAAAAGAGAACATATATGGTTTCAAAATGTTTATTCATCCCATTCAACGATGTGCTAGTGTCGAGTTTCTTGTTACATTTATGTATGATAAAGAATAAGGCCCGACTACCTTCATTGTGGAGAAGTCAATAACAAGGCAGCAATCAGTAAGAAATAATTCTATATATCCTTTTTGCTCTCTTATTCTTGTTGCATTGTTAGTACTAGACTATATAAACTCTACATGAACAAGTTTCAAACTTGAATTATATATCATCAAGAAAAAAAAACAGTGACTCAAATTTGGCGAAGATCGCGTCAAAATGTTGATATAAATGAACAAAAGTAACAAATGAACATCTGTATGTAGTAATGCATACAGAAAAAGTAACAAATTGCCATAATTCCCGAACAGGTGAAGCAAATACATTTTTTGTAACAAAGCATCCGTATTTTGCAACAATTCCGTTCCAAATTAAAACGAAGAATTGAGGTCACAAATGTGTTGCACGCACGGACGGTTACCATTACCCACATAAATTAAAAACAAGAAGACCCCGCAATGCGACGAAACCGGGTTTCCTTCTTAAAATTTAAGTGAAAAATGGGGCATTACTATGACAAAATACAGTCAAGATTTATAAAACCTGTCTTGAGTATTGCTTTGTTAAAGCATATAAATGGTTTATGAAAAACAACTTTTTGAAATGTTGACGCCCGCTCGCCCTATGACATACCCTAATATATAAGCAGGGTTTTCCAAAATCTGGTTGAAACTGGCATTACAATACTCAAATTAATAAGTCTTGTAATAAACACTTACAGTTTGCTGATAATTATCAATATCCATATTCCATCGATACTCAGATCAGCCTTCTTGCACTTAATTCAATACCTTAGTGATTATTTATTCTCAAACCCTAAAATCATAAAGTTACATTGACATATCATAACATGTACATAAGTTTCATCCCCGCAGGATTTCGTCTTTAATAGTTGTGTGTCAGTGTTTTATTTTTCTCCGTATTAACTAGCTACAATTTGTCATTTGAAGTAGTTTATTACAGTCAATAATAAACCTAGAATCCTAATCTTGAAATTATATTGCATCAATTCTGATTTATTCTAAAATAAACGTGCATTCACAACCATTTCTCCTGACTTTTCTATGAATATTGACAATCATAAAAATAAGATTTTATAAAATGATGCTATAAGGAAGTTTAAATTGAAATGATACGATTCATAAAGCGTTCAAACAGAACATTGATAGTCGTTTTTAAAATAGTAAGATTATGAAAAGTCTATAAGTCTTAGACAAACTCTTTTTTATTTGAACGTAAAAAGGGGAAATTTTTCAGCTGATTTAAAGTTTGTGTGCTTCTTATCAATGCTTTTGTTGGAAGATTTAACATTTTAGTAGATTGTCTATTGGGCGAAACAAGATATAAGCCTCGAGTAGTCTAGCGTTGTCTGTTCACATTGTAATGCATTTTCCCAACTCGTTTTCTTCCTCAAGTATAGGTATTTATTTGGATGAATTTTTAATGATAAATCGGTGGTAGCTGGAATGGAATAACAACATTGAACACGAAATCTACACTTACTTAAGTGGAATAGATGAAAAGGGAACTTTGAAGGCCACTGAACAGGACCAATTTGAAACTATTGCAGGCTCGGTTTGATTGAGCCTGTTCATGGGCAGTAATGGAAATGCATATTACTGCCCACGCCGCCTAGCCACGGGTTGAGCGCAACTCAATATTCACACTAATAAACGATACAGATTTGATATATCCCAAACGATGGTATGCAAATGGTGGTGAACATGGAACCTTCAATGCGGTATTTTTAGAATAATAGCATTAAATGTTCAGCGGCATATGGACCCAAATAAAAGAATGGATTTGCCCTAAACAAGAAAACAACGGCCGGAGCTAAACAAAATAGAATGTTGACAGGAGATCAGAGAATATAAATCCTGCATTTCACAGACGTCGCCAAAGGCAAAATGTCAAAATTAGGAAGTATATCCTTGACAACAAATATTACTAATTCATAACTATATGAAACATAGCAACAACCAAAAGGCAGTACGGAAGAGTAAAATTGTGATGTGGGAAGAAATATACATAAGTTTTTATCTAAATTCGACCTGCTATTCACGTTCTAGTTTGCTGGTTGTGAGATTGTCATCTGTAAAAGTTTCCTGTTATGAATTTTTGAAATGGAATACCTGCATATAATTGATGTTTTTTCTTTACAGAGGAAAAATTGTCACACTGATCTATAGTTAGTACTCAAAATATAATTTTGTACGTTAATTTCGCGGCCAGACGCCATTTCAGCCAATCAGATGCTTGAGCTTTGAGACTGGTTTCTAAACTCTGTTTTATAACCTTCATCCCTAAACATAAATCCACTGGTATAAAAGATTGGTTATGTCGTATACCTAAAATAATGCTTGTCAAATCAGATCGGCAATAAATGTTGACATCCTGTCTGTTCTCATTTAATCTGCGAGAACTTGTAGGGTTCTGTGAGTGGGATGTCGTAGTACTGATGGTCGATGTCTCATTAACCAGATTTTTCATAAAAGGATGCGACAGTTTTAAAAGACTATTTCATCTTCCACTGAATTTTATCATCAGTTTCAAAGTAACAATTTAACTTACAATACACATGATACGCATTTAGTTTAAATGTATTTTTTTTCCTTATTATACTTTTTAATAGAATCCTAAATATTCTTTATTTTTAAAGACAAAATACGATAAACCTTATTGTGTGTTAATAATCTGCTATTTCATAATGATTATGTTTGTCGCCGTTTTTTTAACTATTAGATTTATTGTATATTGAAAATGCTTAATATGCAAATTGATATATGTTAATTGCTCATCTATAAATACATCTTCTATAAAATTTATAAGTTTTGTAACGTCTAAATAAACATCAAATAAGGCACCTACAGTTATTTATTTATCATTCTAAACCAAAATTAAAAACAATCGCCATATGTGTGATTATTTACGCTTCATTTTGAAGTATACATTTCAGCTGTCGGAACGAACAACCTAAATGTAGCCTAAATGTAATTTTTAACCTTTATTTTAGCAAGTAACCAAGTAGGATGCAAAATATCTAACCATCTAATCAGAGTAGCCACCAGTTTGAAACAGAGGAAAACAATTAAATTCTTCAATTAAAAAATTAGCTGATACGAAAACAGTACGTCTTAAATAGTCATTGTAATTTTCAAACCAAAAGTAAAAGTGTAACAGGCAAACAGCAATGTTAGAGCGAAGCCATCGTGAGTTTTTAATGTTCTCTTTGAATTGCTTGGCTGCCAAAACTCCCATATATCTGCCTGCCGTCCAATAGTATTGCATGTTTCGCAACACCCTTTCCTTCTCAAATATATGGACCTTACTCTTCGGGTCGGCGTAATTTCATGGCCATTTCAGATATGTTAACTTTAATTTGTGAAGATGAACACGTTACAAACCTATCAAGGCAACGATTTTCGTAGCTTATGAATATTTCGCTGTGAAATAATTATATTAAGCCGATTTGGATTTTTTAACCAATTAAGTGTTCCGCGTTGGCTCTATAAATTCTAACATTTTATTCCCAAACTAACTGTTCATTAATTTTTTTACATTTCTGACTTGTCATTTTAAACATTAAACATGTACAAATTGTAACCACCGCTCAAGAATGTTATGGGAAAATATACAGGGCGTGGTAATATTTTCTATTCAGCAAAATAATCTCGCATAAAGATTAAAACAACGAAACGCAGAAGGTTCATAGTCGAATGATAGAACTAATTATATACGGTATCGAAGGATAGGATGCAATAATAAATCACAAGTTTTGTCATCAGAATTATGCCTTGTCAAATGAAATTAGTATCTTTCCCTTTCAAACGAACGATTTACTGAAACATTCAACCGCTGCGGATTGAACTAAATGATAGGTTTCGTAAGGTTATTGCATTATTTGACGATAATAACTGTCTTCGATCAGAGGTTTAAAGTCTGACGTTGCGAGTTATGAGACTCAAGTATTACCGTTTTTATGAATCGAACGTATTTAACAGGGGTATAGCTAACCGTCTGCATACTGAGAGTTCTTGGGAGAATCGTTTAGATTCAGCGTATTGGCAGCTACGCGCCTACATGTTTATTGTATTTAAATTCTTTGTAATTGCACCAGACAGGAATCAAATAAGAATCATACACACACCTTTCGTTAAATTATATTTAATATCAATTTCTATTTCTCCATCAAATGCGCTTGTCATTTGTTCCTTCCAAAGCGCTTATACCGCGGGTTCTATTGTGCGTTAATTATTTCTAACCTGGTAAATGTGAGGTTGGTGCACCCTAGAACCTGGTTTAAACCCCCTGTGGCAACTTGTTTTGCCACTGACCGTTCCAAGGCGGTAACTTCAAGAGTTCTCTATAAGTCGTTAATTGTTGCGTTTTATTTGAATTGACATACTTGTAACAACATGCTCTCTTTTCCTCTCTTCTTTTTCGCTGCGTGGGAAGGCTGCGTTTTGTGAGTGTGGCGATTCATGATATGCACATTTCACTTTTTTTGTTCATTTTGCTTTTTATTGAAGTTTAGCAAACTATTCTTGTAAATGAACCATCGCCTTTTTTCATTAATACAGAGAATAATGTGGCGTTAGTTTTTTTAATAAACAACATTTTTCTCTCTTTTTTCTATCTGTTACAACCAATTCACCAATAATTTGATTATGTCGTGTTATTGTTTGTAAAATTGCACTTTAGATATTCTTGAGCCTTGATTAATCTTTTTATTATCCGAGTCGTGAATTTGGCATCTGAAATGAACTGTTAGTTTCTTGGTTTCTTTTACATTTGTTTCACTGAAAATTTTTTATAGTTTTTTAAACATTTTTATAACTGTGTTCTTGCTCTGTTAATTTCATGTATTTTTTATTGAATTATCTTGCAGTTGAAAAAAAATCAATTGTCAACTGCTTTTTTATGTTGTCACCCACCTAGTCACTTGTTTAGTTGTTTTTTATATATAAAACTAATGCTTTTTGACATTGCTCAATTTCATGCAACTTTATTTTCGTTAATTGTTTGTGGTGTCTATTTTAAAATTGAACATTTTATAACGCATTTTCTCTTTTCCTCTCTACTGTTTGGTTGTGTCGGAGGTTCAGTATTCTGGATGTGGCCATTACTTTAAATATCGAGTTGCGCTTAACCCATGGCAAGGCTACGAGGACAGTTATAGACTTCTGTCTATTCACAGACTTAATAAATATGAGCCTGCAATATTTTGAATATTTGTCATGTTCGGTGGCTTTCAAAGTTTCTTTTTCATATATTCGTATTAGTGGCAAATTGCTATGAACTGACAGTTCCACGGCGGTAACCCCTCGCGTTCTCACTTTCGTTAATTGTTTGTGGCGTCTATTTTGAATCTGATTATTGTAAAACCATGCTCTTCTCTCTACCTTTTGGCTGTGTGGGAGGCTGTGTCTGCGGGATGTGGCCATTCCTGGTATGTATATTTCACTTCTTTTACTTGCCAAATCTCCTTATCATGTTTCCCATTATGGTGGTAAAAGTCCTAATGTACACTCTATTTCCAAATATCATTTACTTTTGAGTAGGCACTGGCTATAAATGTGTTGTAGATAAGTGATAATAATCAAAATACATTAAAACAAAAATATTTATAACTCAAAATAATGCGAAGCATACATCATATATGTTAGGTACGCTTATCCAGATCCTGTGTTTTTTTGCGTTAAAACTTTAATCTTACAATTCCACAAATGATTTCCCTAACTTCTTGCATGTCACGGGACATAAATTTTTACTCTTTGTGTTATAAAAATCGTGCTTTGATGTTTGAGATAAAGTGCTTATAGCATAGAGATTTTCTCATTCTTGTTATTTATTGTTATTTCAAACTTGGTCTTCTTAATACTAATAATGCAAATTGTTGAGCCTACTGAGAATATAATTTACGTGTTGAATATATAAATCCTGAATTTCTCACGAAACTAGTGCAATAACCATCCATAATGTCACGATTAAGGTATCAAAAAATTCTCAATGGAACGCCTTTTCTTAACTAACAAATTACTTGCACTAGAATAAGGCTTTGGTTATCTGCCGCCGACCTTTATCTTCATGTTAAAGCTTGTGTGTGAGAGATCGATTTTGCGAGAACTTAAAAGGTACGGTCAGTAAAGCCATCGAGTTCGTATCCATTATTCTTGGCACTGATATTTTCAACGCTTGATTTGTGAGAGGTTGGTGAACCTTAGACGTATTCATACCTCTGTGACAAATAAAGTTTTTTAACTAACCGTTCCAAGGCGCTTCCCACAAAATACTCGTTTCTCAATGGTGATTAATTTAAATTTAAAAATATCTCAAGCTCTCTGTTTCTCTCTGAGTTGGCTGGGAGGAAAGCTTTGTTTGTTTAGAAGAATTTTCCTGGAAGTGATTCAACCTCATTTTTTTGTAAACCTATTTTCTATGTTGCTCAGTACTGTTTGGAACAAGTGTATGGTTAGTTCACCTTAGAACCTGTTTTAAGGCATGCGCTTGGCTCTTTTCGTTCGACGTTTTAGTGTACAAGCCACTTCATTTTTTTCTAGTAAAGCTGTTTCAAAGGGAGGTAACTCCCGTAATTTCAAAACTAGGTCATACGAAGTCCAAGGACAACATTTGTAACAAATTTACCATTATAAACATCTTTTTGCATGTTACGAATCCAACATTACTTATATAAAATGTAAATCGGAGAGCAATTTACCACACAAATCCCAAAAGTCAAAATTTCTGATTGTCCATTATTCCTCTTTACTCATTAATGGAACATGAACCACTGTGGTAAACACATTATCGGCTTAAGGAGAATAAGCTTTCTCTTGTTATGTTCAAAACGTAAACAATCAAGCTTTTGTTATTGATCCTATTCATGACAACATATTTGATTCAACGAATTTGTTTTCAGGGAAAGATTTAAGCAAAACTGGTATTTTATCAAACAGATCAGCTAGATAATAATGTATTCTTTTGAGACAGATTATATCGAAAGTCTCGCAAAGTACCACTGTATTTACTTTTTATTAATCAAATGACAAACAATAAGAAAATAGGACGAACATTTTGTCTAGGGATAGAGCATAAGATCCGGAGACTGCAGGTTCGAAACCCACCAGGGGTTAGATTCGTCTGCAGTTTCCCCAATACACGTTCGGCAAAAAAGTGTATTGCAACCAAGGAAGCAGTCATAGAGCGTGATTAATATAAGTTGAAATAACTTGTTTCACAAGCGATGTAAAAAAAACAACTTTAAAACTAATTGACAATCAATACTATAAGCCAGTAAAACAAAAAATGCAGAGAAATCATGTAAACGAAAAATGGACAGATTTATCATCAACATTAAACTAATTCTACATGAATGATTGATATTCCTACATTATTACTCGAAATAAATATATTTTACCATACTGTTCACATCGCTTCTCATAATTTAATAAATCTAATTGAATAAATGTCAAAGGAAAAATGAAGCTTATAGAGCTTCCAAAGTATAAAGAATTTTTTTACGTTAGTTGTGTTTATGGGTTTACCCACAGTGCTCTCGTTTAGAGCAAACCAATTCGTTTTTCGAGGGATCACATCTCTCTGACCATGTATAGGTATTTTTGCGAAAATACCGCATTGGATATTCCATGATCACCGTGATTAGGACACAGATGTAACGTTGGACAGGACGGAAAAGGTAACATTTATTTCCATTACCTTTCATGAATATGCATAAGCAAAGCGATCATGCAGTATTTCATTTGTGTCCTCTTTTGTTTTGTTTCAATGTGATCTTTGGAGAACTCGGGACATTCAAAGTTATACATTTTGAATGATGTCTTCACGAGATAACTATATGTTATGATTAATAGATTATTCCATTGAAAACCATATATTTAAATCGTCTAAAAATATGAAAAAAGTATTCTTTAACCTGGTTTCAACCTACTCGCAGTGGCAAAAATTCGACATAGCCCGTTCAGAGGCAAAAATCTATCGCCTTCTCATTTTCAGTTCTTGTGATTTTAACTTTTAAACATTTATCATTTAATCAACCAAACAATTTTTTTACTCTTTTAGGAGGCGGTGTTTCAAATGTGACCATCGCTAATAATATGCAGTTTTCACTTTTTTAAGTCCTGTGTTATCATTGGTCGTACTTAGATACTGGGACTTTTACTTTACTACATTTGACTAGCTTTTTAATGGTTCCGTTAAAATCATCAAATTTTGCACACTGGTTGTAAAACCAATCATGTTCTCTGCTTCGTTAAGTTTATGCGATGTCTTTTGGAGCTTTATATTCCTTCTTATTTTTTACGTTTGGATTCGTGGACAGGCTTAGATGTTCTCTGGCGAGTAGTTTTTTTTCGGATCTGCTTGTTGTGGGAGCGGGATGTGGTTGTCGCACCTGGTATCTTCACTCAAATACGGTTGTACTAGTAAATAAGTTAAAATTATTAAAAAAAAAACATGGTGGTTATTTTGTCATTTTAGCTGAATTTCATTTTGGGTTGTTCTTTCATTTTCTTTCTATCTATTTATGAACAAAACAACTAAAGGTATGGCACGAATTGGTTACTAATATGGTTTATTATATATTTAGATTTGAAAAAATAAGACAAAATCCACCTACTCAAAACGATATGATTAACAAGGAAAATTCCACCACATTCAATTCTAAATTTATCACTTTTCTCCCATTTAATTGAGAACTACATTCAAGTGACAGTAGTTTGTTGATTTTATCTTTTACTCGGGAAGAGTTTGTTTTGATCTATCTGATGTTGTTTACGGATTTGCAAATTATCTAGAGAGTAGATGTTGAACCTTTCTTATTCAGCATTATGAATTAAGTGATCTCCTGTATTGAAGGTTTCAGATGAAGAGCAGATAAAAAAAGTAATTTGGAATAAATCAAAAGACAAAAAAATCTCATGGGAATGCGTAAAATCAATCAGGAGATAATTAAATGACGAATGATCATGTTGACAATATTCAATCATCGCAACACCTCAACTGAAAAAAATAAAATAAATTAATTTGCAATATTTTATTTTTTTGTGTAATTATTTTTGGAAGAAAAGTGACTGCAACATACTGAAGTTATTTAAGAGGCTGTTTCTACTGGCAATTCCTGATATGCATATTTACCTTTTTTGGTTGTTCTTTGACACTCTATGTATTGCAACGCTTAAGAAAAAAGTGAAACATACATGTTCATAGAATATGTGAAAAATATCTTACGCACAGCAAGTATATGTCATTGAAACTGCATCAGAAATCAAAAGTCTAGTACAAATATACACTCAACTAAAATACTTGCATTTAATCGACATGAAACGCCTCGCTTTGAAAACGAAGACTTGTTAGTAGTTTCTGTATATCAGAATATATTATATAACGCGTATAATTAAAACACAACATAGTATTTACAAATCTATATTTTTAACTTACTAGAATCACTGGAATTTAGTTTGGTGAACACTTTTTATAAGTGCTTCTCGAATACCGTTATACGCGTATAAAAATTAAAATATGCCTATTTGGAATAACAACACCCAGAAAAAACAGCCTCCTCACAAAGCAGAGAGGAAACGAGAGAATGGATTTATAAAATAAAATAATCAGTTTGAAATAATATATCACAAGAAAGTAGGATTTTGATGGTTACAAACACACAACGTGATTATAAGAAATCACGCTTAGCGTAAGACTATGCCGAAATCTCTAAGACACGCAGTCTTGAATCTTTTAAAAGCGGGGTTGTCATGCTGTCTCTCTATATGTTCAAGTAGAAAATTGTTGAGATTTAAACATAAATAACTCACATTATGCTATTAATTATCGCACTGTCAAATAAGGAAAAATAAATATTGAAATAATGAGACAAAAAGTAGATTATTACTTAAATTATTGGAAAACAAGAAAGCTTTAGTTATTTTCTGCCCTGAGTTTTTCATCTGATTGACCGTTGCATTTCCACACAAAGTTGTCGTTCCTTGCTGTCTCTTACGCCGAGTTAAAGGATCATCATCATCTCTGGATAGATATTAATTACTTTTTAATATTCAATTATTTATCAGTTTTCTGTGTTGAATCATAATGTTTATGAACAATACCAGACATAGAACACAATCAAAAATATCTACGAGACTCAACTGCTTGGCAATGTGACTAGCACTTTGGTTTAAGCAATATTTATTCAGCAATGACAACTGTACTGAGCATTACACTGATAACCATATGCAAAAGATGTGACTTGTTTACTATAACACTTTTCAAATAACCTCATTATGCGATTATTCAATAAGATAATATAATCCCTTATTGCATCCGATATCAAATGATAGTATCTCTAGCTGGGAGCGAAACCGCACCGTCACGGCGACAGCTCCTAGAAACAGACAATTGCTAATATCTATTCTTTCAAAAGCTTTTGTATCATTGAAACATTAAGAAAAATAGTTTGTCATCTCGAATGTTATTGATGAAGCCCTGAAAAACATTTATTCATTTAGGTATTGTGATCGTTATGAATAAATAACGAGCTAATGTGGTAATTAAATATTTCTGGTTGTCAAAGCGATCTACAGTCACTATGACGTAATTCAAGTATAGCTGCGACAATGGCGAGATTAATGGAAGTAGTCCTGAAAATAATCAACTATTGAAATGCAGAACATTTAGAATGCTTCTCACACCACTCACACTGCGAAGTACAAGTTTAAATTACTGCCATTAGTAAAGCAAGATTTATAGCCAATTTCAGTTCTTGCACAAATACTAAACTGTTTGTGCGTAAACATCTTGTCTTTACAAAAAATATTGCACTTTAAAATAACTGCAACAAGGTGTTTATAAATCAGTGTTTTATGGAGGATTAATTTATAAATTTAAGACAATAAAAGGTAATATTAATTTCTCAACTTTTTTCGTAGAAACGTTATCTGTAATTTCAGAAATGAAAGGATGCCAACTGGTCTTTTACAGCGCCCAGCATTCTTGTTGATTAACCAATCTACAATTGATCGGTTTGCTCACCTCTTTGATTGCACGGCGGTGGCAGGAGTTTAAGAGTTTACTTTTTTGTTGTGTGGGGAGGCTGTGTCTGCTTGATGTGGCCATTCCTGATATGCATATTTCAGTTTTTATGAAGGTTTATAGGAGACTCTTGAAAAAAAAACCCGGAGACGATCGATTAGTTTCTTATAACAGTGCTTGCGTGTTATTTTTGGTTTTACTCTAAGTGTATCACTGAGCATGTTTGTTCAAAAGAGAACTTGCGCTTTATTTCTGATCTTACTCTAGGTGATCTGGTTTATATAAGGGCACTGAGTACATTATAATCATCATACCCGTTGATCATTCCTTACCATGCTCATTCATCCAGGTCATGACCGGTAAAGAAATTATGCCACGAAGCAAGTGGATATTAAGTGTAGCACCTTACGAAATAAGGAATACGTAAGAAGTTTTGCTACAAGTTTCATGGAGATTTCTTTTATGAAGTACCTTGTATTACGTAAGACGTTTTGCTTCAAGTTTCGTGAAGATTAATTGATTGTAGTACCTTTGAAATCAGGAAAACGTAAGAATTTTTACTAACAGTTTAATGGAGATTTAGTTAATGGAACACATTGTAAAATAAGGAATTCATAAGAATTTTAGCTTCAAGTTTTGTTAATGAAGTTTAACTATTTCTAAAATTCTTCAACATTATTGCACTGAAATAAAAGCAGCACATGCTGTTACATGTATCTGCATTTCTGATATAATTTCCGACTTTTTATGAAGCTTTTTTCAGTTTTATTATATATGATTGGTTTTCTCATTAGTTTTAATAAAATAATATTTTATGCCAACATATGTACATAATATATATTTTTTACCCTCATTGTTTAAACGCAACATAATTACAGCCTAAACGAAATCAGTTTCATCACTTTTTTCATAAAACAAATATAAAGGAGGTTTTTAACACTTGTTACAAGTTTCTTCGAGTGATAACCAAGAAAAATAAAGTCTGCTTATTTGCACTTAAATATCATTCTCAGTCCATATTGAGCATAGTCCTGTACTTTCTCCCTTGCTCTAAAGGGATAATCTTCTGGCTTCAGAGACCTCTTCACACATCCAATATTATTTACAGAGGAAAGGAAATGGTTCTCATCAGCCTAATTAGAACAAATTTCATTAAAGTTGCTGCTCGTGTAGCTGTTTGCTACTCACAAATGTTTGCGACCCCTCGTTCATAAAACATGAAAAGAACCACTTCTGAATTTATGATTTTGTCACATGCTTATGCAAGAAGTGGAGCACGAATATCCGAGCAAAGCTGAATGATAGTGTCTCTAGCTGGGAGCGAACCCGCACCGTCACGGCGACAGCGCCTAGCCCTGCAATTCCTGCGACGCAACCAACTGAGCTAATCGGGACAACCCCCCAAAAGGTTGATCGGATAGCCCTGATATACGAAACAATCACTGCATGACATCGGTAACGGGTTATTTTACTGATAACTGTTTTGACTAAATGTACGGGGATACTTTTTACGGCCGCCACACTGCACAAATAGCGCTACTGTGAATTTCAAATGATAGTGTCTCTGGCTGGGAGCGAACCCGCACCGTCACGGCGACAGCGCCTAGCCCTGCAATTCCTGCAACGTAACCAACTGAGCTTACCGGGACAACCCCCCCCCCCCCCAAAAAGTTTGATCGGATAGCCCTGATATACGTTACAATCACTGCATGACATCGGTAACGGGTTATTTTACTGATAACAGTACTGACTAAATATACGGAGAGCCTTTCGAAACATGTAGAGCAGATAAAGGAAAGTGTTATAAAAACAGAGTGTTGCCAACTTACCTGTGTTTAAAGTACTACCAATACAAATTCACGTCTAGTACAAAATGAGTATTTTCTTTAAAAAGTCGTGATCAATTTTATTGACTATCCACGTATTTTTAAAGATAAAAGGGTTGACTGACCTTTTGTTAAAACTATTTAAGGCACAAGCTATTTAGCCGCCTAATTCTAAGGCGATAACACGAAAAGCTATCTTATTTTGATTGTTTAGGTAGTAATAAGCATTTCCTATACTGCCCATGACACATGCATGAACAGGCTCAATCAAACCGAGCCTGCAATATTTCCATATTTGTCGTGTTCGAGGGTCTCCAAAGTTCCCTTTTCATCTACTGTGATCTCTTTTTTAAAAATCTTATTATATGTATAATTTTATGCTCACTTTTCCCTCACTTTTTGCCAGTGTGCGTATTTTCTACATGTTGTGTTGCCCGATATGCATTTTTTTGTCAAAGATTTTTTGTTAAAATTACTACAAGGATTTTGAAAAGAACCTTTTTGATGTTTCATAATTCCCTATTTTCAGTTGCAACATGGTGTTATTAAATTTGGTGTAAAAATTATTGATTATATTATCATGGTTCCATGGCTTGAGTTAAAATTCAAATCAGCTTTACTGTTGAAAACTTACGTTTCTGACTCTCGTGCTAGGAAAATTCAATGAAAGAACTGATAATTTTGACTTAACTAGTTCAAGTTGGAATTTGGAATAAAAATAACTATGTAAAACGTTAAAAACGTTACCTTTAATAAGACTTATATAATTAAAAGATACATTTGAGTATTGGGCGAACTTTGATTAATTTAACATCAAAATAAAAAAAATCCTTTTGTCTCATGATTTATTTTATTTTTGTTAAATAACCATACAGTCAAGTTATTTATAACCGCAATCTATTTCCAACATTTTATCGTGTAGGAATCTGCAATTCAATTTCAGAAAGCTCTGAAGAAAATAAGACCTATGTTCTTAAAGCAAAAACATAAGTTCTCACTTAATACTTGAGTTCCCCGTTGTGAGAACTGCAGTTCTCAGTAAGAGATTTCAAATGAATTAATTTATATATAAAAAATAAAAGTAATGTAAACAACATTAACAAATGTTCTGAAGATAAAACAAGAAAGCCCTTGATATCAACTAAATCGTATGTTTTCTCTGTGAAATTGACAAGTGGGTTCCATTGACATTTCAATGAATGTTAAATGGCAAAGAAGTTAGAAAACTACTCGAATTGTTAAGATAAGCCAGTTAGAAAACTTCCAACATTACCATTTTATTGTCATTGGTAATCGCAAGACGACTGCTAACTAACACCTTTTAATTCATTTTGCTTGTATTGTTCCTGAACAATCAGCAGTATTTGTTGTTAGTTAAATTGTAACTGATTATTAATACAATGTATTCTGTTTTCACGTGACATGTAATTTTCACCTACCTTTGCAAATATAACATATATTAATTGAAAAAAAAAACCATACAAAAGACTTCGAACATACGATTCTTAAAACATATTTACATTTGCATACTTTCGTAGAAATACTTAGCAGATATTTTCCAAACATTTTTTTCCTAGTCATAATATTGTTAGAATAACTTGAATATTTAGCCCCTGAAGTTGCAGAGCTCAACTTTAAAATAATAATAAAATTGCGCGCCATTCTATTTCTTAGAATTACTTAAAAAGATTTGCTGATATCCGTGATTTTATTTTATGCTTTAAATGGTTCAAAATAAAGTTATCTATGCATATGCCTTTTTTATCACATGGACCTGGCAATCTGATTAAAATCATCTCCTGATCCGCTAGCTATCAGGATCTGACGACGAGTACCTAAAACATGCTTTTATCACTAAAACTTTGAACCAATCGGATTGTCGCCTACAAAATCGCAAGATGAAAGTAAACATAGTATTTTAAACCATGAAAAGTGTTGACAGCCTGCATACGACATATTTTACTGAAGATGTATGTGTTTATGTAGTATTGCATTCATTTCTAGCGTAATGACATCTTCAGATCACTTAGTAATCGTTTTAAATCATGTTGACAATTTCTAAAAATAGTAATCGGGGAAACCCGCTATAGCTAACCCAGATAAGCCAGCTCATCCGTGCCATCTGATCAGGATCGAAACTATTTGATTTCAGACTAGGTAGGTTATTTTTGTTAGTGTTAATAGAAGTAGTAGCCATGGAATAAAGGGTTAATCCAATGAAACATCGATATTTGTGAGAATGGAATGATATGTGATGAAAGAGTATCCATGTAACAAAGGGTTTACGGAATGGAAACTCAAAACTTAGAAAAACAAATTTGTTCAAGTACATTGTTTGTAACAATGTATGAAATGTTTTTCAAACCATATAAGTTGTTGTCTATTATTTTAATAATTTAGTTATAAAACGTTTTTCCAAAAATAAACGGATCAGTAATCCAAAACATATTGTTACGTCATGCTATATATTACCGAACAGAAATGAGATGGATACTTTGCTTTACGGGAATAATTGGCTACAAAAGACACTGAGTTTTGTTTTTATTATATAACTTTAAATTTAGAAGTAAATAAATGATATAAGTTCGAAAAAAATGAAATATACATATCAGGAATTGCCACGTTCAAGACACAGCCTCCCCGCCGCCACTCACAACCAAAAACGAAGAATGGAAGAGAGTGCATGGTTTATAAAATGATCAGTTTTAAAACAGACAACACAAACAATTAACAAAAGTGGGAACTCGAAGAGGTTTGAACCGGCATAGCGAAAGCGCTTAGCTACTTAACTTCGAGCACACAAATGCGCTAGCCATATTAACCCCAAAAGGGCTGTGCGGATAAAGATTACTGCGCGACCATCATTTTATGATCCGGTAACTGATTGTCATTTTATGATCCGGTAACTGATTGATACTGAGGACAAAACTGAATCATTTGCACGAGGGAAGAGACGGTTTAGCGCTGTCCAATGCCAAAACACTGATATTGCAAATTATAAAGATAAAGGCGATACCGGGAATCGAGCCTTTTAAGCGACAGCGCCTAGCAACATAAAGATTTATCAATGTTCAATATGCGTTAACGTCAAGTTGATTTCCGCAATGTCTTTGACATTTGACTTTATTTACTGTAGAACGTTGATCATGTCATATCTTTAGTTAAATATGTGAGAGGGGAGTGATTTAGACCATCCGAAATAATCGCAAAGGAAATCCAAATGTTTAAACAAGAAAAAATATGTTTCTTGGTGATAAATGTACAGACACTGTTGTCGTTCATTTTTGAGGAAATAGGTACCTCTTTAATTAATGGCAAGTAGGAGCTACATTTAGCGCGGACTCCCCGTCTAATTAATTGGCGTTAAGCTCTCGTAAATCGCAAATATTGATCTTTACACAAGATATCCTAATTTGATATTTGTAGCCATAATGCCTTTATGCAGCAGGATGGTTAATCAGGCTTTCATCCATGGCCGGGGACTATAGTACCAAGTTAAATGCAAATGGTTTATAACAAAGTAGTGTCTGCTCAACAACATTGAGTCTTTTTGAAATGTTATTGCAAAGTTGTTCACTTGAGTGAAAGTTGTGCCATCACCACAAACCCATCTCTCTCTTTTACGCTAAATCCATTCTTTTATCTGGTTACCTCATGCTGCTGATCATGGAATCTAATTATTCTTTTGTTTTCATATTGTGACCAGTTGGTAGTTTTTAATTGTTTAAATAAATTGTTGTGCTTAACCATGGGCTAGGTGGAATGAATAATTATATGCATTTCCATAACTGACCATAAACAGGCCCAATTAAGCTCAACTTTCAATGTTTCTATCGTTGTTGTGTTCGGAGGCCTTCAAACATCTCGTTCTATCTCTAACATTTCTTAGCATTAGGTTTGCAGAGTCGATCTCAGAAATAATTTTTGAGTGATCCGAGAGAAGAACAATCAATATACCATGACAGGTGTTTCTTTATTTACTGAAAAAAGAAAACGTTCTTGATTAAATAAATTCTTTAAAAGTTCGAATAAGTTCAAAAGTAATGCAAAAGTCATTTCAGTATTCATATTGACGAGTGTTAATAAGAATGTCAGCCGTCAGTATAACCTTTTGTCTAACAAGCCTGAAAATTTCATTTAACTAAGTAAAAAATTGAGAATTTTATAGGACCTTGTAGAACCTTAAACAGGGTATACAAGAGTATTCTAGCCTAGTGTTCGGCTAAGTCAAACATTAGTGTCATGGTTCAGATAATATTGAATATCCAGTTTGAATACATCATATGTATTGACGTTCATATTGTTCATTTGGTTAAAAAACTAATAGCCTGCTATTCTGGCTTTGGACAACACAGTTAATGGAGGTAATTTTGAATAATAAGAAATGATAGAGGTTTGTTACAAAACTTGTGGGTTAATATAGACACATGAATATTTAAAAAATTTAATTGTGTGTTGAAGATAACTACTGCAGTATATCCATGTATGAATTGTGAGATTCAATTAAATATCATTAATCTAAACTCTTCATCGAAAAAGTGTGTCTCTATTGGACTTGCTAAGACGCCGTCATTCAGGGTTTTTAAACTGATAATTTTAATAGTTATATTGTAATAAAGTCATATACATTTTTTTTTAACAAGAAACCACAATTTCTACAAAATTAAAATGCATAAGAAAATGTGAAATATGCATATCAGGAATCGCCACAATCAGAAAAAAACAGCCTCCCCACACAGTCAAGAAGAAGAGAGGGAGAGAGCATGGTTAATAAAATGATCAGTTTCAAAAGAGACACCACTAACAATTAACAAAAATGAGAACCCGAGGGGTTACCGCCTTGGAACGGTCAGTTGCAAATCAAATTGCCACTGGGGGTTTAAACCAGGTTCTATGGTGCACCAACCTCACACTTGCCCAAACCGGTTCTCATATCACAAAACAAATACACGTTGTCTTGGTGAAACAACTCCAACCCACTTAGAAGGAATAAGAAAAGACAATGAAGCGAACTTGGTTTGGTTTACTTCCGGAAATTCGCAGTGACATTTATAAACCATAGAATGGTTCTGACACAACTACATTTGTGTACTAAACTGGCCGAAATTGTATTTAGAGAAATGATTGATGCATAGATGTAAGAAAAATTAAAACATTTAAAAATCGATATATGTTCTGCAATATAACTGCATTTGCACTACTTTTCAAACACCCCTGGTATATTGAAATCTTGGCATATTTTCAAGTATCAGTGCCCAAGGTTATAAAACTGAGCATGGAAACCAGTCTCAAATCTCAAGCATCTGATTGGCTGAAATGGCGACCAGTCGCAATTTCAGCCAATCAGATGCTTGAGATTTGAGACTGGTTTCCAATCTCAATTTTATAACCTTGGACCCAGTCCACTAAAATATAACAAGCAGACTGTTATATTAATCATAGAACTCTTAAAAAATTGTAATTCATTCTGGCTATATTGCTTTTAACCCTTAGTGACAAAAAGTACATTGTAACAATGTCATCTTTATATATGTAAAATGGTTATTCGTGTTTCTAGAAATTTCATTATATTATTACCTACGAGGGCTGTCCGAAAAGTTCATATACTACTTTATTTCTTACACTCAAGCAATACATACATAAAACAAATTTGGCCAGCAGATACATACATATCTAACAAGCAAATTTACAAATAACTGGCAGGCTGAGACGAACATTAACATAAAAACAGTCCTAACATCCAACATATATACATAATCACGGAACACTTTTAAACGTCATCAACGTCAAATGAACGTCATGTAATCACTCCTTCTCAAAAAATATCGCCACACGATTTTACTCATTTCTGATGCCGGCTGACCCATTGCTGGTATACCCCTTTGTACCATTCTCGACCAAAACCAGATATCGCCGATCAAACACCGAAGTTCTTCCAAATCTGCAAATCTTTTCCCGCGCAATTCCGGCTGTTCTAACGCGTTCTACGTAATTCGGCTCTGCTACTTTCGGTCGTCCGCTTCGTTTCTTATCGAACACATTTTCATCCCCGCTTCTAAATCTGCTGTGCCACTTAAACACAAGTTGCCTTGAACATTTACCGGTCGTATCTGCTTTTGAAATAAACTTCCACGTCTCAGTTGGTGTCATATTAGCATGAACACAAAACCTGATAACACTCCGTTGCTCCGTCCGTGAAATTGACGTCATTTTTTCGAAACAAATGTTAAGCGCCCCAATGCGTCTAACGGTCGTTTACAACTTTTTTATTAACGTATGACGTCATAATTTTCCCCAAATGTCATGCAATGATATCAAATAACTTCGCGTAAGTAAAAACTCGTTAGGCCTAAAACTTTAATTTTTATTAACTTTTATTTTGAGTAGCTACTGTCATGGAATCAAAGCGCTCCGTGAACCGTCGGTCATGTTACCATGGTGATGGGCGTTTTGCAAATATTATTGTTATCCTGTTTATAAATTTAGAAATATGTAGCCAATACATACTTAAGCAAAATACCAAAACAGCTTATTGATATGACTGCTTATAATTATTCTGTAGCCTTGTCTACGAACTTTCCGGACAGCCCTCGTATAAGACAAAGCCGCAATAAAATTCTTTCTTCGTCGCTCCAATTATAATATTGTCCTTAGAATTTCACGAGACTAATGTTCTATTGATTGGATTATAAAGTGGCGAGGCTCTTCTGGACTGCTAACAATATGAATTGATTGCTAAACTATTTGTTTTTATCAACATCTGAAGCAGTCGATGCAGAATAAATGACCTTATATTAGCAGAGAGAGAGCTCAAAATGGTTTTGAAATTAATCATTGTTCGTTATGCAAACATATTAGTATCTGCAGAATCATCTGTATTGCAAGAAATGGAAATGGCTGTCAGGAATCATGTAACCTACCATTGCTCTGGCAGCTTAGATACATGTAATAAGCTACGTTCATTCATCAATTACACAAATACACAATGTTTTACGTTTTGACAAATAAAAACGTACTTAATGTGTAGACAGTGCTTTTACTGTTAAGATTATCAATATCATTATACATTATTATGTATAATAAGGAAAGCAATATATCAGTCGGCAAGACCTGCATTTTCCTTTACTCGTCTTAGAATGGGACCTTATTTTAATCCGAAAAGAAAGTAAAAGTCAGCTGAGGGTTAAAGTTGAAGACGCAACAACGAAATACACTTTAAACTAGTAATGATGCCTACGAGTCTGAGTCAGGTCGGGAGAAGAAAGCGCGTTTCAAATGAAAATGAAGATAAACAGTGGAGAACACATAATTTTCAAGTGTCCCAATCCAAGAGATCCAATACTTTGAGATTGTAAGGGCACCAAACACACAATTAAAGACATCGGTCAATAAGAAAAAGGTTCAGGATTAGATTTCTATTGTTTTCAATGATGTAGTGTTCAGGCGGACTTAATGCTTGGAATGTTTATATCACGAAATGGTATAAGGGTGACATGCAATCCTATTGAAAAACTCTTTAAGGATACAGTACTTGAATTTAAAAACGGTTCTTTAATAGGTTGAACTCTCCCGGTCTAAATAGTTATATAAAAATCAGTAAATGAGATATGTGACATTAGTGTCGGATAATTGCTTTTTGACACATTTTTGGACCGGGTCTATACATATTTCAAGTAAGCCAATTACAAGTGGAAATTTTCGAAAAAAGGGAAATATGCATGTCAGGGATTGCCACACCGACGCAGCCAACATGTAGAGAAAAGAGAGCATGTGTTTATAAAATGGTTAATTTCAAATAGGACACCAAAACAATAAAAGAAAATTGGACCCATGGAATACCGCCTTTACAAAATTAAAAAACCCTCTTTAAATTTATTTATGTAGTTATTTTAATTATTTTAATATTTATTTATATTTTAAAAAGTTGAAGCAATCATCTGGGAAGTAGTTTATTCAGCAAAGAAGCAAGGATGTCAAGAAAACCTATAATTAATTTACTAGAAAATAGTAAATAACAATTAAAACAAAACAAAAACGAAAAACAAATATTTAAAACAGACATAGTCATGGGTATATATATTCCTTAAAAATAGAATGATATTTCCTCTTATGGGCTGCAAACCCGTACGGCGACAGCGCCTAGCCATGCAATGCCAATTACACTACCCATTGAGCTAACCGGGACAACCCCAAATAAAGGTTAATCGGATAACCCTTTAAACGTTATAATCACTGCATGACAACTTTAGGCAATTGTAAACTGATATTTATACGGGTTATATGTACGGGGAGACATTTGTTTTTGACAAACCCGTACGGCGACAGCGCCTAGCCATGCGGAAACCGATGGTTTATAGATAGTAGTGCTGACTATATGTACAAGCACAGGTGTCCGTATCATTGTTAAAAAATAAAATTCCAATTAAAAAATGTTTTTGTTTTTTGATATATTTAAATGAAGGTCCCCATCAAGCAGGTCCCATACACTGACAGTGACCTCAAAGAACTGAACAATTTTGTCATTTATACTAACAAATCTAGCTTAAATAATACAGCAATAGATGAGTCTTTCATTGTGCTAACATGTCGCGAAAACCGATTGGAATTTCCTCAAACCGATTTTTTGATAGAGCTTTTCATATATGCTCAAACATTGCCAAACGTTTTAGTCGACATCGATGAGGTGATCGCAAAAAACCATTTTGGTTACGGCATTACCTAGTGTCTTTCCGTTTCTATGACATATTCACACCGCGCATACATAAAATACATAGTTTTCAATCATTATCTACCAGTAACTTGTACCTTTTCTCGATCTAACGCTAAAATCTTCGTTGTTTTTGTTTGCGTCGTCTCAAATACCATGATGCTTCCGAATGGCTTCTTTCAGTTTACGGAATACGACGATGTCATTTTATGCAATTGTTTTTCCGATTGGCTGGCGTTTTAGACTACCAGCCAATCGAAGAAATCGTTGCAAAATTTGAGATCGGCGATTTCCGTAAACTGACCGAAGCCATTCGGAAGCATCATGGTTGTCAAAGTAAATATTTGAGACGACGCAAACAAAAACTATTTCAAAAGTCGTATGCATGCGTTTTGTTAAACAAAATCGTTAATCATAATGTTTTCTTCTCCGTGTGATAAATTATATTATTGCTGCATATTTTTATCTAATAAAAACGTTGGATGACTTACTACGACATCTATATATCGGTTAGTAAAATGCTTAAAAGAATTTATAAAGCAAGAAAACCAGTTCTAAGTAAACTTATGAAGATGTGTTTTAATTGATCCAATTATTAACTTGTGATCTATTTTAGCTATATTTTTTCTGAAAGTGGAAATTTCACATATGACTTTTTCGCTTTTTGTCATAACTTTATCATTTTGCATATAGAACTTATTATTTATTTCTACAAAAAGGTATTTCAAATGGTATTCGTAACAACTTCATTGCTTCGTGTGTCAAATAAGTAGTAGTCATATTTATATGATACTGGCGTCGTTTCCGTTTTCACCATAAAGACATGTTTAATGCAGTTCAGCGTCCGACTTACTCAGATTCGTTTCATCCGGTTTTTTCTTACAAAATAACGGATATCAATTAAACGATGCTTTTCGAAGCAATAAATAAGGTTAACCACCGTCTGGAATTTTAGCAGAAACTTGTTTTCATTAGGAACGAGATAAAATCGGAATATCTTACAGTGAACATCAGCAGCTGTTTAAGTTTGTGACTGCGATGGATTAACAGTTGACATAATTTGTGTGTAAGTTTGTGACTGCGATTACTTAACAGTTGACATAATTTGTGTGTTTGTTTAGTTCACAACTTTTCTGATTAACATTGATGTATTCGTTAACTGAGTAATGTCATTTAAAATCACTAAAACTATTCTTAAGGTCAGAAAAAGATGCTTAAAATACTTGAATTTTGAATAATTTAGAATACGCTTTATATAACTTCGAAAGCAAATAATTACGACAATTTAAATAGTTCATGCTAGGTTTGATTGGGCCTCTTCATATGGAATTAAAGATAAGCATTTTGCTGTCCACGCTAAGAGCTATTAGCTATTAGAAGAGAGGTCTTAACATTGTTGTTTATCAGTGGTGTAAATGACATGAGAATCAGTTTCACAGTCAGATCAAAGTTTACTACTTAGGGCGAAAGCGTAAGCCATGCAATTCCGATCACGCTACCGACTGAGCAAGCCGGGTCAGCTCTCTAAACAAATTGTTCGGATATCAATGATGAACGTAATCATCACTTCATGACATGAGATACGTATTTGAGCAATCTTTATTTTTTCTTCTCAAAACAAATTCAAAAGGCATTTCGTATGGTATTGCACAATTAAGTAAAACATTTGTCCGAAATCAATCCAACATGATCTATTCAAAAACTTTTATAAACTAAAACTTATTTAGAAATGTGATTTATACAATAATTTTTATATACTCACGTAATAAAGAAACGCATTGTAAACTTCGATGATGATTCTAGTTTTTCCCGTTTCACGCTTCCTTCGGAGCGTCGTTACCACGAGCTTTGTCACTTCGTTTTCCCGTTTCACGCTTCCTTCGGAGCGACGTTACCACGAGCTTTGTCACTTCGTTTTCCCGTTTCACGCTTCCTTCGGAGCGTCGTTACCACGGGCTTTGTCACTTCGTTTTCCCGTTTCACGCTTCCGTCGGAGCGACGTTACCACGAGCTTTGTCACTTCATTTTCCCGTTTCACGCTTCCTTCGGAGCGACGTTACCACGAGCTTTGTCACTTCGTTTTCCCGTTTCACGCTTCCTTCGGAGCGTCGTTACCACGAGCTTTGTCACTTCGTTTTCCCATTTAACGCTTCCTTCGGAGCGACATTACCACGAGTTTTGTCACTTCGTTTTCCCGTTTCACTCTTCCTTCGGAGCGACATTACCACGTGCTTTGTCACCTCGTTCTCCCATTTCACGTTTCCTTCTAAGCGACAGTACCATGTGCTTTGTCACCTCGAGAATTTCTTGGAAGATGTTCATTGTTTTTGATCATCACGTTTGCGAGTTATTGCAAACAATTTCATCCTGCATTTCTTTATCCCCTGAGTATTATACTGGTTATGTCAGTAGATCATCGTCTGTACTTGTGCAATGTTTTTGTTTGTTTGCAGGATTTGAAACGAAAATCATGGATGAGTTGGATAAAAAGTAAAACTGGCATCTCATTAGTAGCCAGTTTAAGAAAAAAAAACAAACATTCTCACCACCCAATTTGCATGAAGACAGAAAAAGAGAACTTATTTACAATAAAATATTTTTTAAAAAGACACCATATTATTTAACAAAACATAAGCATCTGAATGGTTACCTCTTGGAATTTGGAGTATGAACCAGGATTAGGACCACTCTGGAGACCTCGTTTCTATTTCAGCCAGTCGGATGCTTGAGATTTCAGACTAGTCTCCAGTTTTATTATATAATAGCCTGGGCCAGATTCTAGGTTGTAGTATTTGCCTTCCTTTCTTACATCTTTATAATTATATACTACTCAAACCTTGAAAAGGGTCACTTTTGTAGACTGTAATTATTATTGTTTATGTTATCATTTTGAACAGTTTATTATACATTAAACCGACGAATTAGTCATCTGAGTTGTATTGATGAACTGGGCTGAAGGTTATAAAACTGAGATTGGAAACCAGTCTCAAATCTCAAGCATCTGATGCTTGAGATTTGAGACTGGTTTTCATGCTCAGTTTTATAACCTTGGGCACAGAAGTAGGGGTGTTAAATTATCTAAGCGGGAAATCTTACAAGGTTATCGGTATCATAAATTAAGGAAAACCTTTCGCAAGTTTTATCGCTGATACCCAGATTTAATTCAAAAATACAAGTACAGTTTAAAATCACTACTGCAACAAGGTATTTCACAGCCTGTTTTTTTTTATAAAGATTTAATTTATAAACTTAAGAAAATAAAAGGTAATATTAATTTTCCCCGGTTATTCGTAAAAACCATCTTAGTAAATTCAAAAAGAAAGGTTACTAACATGATATTCTACAGCGCTCTGCAGGCCTTGTGATTAACCCATCTACAGTTGATTATTATGCTTACCTCTTTGGTTTCACGACGGCGGCAGGGGTTTGAGCGTTTATGAAGGCTTATGGGAAAATCTTTTCTTTAAAGAACCTAAAGGCTCGATTTTTTTCTTTTATCCCTGTCATCGTGTTCTTGCAAATTTGACTCCAGGGGCTCTGGTGTCGGTAAGATCATCGAGTAGTCGCCCATTTGGCTTTTCAATGCTTTAAGCTTTTTTATGTTTTATATGTTTGTGTGCTTTTGCATGAAACATTGTTGAGCTGATGGGTGAGCTGGAATCATTCACCAAGACAACTTGTAATTGTTTGTAAATATGAGAACATGTTGAGGTTGGTGCACCCTAGAACCTGGTTTAAACCCTCCAGTGGCAATTTGTTTTGCCACTGACCGTTCCAAGGCGGTATCCCCAAAGGTTCTCTTTTATTTTATGCTTTTCGGTGAATTATAGAATTTTCCCGGTGAAATAAAAGTGGTATTTCACTGTTTTCAAACAGTGAAATATCATTGTTATTTCCACTGATTTTTTCAGGTTGGTACCCAAACACACATAACATACCAAATGAGAACGTTTCGAAAACGGGCTCAAATTGGTATATTTGACGTCATGACGTCACGTCATAAACAAGCGGTTTTGGCGCCATTTCTTGCAACCTTTCTGTCAAATTCACGCAAGTTTTGCACTAAAAGCATAAAATAAAAAGAATATTTGTTTTTACCAGTGAAAGATAGAAATATATTTCACTCGTGAACTCCGGAATTATGTATTTTCACTCGTGGCTTCGCCACTCGTGAAAATACCTATTCCGGAGCTCACTCGGTGAAATATATTTCTATCTTACACTGCTAAAAACAAATATCCTCTATTTTTTAATTGTTTGTGGCGTCCTATTTAAATTGACATACTTATATCTAACATGCTCTCTCTCTCTTCCTCTCTTCTGTTTTGCTGCATGGGGAGGCTCTGTTTTGTGAGTGTGGCGATTCCTGATATGCATATTTTACTTCTTACAGACTACAAAAGAGGCCCTTATCAAATTTTGAGTAGTATATTAGGTGAATGGCTTTAGTTTCTTAACGTAACTTTTCCCGATTTGTTTTTGATTGTTTTTCAAGATATCCTAGTATCAGCCTAAGAGGAATTGGTAACGGAAGAGAAAGATTAGCAAGCCCGACAATTACGTGTCTCTGTATTTCTCGTTGATCCTAATTATCTGTTTTTGATGTTAAATGCGGGCCAAGGGTACTTGACTGGTAGCTCTACCATGTATTTCCACAAATCCGATCATGTCTTGCCGGCTTAACTTCAACTGCTCAGATCTCTGTAATTTGAAATACATATTATGCTTCTCTGTGTCATTAGCTATATTGTGCTTGACATTGCATGGAACATTTTCGTTGGAGTTTATTCAATAAGGCAGTCTGTGCATGCATGCTTTTTATGAGAACCTGATGGTTGGGTGCGAGGTTTGTGGACTCTGTGGCTTTGTTTAGGTAATCTTTAAATAATTAGGTACAGTCGACTGAAGTGTTGAATCTTTAAATATACTTGGAAGGTAAATAAAACCATTTTTATTTAAGGACTGTTTCTTTTATATTTCTTTAATCGTTCTATTGCTGATTTGACTCCTGGTGATAGAGTCTCAGTACGGGCATTGAGTACCCACGGCTCTGATTGACAATAGCATCTTAATAAAATGTTTAATACGCCTGCGTGCTTTTTCATGCTATTGTGGCAAATGTTAAAATGATGCACCACAGAACTCGGTGAAAACCCCAGTGACAAAATGTTTTGCTTCCGGCCGTTCCAAGGCGGTAACACCTGGTGGTCTTATTGAAGTTTATTTTTAGTGGTTGTGTTTTTTAATTTATCATTAAATTATCCCATGCTCTTGTTCCATTCCAAGGCGGTAACACCTGGTGGTCTTATTGAAGTTAATTTTTAGTGGTTGTGTTTTTTAATTTATCATTAAATTATCCCAAGCTCTTTTTCCATTCCAAGGCGATAACACCTGGTGGTCTTATTGAAGTTAATTTTTAGTTGTTGTGTTTTTTAATTTATCATTAAATTATCCCATGCTCTGTTTCCATTCCAATGCGGTAACACCTGGTGGTCTTATTGAAGTTAATTTTTAGTGGTTGTGTTTTTTAATTTATCATTAAATTATCTCATGCTCTTTTTTCCATTCCAAGGCGGTAACACCTGGTGGTCTTATTGAAGTTAATTTTTAGTGGTTGTGTTTTTTTATTTATCATTAAATTATCCCATGCTCTTTTTTCCATTCCAAGGCGGTAACACCTGGTGGTCTTATTGAAGTTAAATTTTAGTGGTTGTGTTTTTTTATTTATCATTAAATTATCCCATGCTCTTTTTCCATACTGATAATGGCTGTGTAAAAGAAAAGGTCTTCTGTATGTAGGATTTATACGACAGGTTTTGCGATGCACAACCTCACATTGGCTTCTTCATGATCTCATATAAACGAACATACACAATTTTTTGTGACCTAGCTCCAATCCACCCACTGCTCTAAAATCTTGAATGCAAAAGCGTACAAACACAAAATACAAAATAGTTAGCAGTTGACACTACCGTGTTAAATTAGAAGAATTCGATGTCTTTATTGGGACAAGAACATCTTGACATTATATATTAACAAGGACAAAACAACAGTGTTTAACTGTGACTTTGGTCGCATCGAACTCACTGTAGTTGGCGGATATGACGTAGTTTTAACTACAGCTAGACTCACGGTTGCAGGTGTAAGACCTGTAAATAGATTTCCCTATATAAGCTATAGTAAACATGACATGCTTCAACATGCTGGCAATCATAGCTGGTACCATTTCCCAAGGGGTTAACTTACATGCTTTTAAAGCTAAGTGTTTGTATTATCCATTTCCAGCAAGAAAAGTAGGGGTCATGTATCAATTAACAGAGATTTGCCATCTTGAATCCGGTGGTCTGTTTTTTTCACTACGGTGTGAACTTCAAAACTGTTTTACATATGCCGTCTTAAAACCGGGGCCTTTTTTCATAGATTGCATTTCTAAACATAAATTTGGTATCAGTGTGTCAGTAAAAGCATGCCATTTACTAAACATGTCCCTTTCAGCCCATACTTGTCAATAAATGCCCCCAAAATGCAAAAAAATTGGGACTATTTAGTGTCAGCCATTGCTTGACTAGCCCGAGTAGGAACATCCAGTGGACTATTTACAAGTAATTAACCTGCACGCTAATTGCCTTAGTTTCAAAATGGCGGCGAAAAGTAAAAACATGCCGACAACACTTTTGCATTTTTGCGTTATCAATATTTATGTCATTGTAGCATTTTCAATGTAATGAAAAGCTAGCATAGGTATAGTTCACTTTAGGGAATGTGTCAGCACGGTAATCTGACCTGTTAATTGAAATAAATAATACACTTGGCTACTAATAGTTTCAACTAGGGCGCGTTTGATCACGAGCATGCGCATACAAACTTCCTGTTTTCCTTCCAACTATACTTTAGATGATTGAACAATTTATCACCAAACCTTCATAACGCTGTATAGTATCAATATGGTAGCATTTTGTTTTGTTTTAAATATACTAATAAAATGATGGAAATGAAAGAGTATTTTATTTTCTTCAATTTGAAAATACAATCTGTAAATAACACTAGTTGAGAACTACGTAGTGAGTAGTTATTTAAACAAAATTTTGTTTTTGTAATTCTATTTTTATCTGGATATCGGCAGTAACTTGCAGTTAATGTGCAGAACATTTGTTTTATTTTGTGGTACATTAGTTTCTTAAGTTTACCTGTTAAGCAAAGATTGCGTTATTGAAATATGTAACATTGTTATTCATACTTAAGAATAGCGAACACATGTATGAAAAATAACCATGTCAAATGCTACACGCGGGAAAATTTTAATGAAGAGGAGTATCATATATACTAGTAATTAAAATCTTTCATTAGGAATAGTTAGGTCAGGAAATGTTGTTTGCTTTTCTGAAATAATTTCTTTATTAGGATAAAATCTGTAAACTTTATTGACCATAAACGAAGTTGGGTTTAATAAATACATTTAATACATCGTTAAGAAACGCGGGATGTTGTTAACCGCTGTAATAATGTGATCGTGATGTTCGAAAACAAAAACAGATAACATAAATTCTCTTTTCTAGCAATACCTTAGGGATTCCTTATATTGGTTTTTATAGAGATGTTCTAATTTAATCACAAATATTATGCAGAAAGATGTAGAGCGACTCGATCAAGTTGTGACAATTACAAAAGTATATTATCATTCATACTTTCTGAAAGAAACTCTGTATTCATTCTAAACAAAATGCTTGTTTGTTGAAACCTTTGTTCAATGAAGCTGGTGATCTCTTTTTTCAATTATGAGGCAATGAATTGTACAATGCTAAAATAATATGTTTAAATAGAGAAAAGCTGTTTGCTTTAAGCTGATTTAAAACGTCGAAAATAACAACAAGAAGAAAATGTACAATACCTAATAAAATATTCCGTGAGAGCATTATGCCACGGATGACTAAATGTTTTAAAAAGAACTTGAGTCGGAATAAATTATTTATCCTTTATATTTTACTTTTTGTGACCAAAACATAGTATGTACGTAGTCATCTTTTCGCTGAATACTTATCCAAGCAAATGTTATTCAAGAGTATGTGCAGTAACAGCTAGATGTCGGTAGTGGTACAGGAAGCTAGAGATACACTGACGAAACGTGAGCTTGGTTCCACGTTCAGCTTGCTCAGAGATTCTAAATTACTCAAGTATGACTATTCGAAATTATTGCAGGTTTCGACACTATATTTCTGACAATACAGAGAAATCTAAATAGAAATAATTCAATTACCGTCTAGTACTGGTAAGGAGGCTGTTTTTTTTTCTGAATGTGGCAACTCCTGATATGCACCTTTTTCACCTTTTTTTAACCAAGACATGCGCATTTTTAACAGAAGTCATTGTTATAGTAGCTTTCAAATATACACTTAATATGGAAAGTACGAGGGATGATCCAAAATAACGTTGACTTTTGTTATAGTTTTTATATTATTCAAAATACCACAAATAAAATTACACAAGCTTTAATCGGAATATGTCCAGCATACTTTTACGAAATATCAGCAAAATACAACATCACATAAACAAACTATGAACAATTAAAATCATACACTAACGGCTATCCGGCGAACGTCAAATTAAATCTAATAACGTCAACGACGTTAATTCACGGGCACAGCGTTAGCGAAGCGGCGTATGTTCTAAGTTTCTTTAAATAGACTCCGTCACCGGAATGCCATGCAGAGGAACCCATTGATCAAACATATTAGTGTATCATTGCTGGTCAAAGTCTCGCAAGTGGTTATGAGGCGATCAAAAAAGTGGTCCTCTTTTCGCTTGTACCGCCGAAGAAACGACCGAGAATGCAATACCCACAGTATCGCAATACTTTAGCAACGGGCGTGACACAGTCTATGTAACTGTTTACTTAAGTGTAATTAAAATTATAAATAACTTTTTTATTCTTATTTGATAATTTAATGATTCAATCGTAATGATTCAAATACCAAACAAAAACATTTTTTGAAAAACATAATTGTTAATTAATTATTAACACACATTTAAAAATGTCATTTGTTCGGCAATATCCGTTGCACGGTACCTCATCCAGATTAGAATAGGTCGAAAAGCGCCACAATAGTTACAACTGTAGACTTTAGTCCACTTCAATTGCCTCCCGGCTTGACGTCGCTGCCGTAACGCCGATTTCTTTCTTTTTTCCTTACCCCAGGCCTATTTAATGGCTCTTCTGACCGTAAAAAAACACTGGTACCTTAAAAACTAGAGCTCGGCTTACGGAAGTTTTCATTAGCGTCTGCTAAATTATTATTGCTTTACATGAGGCGATTTTCAAAGATCATGACAGAATTTTATAATAGCGCGTATTTCCGGGCGATCTGACGGCGACATTTCTGACGTTTTAACGTTGGTGATATCTCTCTTAAATATTGACTGTTTTTAAAACGCATAGCCAGAATGACGTAAAATTTCGACATGACATTATTTGTATACCGTGCTTTGACGTTGCGAAGTTTGGCTCTTTTTCCACTAGTAGTTTTGTTTTTATTGACAAGTATATTCTTTATAAAGTACAATGGCAACGGCGTGCGCCGCCTACGTGTTACCATGGTTATTCAAATAAGCGACGTGCTTTTGAAATCGATTAAATATATGAATATTTTAGCTATGTTTGTAACGTTTGTGTTCTGATTGATTTTAGTATATAATTTATTGCGAACGTGTTTCAAATTAAGATGCAATGACAAAAGTCTACGTTATTTTGGATCATCCCTCGTACATAAATATCATAAGAAAACAATAAATAGATACTTATTATTAGACAACGGTAATTTGGCAATGTTTACATTGGCGTGTTTACATTACGTTACATGAAAACAATGAAATAATATTTTAATCGTTGTTAAATACAAAGCGTAAAGCCCCCAATACTTAGCCCATTAGCCGAGTGGTCTAAGACGCAGTCTTGTAAACACTTCAGAATGCAGTGGTAGAAACACTGTTATAGGTTGTAGGTTCGAAACATGTTTTTTGTTTACATTTTTCAAATATTTTTTTACACAATAATTATTTCCGCGATAAAATTAACAGTAGCAAAATACATATAATACTTTGAAATGACTGCAGTAAAACTTAAAAAATATAAATCTTAAATGTTTCCTTAAAAGCCGTGTGTCAGTGTGAATCGAACCCGTGTCGAAAAAAAGTTTTTCCTATGGCAGCCGGACGCGTTAGCCACTGAGCTATCAGGGGGATGAGATATAAAAAGGCAAAATAGTACCTTAAACGCGTAAATTTGCCTAAACCCGTGTTTTCATTGTATAAATAGTTGTAAACATCGCCAATTTAGCTTGGTCGACCTATACTTTGAAAGCAATCGAACATGACAAAGCGAAAATATTGCAGGTTTCGGTACTACAATGCTGCCACTGCGTATACTGAACATTTTTATATATGTCGTATTAAATAACTTTTAAAAGAACACGAACATCTACTTCGAAGCCGTATTAACTATGTTGATAGTGAGCCTTCTACTTTCGACACTGAGAAATACTTTAAATAAAAAAGAAATACATTTGTTTCAAATCCTTTTGATTATACTGACAAGGTGATGATTGGACACAATCTGCGATACATGAATCCCAATAGGTTATGCAATTAACGCCTTGACATTGTATGACCATTCTTATACGATTACAAAGTGTCAAATTAAGGTTCCAGTGTGCACTAGTCACTTATGCCAATTAGAACTGTTTTGATATAAGTAATTCTTCGCACAGATCTATATTGTTTGCCATCATCTTGACTCTCCCTGTCGACAATCAGGACTAGGAATTGAAAGTATTAAAGGACACAGGAAAAGTTCGTTTTCATTACTTTGTATTCCCTGTGCTATTTACTCCCCCATTTTATGTTTCGTCTGTATTATCTTCCCACAACAAGAAGTCCGCTCAAATAATCAGTTGTTGTCCGAGGCATTAAAAAGACATATATCTTATTTTACGCCCACTTTGCCATTGTTCATTGTATATATTAATTGAGATGAAGTATTATAACCTTTATACACTAAGTATACATGAATAATGTTCAATGAAGTATGAAGATTGTGATTTGAGATGTGTCAATATTGTCATTAAATTCCGACAAACACCAATGTTGTCAAAGAAATGTTCACAAAATAGACTTTATATTGCTTTTCCACATTTTTTCTCTTAACAAAAGACCATCTTTATGTTTTAAGTAGCCTTTTCGATTTTAAAACTGAATAATATCTTCTATTGGCAACTTCTAAAGATTTTGATACATATTATAGATACTAGTCTTTTTGATTTTTAATTTCATTTTGATGGCTAAAAATAACAAAAAGCAACAACACTAGTTTTTTTAACATGGACAAAGACTCTACCTCCACACAACACGATAAGCGCTTTGTATATTTCGATTTGTACTATCTCATACAGTGATTCGATCAGTTCTTGACACTGCGACTTTAAAAGGTGCCTGGTCAGGTATAAGAACGTAAATATTAAGTATTTTCAAATATCAAACTTCATTATTCAAGGGCTTGCTCATGTTGTCATTGCACTGTAACGATAAGAGGTAAAATAATCAAAATTTCTTTAACTGCAAATTTATGCGGTTCAAAAAAAATTGCAAAAATCAATGGTGTTCGAATTATAGGTGATTTTTAGACCAAGCTTTTTCGTGTTAGCTTCTAAGGTCATTTTGACATAGTTTTTCGACCAATAAAATGTTGTGAATAAAACTTCTTATGCAGCGGAAAAACATTTTCAAAGTTCACCTCAATAGTTATACAACCGTTTTTTGTGACTAAGTACCCATTCTGGGAGCATACCCGTCTTTGACGGTCTCTAGTGATCATTTGTAGTGTTAGATATCTTTCAAAGTTTCTTTTACATCTCTTTAAAACTGAATTATTGTCTTACTCAAAATGCTGGAACATAATGGTCAGCAAAAGTAGCTACAAATACAGCATTTACATTATCTCTCATTCTTTCATTTTTTTTCCTTTCGCGCTGAAGAGGATAGTTTCGTGATACATTTCTTATTCAACTCGCAACAAAAAGCAGTCTCCAAGTCATTAAATACTCGTCTTTGTATAGTGTTAACAGAAACCATTTCATTTCATAACGTTTAAGTTTCCTGTCATTGAATGAATCGCAAAAGAACGATACGTAAAGGTACGAAACAATCAAACGGGGCAAAATCGTCCAGTCTAACTATTTATTTGTTGCTTATGCTTTTACCCAATTGAGATACTGTGTTTCTATTGAGAGAATACGATAGTTGTACGAGCTGGAATGTGAGAAATCGCTCTTAAAAGCTTCCAATACAATTCGAACTTTCTGCTCACACATTTTCCGTTGATTACTGTAAACAGCTGAATTTAAGGATAAAAAATAAGTTACATTATTTATTGTATATATTATGCACCAGTTCATCATTAATTGTAGAGATATAGCTTTAATTTTTGACATTACTCTTATATTTTGAACTGACTCTTAATTTTTTTATCTTTACGCGTAGTGAATCAACCGTGACCAGAATGTTTATTATGCTTTTTATTTGACTCTGTAATTTTTGTGACTCAGAAACGAAGACTTTTGAAAAAAAGATAAAGGTAATCTGAGCAATATCAATATCAGGCGCGATTGATGGGCTCTAACGCATGCATGAAACTGCTCATTACACCTTATCCCGTGCTAGATGACATGGCAAGTCAACATTAAAAATTAAAAATGTTGATCAATCCCTTATAACATGGCTGGATTTTGCTTAAAAAACAACAACAACAAAAAACGAAAATTGCATATCAAGACATTAACAGATGGTTTGCTAAAGGTTATCTTACAGTAGACGCACAGCATGTTAGGCCGGTATTCCAAAGTTCCGTGATGCGTAATCCGTTATCCGTGTCCGTCTCCGCGTCCATGTCCGCGATGTCCGGACACGGACAAGGACGCGGAACGGAAACGGAGGTATGGAATATACCCAACGATATGTTTGGTGAGTAAAAAATCGCGGACACGGACGCGGACGCGGACACGGATAACGGATTACGCATCACGGAACTATGGAATACCGGCCTTAGACCGGCATTCCACAGTTCCGTGATGAGTATCCGTGCTCGCGTTCGCGTCAGTGTCCGCGATTTTTAACTTACTAAAGATATCGCTGGGTATATTCCGTATTTTGTGTTGTTCGATTGTTATCACACCGCTGAATATAGATCAGTGATTAAATGTAACAATTTCTTTAGACAGAGACAATTTATGCAGCTCTAACAAGTGAAAAGAACACTAAGTTTCATGCGCAGAATGACAGAAATATGGCATAGCACTTCACGGAAATAAAATAAGCGGATGCGGACACGGACACGCACGCTGAACACTTCAACGGAACTATGGAATGCCGATCTTAGAATAACGTATTTATCTTAAAATTAAATTCTCTTAGGCCAGTATTTCACAGGTCCGTGATGCGTGTTCCATGTACGTGTCCGCGTTCGAGTCACGGTCTCTTTCCGCAATTATATTTTAATTACCAAAGATATTGTTAGGTATATTCTATACGTGCGTGTCCGTTCCGCGCCCGTGTCCGTGTCTGCGACGTTTCGCTCGGTGAGCGAATCTGCACGTACACGGACAACTCCCGGATGCACATTGTGCAGGAAACAGAACTAGCTTAAAGGCAGCAAACACGTTGATTGTTCAAAATGTTCTTTATTTAATCTAAAGTAAGTAGGAAACTCCTGTGCAGAAAATTTCAGCCCCCGACGAATTGATGGAATGCTCCATGTGTTTTCGATGTCTATAAATTTCCAATATCCACCATATTTGATCGTGCCTTTTCCTTTTTTATCTATATTTTGATTGGCAAATTAATGTAACATTTTTCTTAAGACAGATATATTTTATGAAGCTCTAACGACTGGAAATAGCACTTACATAGCTTTCACTCGCACAGAATGATAAAAGTATGGAATGGCGCTTCACGGAAACAAAATAAAATAGGACACGCACGCGGACCACATTCACGGAACTATGGATTGTTGGCAATTAACCTATTTCACCTTTTTTTATTCCATGCAGAAACAATTCTATCAATTATATAGTCTTTTGAAGGCAGCTGAGCACGATACTTGTATTTGTGAAAATACCGAGTTGTGCTCAATTCAGGCTAGGCGGCAATAGCAGTTATATGCACTTCAATTCCTGCTCGTAAATATGCTCAATCAAACAGGGCCTGCAATATTTAGATATCTTGTCTTGTTCGGTGACTTTAAGGCCGGCATTCCATAGTTCCGTGAACGTGGTCCTCGTGCATGTCCGTGTCCACATCCGCTAATTTTATATCCGTGAAGTGCTATTCTATACTTCCGTTATTCTGTGCGCGTGAAACGTAAGTATGTGCTATTTTCAGTCGTTAAAGATTCATAAAATGTATCTGTGTAAAGAAATTGTTACATTTAATCACTAACTAAAGAGGTGTGATTGCCAATCAAAGTATAGTTAAAAAAGGAAACGGCATGATCATATATGTTGGATACGGGACATTTCTAAGCATTGGTAACAACCTGGAACATACTACCAGCTCGTTAGAGAGCTGAAATGATCTGCAGAGAGGTTCCCTACTTACTTTAGATAAAAACAGATTATTTTGAGCAATTAACTTATTTGCTGCCTTTGAGCGAGGCATGTTTCCTGTAATGTATCCATCCGGGAACTGTCCGTGTACGTGAAAATTCGCTCACCGAGCGAAACGTCGCAGAACAGACACGGAGTTATCAAATATACCTAACGATATCTTTGGTGAGTGAAAAATCGCAGACACGTACGCTGACGCGAACACGGACACGGATCATTCATCACGGAACTATGGAATACATGCCTAAGTACCGCCTACTAATGAATATTCATAGCTTGTTTCTTGTTGATACTACAAGTTTTCTATACCAGATTCATTATTGTTCCTACATGTATATAACGGCATGCTTCGAATCCGCCCAGAAATTGCCATTTCTGTTTTAGTTTCGAAGCTCAGGGCCTCTATCGCATTATATACATTCATTAACACTTGTAAAGTCGAGTTGCCTTCACAGACCCGATACCAGAGTTAGCCGTTCACACGTTAACACAACTGAGCATGCGCATTAAGTTTATTTTAGCTATTCGCTGATTCCAAGGGTGAAACTCTAGTCCGTCGTGAACTTAGCCTAAAAATTCTTTTTTATATATGTAACATGCGTAAAATAATACGGAAATGTTTATTATGGAATAAGGAATTTGCGAAAAATATATTAATATTAAATTAAAACGTAGTACACCATTGAAATCATTAGCTAATTTGAACAGAAAATGGAGAACTATTAAAAGGCTTTCAAAATGCAGTTGACGCACAAGACAATTTTTTAACTGTCAAAACGCCCAGACACATATGCAACTGAATGTATTGTTTATTAGTTTTTATGTTCACCAATCGCAGATAATTGATGTTTGCTACTTTATTTTGTCCAATTTGTCTTTATTGTAACTATTGTGATAGCATAATTGAGCAATCCTATTTGGGGGATGCGGATGGTATGTAGTGTGTCTGTCTCTTGCATGGTTGGCCAGGCGCTGCCGCCGTACCTGTATGACCTTGGGGTTATCTTTACACTAATTTTTGGAAGTCATAAGAATTAACATAATTTTATTTTATCTCAATCCTTTTTGCCAAAACTGTCATTCTCACTCCGGAACCGATATTTCAGTGAAGCAAACATATATCCATTATTTATTGGTCATAATCCCGCTTTATTGATTTCAATGACCAGTAGTTTTTTTATAACAGCTGAATGAGAACGAACTTACTTTCTTATGGGGCTTCGATAAATGTATACATTTGTCACTTTTCTCTGTTTCTTGTCATGTCAAAATGACATATTATTTGTTGTTGTTTTTGAGGACATCCAAGGATTTTTAATATCTCACAAAAGTCGGTCAGTACATAAATAAGCTGACTAGAAGATTCTTGAAAACTAAGCCTCATCCTGGAGAAATAAGAACATTACATTACAATACATTGAAGAGCTTGATTAATATCCGAGCATGCTTTAATAGCTTTATGACATTCGCAAACCCGTTATGATAAATATTCACAGATGAAAAAATAACATACCAGATTAGACCAACATTGCATTTTATTTAAGCAATTTCGAAAAATTCTTTAGACTGTTTGGTATTGTGAATATGAAAAAAGATGTATAACCTGTCAACTGTAAGATAAATAATTCAAAGGTATCAGGGATATAACAACATGAGTCTACCTTTATTGGTGAGTTTAAATAAAAATATTTAAACGCGGTTATTACAAATTGGAAATAAGAAGAAAATCGGCTGATTTCTAAGCTTTCATAAAATTATCACAACGATCTGTTGTTCAAACCTTTAACGAAAAGCCAACCCTTTCTGAACTGGATCTTTGTTCTGATTAAATACACGAACGCCTTAAGTGGTCAGTAGAGCTATTTTTAAACCGGGTAAAAACTTTATTTGTCTGAAAATATGACAATTGTGTGAAGCTAAAATGTAAGTCTTTCTGTTTTGTTGGGGGTCTACTTTCCTACAATCCACAACCAACTGTTTGAGAGTTCCTTCAGTACTTTAAAGGAATTCAAGTTCGATTTCAATCATGTTGTTAGATGCAAACTTATATTTCACTTTTTTGTCAAAACTTCTACTTATCGGTAAACTTGCAAAATATTTAATGCAACATGTATACACATCTTACTCTTTTCTGTTAATGTTTTATATTTTCTTTATTTCTCGAGCAGCTGGAAAACTGTCTTCCATCTGACTATTTTTTATTGTTTCCATCGAAATACCTAAGCCGTGCAGACTGTGTTTCATTGGGCAACAGTTCAGCTCAAAACATCTGTACATATGAACCACCTTTATAAGATTTGATTTTCTACATGAGAAACCCTGATATTTAAACCTACCTGGAACAAAGAGCGATAAATCCAATGACCCTGAAAAATTACTAATTGTTTGATATAAATCAAATAATCGAAGCCGGTGCAGCTATTTTAGTTGAGTAATTTAGAAAAAAAACTTTGCTGATTTTGTTGTTGGCAACTTAGTATGTGAAGCCGAATGTTACTGGGGGAACCATTAATATATACCCAAAAAAAAGTTCTGCGCACAAGTGTTCTTTTGTGAAAATTTTATAATGTAGCAAATAACTGATATAAATACTTGCATTTGTGTCAAGACTAATTGTTTGCGGGGTTAAAAACGAAAACGGAATAAAAATTGGTAGGTAAATAACCAAGAAATATCAGTTTGAGTATGATAGGGGTCAATAGCCAAAAATTGCAAAATTTGCTGTATCAAGGTAAAGGTGTGAAATCTATGCAATCAACTGTTTTATAGCAATTATAAGCATGCACTGTGATGATGGCAGCAGGAAGTAATCAAAAGTTGATACCAAGCAAGTCCAGAATAACATTCAAACTTAAGTTTTTATTAATCAAATTGTCTCACTTATTGACCTAAAGGGTAAAGATATGTCAAATCAGTTTAGCGATGATTCGAACAGTTTCCATTCTGTATTAACGAGTCTTAGTATCCTTTTAATTAAGTGTTTAAAAACAATCAGGAATTGCAATTTACACCCAATCTTATTTGAGAAAAATACAACTGCATTGTTTGTAATTTAAATTAATTTATCTCTTACTATCATCAAGGAAGGCCGATGTGGTTCGACATTTGCCATGACGGTCAAATTAACCAATTTGACCGTGATGGCAAATGTCGAACCACACCGGCCTCCTAGACGTATTTCTAAAAAAAGACAGAGCACGTGCAGTTGGGCAGCTAGTTGATCTACCTGGTATTCTTATTCATGAATGGAAACTTATTCCAAAATTGAAAATGCCTCGACTTAAGAACTCCATGGAAAGGCGCTTAGAAGAATGCCGGGTTCATCGTGGTGGATTTACTCACTATTAGTTTAGTGATTTTTTGCAACTTTTGTGTAGTAACCCCCGATGACTTTAACAAGGGATTGCTTATAAAGTAGTGATCGGATTTTATTTCTGACTTTTTTACATTGTTAAGTTTGAATGGCTGTTTTATTTGATATGTATCATTTTGTTGTGTTCAATGTGATTAAAAAGATATTTTATAAAATATCCAAGTATGCAGAACTAATTTTGCCGAGTATATATTTATATTTTAGGAAATCTCCTAAATAATTTACAAGCCATTTGGTTAACGCGAGTACTGTAAGTGCAAACGAATGGTCACAAAACAACATTACTATAAATGTAAAGGTCATGAAGAGGCGAAAATCAATCTTCTTCAGGGAATATTCATTATAGTCATACAGATGCATATTTTGAAAGCAAATACCAAGAATATTTTGTGAGCGTTATCGACGATATAGAGATTAAATTCATTTATTCAATTATGACTTTAATGCTATAGTCTGGAATAGGGTATTTCGAAAGCGTTAAAACGTCTCCACGTACATACAGTCAGTAGTGTTATCAGTAAAATAACCCGTTACCGATGTCATTCAGAGATGGTTACGTATATTAAGTCTATCCGATCAACCTTTTCGGGGGTTGTCCCGGCTAGCACGTTGGTTGCGTCGCCGGAATTGCAGGGCTAGGCGCTGTCGCCGTGACGGTGCGGGTTCGCTCCCAGCTAGAGACACTATCTTTTGTAGTGGTTTAATCTCAACGAAAAAAAAAACAACAACAAAAATACAAACAAAAAATTAAATCTTTTCGGATTCGTATATTTATCCATAGAGACTAAAAACTGTGCATTTTACATATCTTTGAATGCCTAGTGATCTGCTCTACAGTTTATCATTTTACTATTTTCTTTAATTGTACAGATGGATGTCGATTTTTCTAATGATGTTATCACATGTATTATTCTTTCCACCTTGTTGCTGCTGATTAAATTAAATGGATTGATACTCTATTTCCACCTTGTTGCTGCTGATTAAATTAATTGGATTGATACTCTATTTCCACCTTGTTGCTGCTGATTAAATTAATTGGATTGATACTCTATTTCCACCTTGTTGCTGCTGATTAAATTAATTGGATTGATGCTCTATTTCCACCTTGTTGCTGCTGATTAAATTAATTGGATTGATACTCTATTTCCACCTTGTTGCTGCTGATTAAATTAATTGGATTGATACTCTATTTCCACCTTGTTGCTGCTGATTTAATTAATTGGATTGATAATCTATTTTCTTTCCTGTTTTGCTCGAAAGTGATTTTCTATATTTTTATATAAAAATGTTTGCTTGTAAAGGTAGTGAAGATTTAAACACGGTCAACGGTCTTTCGGGATCATATTTCACAGTTTGTTCGCTTAAAGAATTCAATTTAAGTTATCTTTGTACCCAACGACCTCATATTCTTTTAGCATACAAGCTGTGAAATATGGATTCCGAATGATGTTGCACGTTGGACATCACTAACATTGGAAATTTACAATATTTTATTACAATTATCCTTTTTATCACATATTTTCGACGTGAGGAAATCATATTTAATGGAAAGATTTAGATCAAGAAAGTTTGCTTGCTTTGCTGAAGTGTTCGCTTTATTAAACTTGAGTTCATTAGGGCGTTTTTGATAATGAGGAATGGAAAAAAGTTTATTTCTATATTTAACAAATCATCTAGGTCCCTCGAGACGAGTAGTTGTTAAGATCTGTAATAATGTCATCTTGATGTTCAATGGAAAGAGATAGCATAAAGTATTATTATTTAAAGCATTTAGGCAACAAAAATTCAAAGTATTGGTTGCCTAGAAGAATGCTCTAAGGTTTGTTTTGCCTGAGTAGAGAACTTGTTGCCAAAGGAGTTTCCGAAGGGCGTATTTTAATAAAATACTAATTTGAAGTGAAGAATTTTTTAAAATTATGTTGTTATCTTGAGAAGGCGTATATGAGACATAGTGACTTTGGTTTCACCCATACAATCAATCATATTAATGTCCCAAATTGATGACTCAGACAAACAACATTACGAAACTTGGGAAAGCTTTTCGCGGATTTGCCTGATGATGATGACACTAAAACCTGCTGATACTAAGAGTAATGTTTTATATCACATTGGGAGACATCATTGTGTTAAGCCATTTCTGTGCGACTAGTAGAATTAAGAAGAACTGGGGAGAAGTTAATACAAAATTAAATCAAGAATCAAACAAAATGAAAATGATTCATGCTATGTTAAAGTTTAGGAAACCCGCCAATATAATTTAATTAAAATTAAATCAAGCTTATAGAACATGCAATCTTTCAACTAGCTACCGAATAATAATAATAGTTATAATAAAAAAATAGCCCTCCTTTATCAAGAAGTGTGAAGAATTTAATTCAAAATTAAATCAAGAATCAAACTAGATGGGTGTTCAGGTAAACACTTGTGTCGCACTCTGGTTTTGTGTCGGAATAAAAATACATCTACGAAAAGAGGCATAATTTCATCTTGACCTAAAGAACTTGGCATCATCACGAGCGTGCTTTCATGAGCAATATAATTTGAGAGTTTCATGAAGAAATATTGAGAAATGTCAAAGTTATAGCCAAAGTTAAGTTTTTGTGCCAAAATCCAAGTAGAAAAAGGGACACAACTCCATCAAATTTGACCTTGAACTAAAGAACCTGGCATAATCATGAGCATGTTGCCATAAGCAATATAATTTGAAAGTTTGATGAAGAAATATTGATAAATGGCAAAGGTATAGCCTATAATGAGTTTTCGTGCCAAAATCCAAGTACAAAAAAGGGCATAAATCCATCAAATGTGACCTTGATCTAAAGAATATGGCATAATCATGAGCGTGTTGTCATAAGCAATGAAATTTGAAAATTTCATTAAGAAATATTGAGAAATGGCAAATTTATAGCCATAACGTTAAGTATTTGTGTCAAAATCCAAGTACAAAAAGGGGCATCACTCCATCAAAAGTAATTTTTACCTAGAGTATTTGGCATCATCACGAGCGTGTTTTCATAAGCAAAATAATTTGAAAGTTTCATTAAGAAATATTGAGAAATGACAAAGTTTTAGCCAACGTTAAGTGTTCGTGTCAAATTCCAAAGGGGCATAACTCCATCCTTGAACAAGAAAATTTGACATTATCACGAGCGTGTTGTCATAAGCAGTATAATTTGAAAGTTTCGTGAAGAAATATTAAAAAATTGCAAAGTTATAGCCAATGTTAAGTTTTCGTGACGGACGGACAGACGGACAAAGCGATCCTCTTGTATCGCCATTTCTTCGAAAGGGCGACACAATAAAAATGATGTATGCTTCAAATATACTGACGGACTTTAGAATATATATCTTAATTTGTACACTGTGATGTTATAATTCATGAGAATATATTTCAAGTACTTCTAATTTTTTTTTTGTAATGGCAAAAAATGATTTTGATACCTCATAGGGTGATTTCCTTCATAATGACCAATTTAAGGAAAATACAAAAAAATGGGTGATGCGTTTTTAATGTTTCAGTATATAATCATAAGTATATAAGCATGAACGAAACTGATCAATATAATTTTAAGATTATATAATCTTAATGCTTAAAAAGCTACTGAAAGGTACAAAGAAGATGTAAAGAAAATAAGTGGCCTTGTTTTTTATTAAACACATTTGTGATGAAAGCGGATTTAGTCACGAACAGAAGCTATATGTCAACGACTTTTTCTTACGATTAACAGTCCTGGAAATCATGTTCACTTTTAACTTTGAGGAATTTTTTGAACATTTTAAACAATTATATTCAAGTGATGAAATTTTTGAAAATGACATTGTTGAACAACATTTAAATAGCAATAATTTAACAAATATTAACATATACTCAACAAAAATAGAAACCTGACGCTTTATATTTGGTGTATTTTCCTGGAATCAGATTTAAAGCTAATTGAATTGTGGTATGTAATAAAAATTGTGCATGTTTTGAACTTAATTATGCATTTTGATATTTTTGGTGCATGAAACAAGTGATTCAGTGGTTATTTTCTTTTGGATGGTGCAAAAATATATAGATTTTGAATATGCACCTCATACTTATTCAAAGTTACAGTGTCAGGTTTCTTTTTTTGTTGAGTATAGATGAACTTGATTGTGATTTTACATGTGATGAAGTCACGAAGGCTATTTCTTCATGAAAACGAGACAAAAGCCCCGGTTTCGATCAACTTATTCCTGAATTATTTATAGAAACTAAAGCAATTTTAGCTCCAGTACTATGCAAACTATTTAATCACATATTTAATGAATGTGCATATCCAGATTCATGGTGCAAAGGTATTATTGTACCGGTGCCTAAGAAGGGTAATCTTAATGATGTAAATAATTATAGGGGAATTACTCTCACTAGCATTTTTTCTAAAATATTTTCTTTATTGTTAAGACACACGTTTTCGTAAATGGGCAGATAATAACGAAAAACTTAATACATTTCAATACGGCTTTAGAAAAGATAAGAGTACTTTAGCTTGTATATTTGTTTTATGTTCTATAATAAATAAAGTAATTAAGTGTGAAAAGAGAAAGGTTCATGCATCCTTTATAGATTTTGAAGTGCTTTGATATGCTGTACAGAAATGGGATATGGTTTAAGCTCATTGAATCAGGTGTTTCTTCAAAAATAGTACGCATGTTGCAAAGTATGTATAGGTATGTCAAGTCCTGTGTGAAAGCAAGTGGTTTCAGAATGTTTCGATAGCTACATGAGTGTAAAACAGGGCGAACCATTATCTTCCTTATTATTTATATTTTTCGTGAATGATATGTATGAAAATATTCAAAATGTTGATAATGAGGCCTTTACCTTGGACGAATTACAGATCTATTTATTGTTGTTTGCTGATGACACAGTGTTATTTTCCTATTCAAAAGAAGGCCTACAATTTTTACTTAACCAACTTCATGGTAATTGTATAAAATGGGGTATTACAGTAAATATAGAGAAGACAGTTGTAATGGTATTCAAGTCAGGTAATTGACATGAAAACATCAAAATATATTGTAACAATTCATTGCTGAAAAACGTTCAAACATTTACTTACCTTGGTGTAACATTGCCATCGAATGGTATCTTTTATCAAGCTCAGAAAGCACTGTCTGACCAAACCTTAAAAACATTGTTTTCTCTGAATTCTTTATTTGATCATGTTTCTCTTGATGTAACAGAAATGTTGAAATTATTTGATTGTATGATTTTACCTATTTTGTCATACGGATCTGAGATGTGGGGTTTCCATAAAGCACCTGATATAGAGAAAATTCATTTAAAATGTTTAAAACAAGTTCTAGGCGTTCGTCAGCAGACACCAAGCTCAGCTGTCTTTGGTGAATTTAGTAGTTTTCCTCTTTTAATTTTTCGAAAAGTCAGGATTATTAAATACTGGCATAAAATTCAAAAATCTCCTAACTCATTATTATATCGAATAATGTTCTTATCAGATGCAAATGGCAATCTTGTAAATAGTTGGTCGAAAAATGTTAAGGCATTATTGTCAAATTTAGGTTTTTCATATTTATGCAATAATATAAATATTGACAATTAACAATTAAAAATTATAATTCAAAGAATATATGACCAGTACTTGCAACAATGGTGCTGTGAACTAAATACATTTTCAAAACTAGAAAGCTATAATATTTTTAAAACTGAATTTGTTCAAGAAAAATATCTAAGCAATATTAACAATATCAGTCACCGCAAAGCTTTGTTTAGATAAAGATGTTCAGCCCACAAACTAGCAATCGAAGAGGGGAGATTTAGAAATATTGAAAGAAATCAACGTCTCTGTAGTAAATGTAACATGCTTCAAAAATAATCAGAGTATCATTTCTTGCTAGTATGTCCGTTCTATAGTGATTTACGTAAACAGTTGCTCCCGAAATATTATTGCGTATGGCCAAATATTAACAAATTCAAATCTATTATGAAAACAACACAAAAGAGTAATTGTTAACCTAGGAAAATTTGTCTATTTAGCCATGGAAAAAAGAAGCGAAGTGAACTAATTTCATAACAAATTCAATCTCAAATATATTTTTTTTATTTTCCGTTTACTATTATTAAGATTATAAACTTAACACACTCTACAAAATAACTAATTGCACTCATAACATGTAATCATCATGCTTTTCTGTTGTAATGTAATGTTGTATGTTTTATTTATAAATTGTTTTGTAAACATCCGCCATCATTGTAACTTGGCGATGAACATGTATATGTTTTTGCCAATAAATATTTTGACCTTAACCACAAATTCAAATTGCTAATTATAAAAGAAACACACTTTTAGGTATAACGTCCTTGCATACTTTATAAATTGAAACTGGAGGAAATCACGTGAAGAAATATTAAGTAAAAACACAACTTTTCATATTTACATATTGTACATACAATTTCGTCAAATTAGAAAAAAACAATTAAATGTTTTTTTTTCCAAAGTATTGTTAAACTTTCTGATATAATAGGCTTTTATCGACCCCAATATCGACTACAAGTATATTTTGTTTAGTTTAGTTTTTTCTCGTTTTTTGGCACAATATAATATCGATTTGACCATACGCCGCTGGTAACGTAATGCTATTAAATATGGGAATGAACCCCATATGGACAACATCGTTTGGAATGACTCCAAATTTGCACTGTTAACTCGAGCAAATTACATCTTGCCAGGGGCTAGAAAAGCACTTTCTTATTATTGGCTATGAACTGTGGTAATAAAGCCGATCCTAATATATTTTCTTATTTGAATCTGTTATTTTCATTCAATATCCATTTATTGCATACCATTTTCTGCTTAAGGCCTGATACTTGCGTTTATCATGACATTTCTTAGTCTGTAATTATAAATATCTTTCTTCAATCGAAGTATCTTAAGGGAATTTTATCCTTTTACTTAGTTTAAGTTATTGTGTAGTTTTTTTTTTCACAAATTAACACTAAGAAAATAAAAGACAACAAAACACACGTGCCTGTTATCTTGTCTTGCCATTATCTTGTCAGTAGAACACAACAGAAACTTGTATAACAATTGTATAACAATAATGTATATAATTCACTTTACTCAAAATTTCCAAAGTTGCCCCAAAATAGAAAATATACAAAACATTCTATATTGAATTTATAAACATGTAGTACGTTGATGATATCAATTAACCTATCGTCTAATCCGTGAAACTATCGATAATCTGTCTATCAGTTAACTTATGTAGCATCATCATTAGGCGTATACCAGTCAGCAAAGAAGATATAAATCTGTTACGACAAGTAATGTATTAGCTGTTTTATATAGTGTTTCTAATAAAAACAACAAACAAACAAACAAACAAAACAAACGCCAACATACAATAGGCTAGTTTACCCTTAACGAACATAAATTTTCGGGTAATATTTGAAATATACTTATGGACAAAATTCTTGCCAGATATGGTTTTCCATAATACCTTTCAAATGTGTAAAGTCCAAAAATTCCATTACTCTACCTGCATAAAATTGGTATCGATGGAAAGAGGACATTTATATGCATTCAATTTAAAAATAAATTTGTTATTTGAGCCAGCACTGCCTAAAGAGTAATGTGTTGAAAACTAGCGTGCAAAAAGTTCCAATCTTCCTACCGGACAAGACTTTTGTCCATAAGCGTAATACTGTTGAGCATTGGAAAATTTTCTGTGACGTAACGTCTAGTTTTTAAAACTTAAACGGTCAACGACACAGACTGAAAATGAAAATTTTACCACGTTTCTAAATTTCCAGGGAAATCATTTAGTTCTAGCATAAGATGGTTAACAACTCCAGGAACATTCTGAAATTAGTTTGATCAGATAATAATCGTAAAACTATGTCTCTTGTCTTGTCTACTATGTGCTGTGTGGAGGGTTGTTAACTTATTATTACTAGGATGTGGCTTATAAACTATGTCTCTTGTCTTGTCTACTATGTGCTGTGTGGAGGGTTGTTAACTTATTATTACTAGTCTAGGATGTGGCTAATTACTCATTTTTATTTTATACTTTTATTATTTTTTTATCAATCGTTAATTCATAACAATGATATATTCTCGTATTGTTGATCAAAGAGTAATCGATTAAATGAGAGCAATATTTCGCATTAGCTTTTATATTTTGCGCAAATTGAAATATGATTATTGAAAATCTCTATTCTCTGTAAAATAAAATATTTAACAATGTTTTACTATTATTATTATCATTATGCATACAAATACTACACGCATGACAATTTAGAACATGCGTTTTAGGTGTACGATGACATACAATTACTTTTCACCAGTATTATTTGGACAGTGTCATCATCGAACCCTCTTTTACTGATTGTCTTTAATTATCTTATCTTCAAACAAGAAATATCTTTAAAAAAGATAAACGGCGTTGATGGAAAAGATTTTTATATATAAGAAAGAAAGAAATAAAGACCGTGCAAAAATTTCGTCTGGTGATAATACGTCGATTAAAGAAGACTGTCTAACATTAACTGTACATTCAATTTCAATAAAATACCTCTTGTAGAGTAAGCACTAATGATGAATAAATGTCATTAAAATACAATAAATGAAAATAATAACAACTTGTTACAAGAGCGAAATCTACCAACTTTTACGTAAATTAACTTTAAAAGAAAGTGTCCCTCCCGAGTATTGAACCCGGGGCCTCCGCTTGAGAGGCGAGTGTGATAACCACTACACCAAGGCGTTTTGAATATCTGGACTTGAAATTAACAATCAGTATCAAAGGAACTAGAAAGGAACCAGTAAGAACCAGAAATATCTGCACTTCTCTGTCGTTTTACACTGTGTATTGTACTCGAGTGTTTACCTGACACCTATGAATATTCCATATAAAATCGTATTTTAAGCCATAAATTAACTTAATTGGTTATTTATACCGTAAATATCTTTTTCTCCAATACAATTAACGCTTTTTAAAACGAAAATGCCCGAACATAAAGCGCCAGGTAATACTTACACACAATATAAAAATCGTTACGGTAATCATTAACAAGACCCATTAATAACCAATCAAAATAATCTATTTGATTTTCCCGCTGCATAATAAATTTTATTTACAATATTTCATTGGTCGAAAAACTAGGTCAAAAGTGAGCTTAGACAGCTAACGCCGAAAAAATCTTGCAAAATACTTTAATAGACAGGTTTGTTATAGATGACAAAAAGAATTTTGAAATAGATGAAATGGAACTTTTAGTGTTACTGAAGACAAGTATAGAACTATTGAAGACTCAGATCAACTGAGCCTGTTCATAGGTAATAACAGAATTGCTCACTTCTGCCTACGACTAGCCTCGGGTTCTTCGCATTTGTAAACTGAGAAAGCCAACTAATACGGTACTCTATTGCTTTTCAAGCATGGCTTCATTTGTCATTTTTTTTTAAATTCGTGAACCAAAAGGAAATATACTCAGTATATTTTACTCTTATTTGGATTTAGCAATAACTTTGTGGCGAATGTCAAAGTGCTACGTGTAACTGGTGTTTTTTCAATGCAATATTTAATTTAAGGTCTTTGAGTTCGATAATCGTGATACTTATTCATATTCAGATTACAATTATGTTTTACGTAGAATATTTCTTGTCTTAGCGTTTCTAAATAAAGTTGAACGGTAATATAATGGGGTTATTAGCTAAATGAATTAAAGAATGACCATAAATAAACATGTTTATATTAAGAAAATTCTCGCTCATTAGAAAAGAATAAGAAGACAGGTATATCTATTCTAAAAATCAGATGAGTAGAGACGCTTTCGACTACCACATAAACGAAGAAGAGATTGGGCAACTGATATTCGTAGTTATTAAATGACACTTTTAAGAAGAGTACATGATTGTAGAAATGTTTTGGACCCAAAAAGACCTCACGTACTCTAACAAACGGATCCATTATGGGTGCTTTAATTTATTACAGTAAAAGAGTTACATTGACGTTAAATCCCTCAATAATATCAATGTTTCGTTATTAAGGATGAGCAGTCACTAGTTTGATAGAGTACAATAAGAACTCAAATGCATCATAGGCATTTAGCTAACTATTTTAATTTGCATCCAATTTGCATGTACTGTTATCAATTATACAACCCTTGTTTCAGGCCTATGAGCACATCACTTATGTATTTGTGTAAATATCGAGTTGCACTCAACCCTGGCTAGGCGGCATGAACAGTAACATGCACTTTCATAACTACTCAAGAACAAGCTCAACCAAACTGAGCTTGCAGCATTTTGATATATTTAATTAAGTGTTTTACAGCTTTCAAAGTTCTTTTTCACTTTTTGTATTAAGTTAAGCGGGCGAAACTTAATTCACCGATTGTTGATGCTTAGTATTTTAAGCGATGTAACCGGATACATAAATGGTTATTCGTCTTAAATCAGCGATATAGTCGAAAAAATGTGTTTAATATGTTTTTGCATAAGAGTTCCTTTTAATGTAATGTAAATGTATTTTAGAAAAAAGCTGTGAAGTGCATAAATGAATATAAAGAATCAGACTCATTCCATTTAAAACTTACATTAAGAAATTATCAGACGATATTACTATAAACCATGTTTGACCTTTAAAAAATATTCCTTGAGTATTTATATTTCCGCTTTTATTCTACAGCTTTATTTATAAATGAACAAGGAATAGATATTTTATGGACGTAACACAGACCTAGAAACCCCTAAAAGCCAGATGCCTTGTTTCGACCTATCGGTTTTTCCTTTGCTTTATACATTGATCAAACTATAATCTCGTGTCCTCTTTTCCTCTCTATCATTTGTTGTGTGGGAAAGTTCTGTTTTCCTAATGTAGCAATTATTGATACGCCTATTTTAGTAAAAATAAACCTGGCATAATACATGAAAATTAATTACACTATAAAATATTAAAGATATAATTTTAGCCCATGACATGAAGTTGTTTTTTTTCTAAGAATTTTTAGTTCTTTTTTTTAGAACACATCTTATGAAAGCTTTCAAACCCCTTCAATCAAACTGGGGAGAGAATGAGGGTTTGAAGAAATCAATATCCAAACTTTGGTCAGAAAGATCATCTCATTCAGCGCTCGATCAGGGAGAAATCTTGAGAAAACTGAGAACATATGTTTATGATTATAAATCGCCAATGCTTTTGTCTCATCTCGGTTTTACAAAATGGCGACTCGGTGATACACAAAATGGCGACTCGGTGATACAATCAAGACAGTGTGATTGGAAATAAATCTTAAAATATGTATCTTAATTATTCTCTGCCTCTTCTGACTATCTGAGAAGTTTGTACGATTGTCTCTTGATGCGGTATATTTTGTTAAAAAATAACTCTATATTATTTAAAATATTGGTAAAATACTTATTGAATGAAATGTATCCACCTTATAAAACGAAAAAGTTTACACATAACAAATTATATATTTTGGTTCTAAACCGCTTCTCATCCGCTTCTACCGACCGTTTTTAAACCAATCACAAATATTTATATTGATACTCAGATGTACTTGCTGACCGAAAAGCTCCAATATAAACATCACATGTGCCTGAAAGGATTTCCTACATGGGTGCACAATTATTTCATCTCATTTAATTTTCCTTTTATGAAATTGTTAACATATAAGAAATAACATGATGCTATGAAGTTCAATATGTTTATAAAACCCAATAAGTAAATTAAAAAAGAGAAAACTGATAGACAAGAATAGACCATGTATGTTTACTTGCCGAAAGGTTGCTTGTACTATTATAGAAAAGGTTATTAGAATTGCTCTTAAAATTTATGTAAAATCATAAACCTTGGCTAAAGGTTATAAAACCGAGATTGGAAACCAGTCTCAAATCTCAAGCATCTGATTGGCTGAAATGGCGAATGGTCGCCATTTCAGCCAATCAGATGCTTGAGATTTGAGACTGGTTTCCATGCTCAGTTTTATAACCTTGGGCACTTATTACAGTCAATACCAGACCAATAAAACAAAGCCTACGTAAACAAAAAAGAGAAGAAAACAGATATTGTGCTTTGTTATCCAAAAATTATGGTTTAATTCAATTAAAAAAGGAAAAATTGATCAAGCTGCGAACTTAAGTATGCTTCAAATTAAGGAAAGAAAAAAACAAACATTTGTATACATTCACGTGGCAGCAATGATAAGTAGTTTTAGATCGATATGGTATCCAAAAATGTCACTCTCCCACAACAGAAGACGGTTGGTAATCTTCTGCTAAAAGTAAAAAAAAACTTTCAAAGATAATAATACGTTCGTTCACGTGTCCTCAAGCATTGTGCGTATTTTTGCGCGATTTAGGTCAGTCAATGTTTATAGTATTACCAATTGTATACTCTACATGCCCTCCCTACCCCATCCCTACCTCTGTAAAGGATATTCGAAAAGATACATCATCGTATCGGTTTTTCTTATAAAAGCTTAATTAAGCTGGCGTTCACAACGGATCCTTAAATATACTGACTAGCCTAAAATTTCGACGAAGTACGCTCTCGATAATTCATAAATAGGAGTCGTATAGTTAATTATCATCACATCTGAGACAATAATAAAGTATTCCACCTTAAAGCTTGAAATAACGTAATCATGATGTTTGGTGGAAAGACTTATTTATGAATAGAGGTACAGTACCGAAAATCATAAAACTGACAACAGGATCAGGAGCGGAACAGAAGCTGATGACATATCGATTGGAGCGAAGTCGGGGCGGAATCGAATTGGGAACGGAATGCAATCGAAACGAAGTCGATTCGGTAAAAGCATTTGAATCGCTATAAACAGTAAGACCGGATCAGTGTGGGTAGCTAAAAATAGCCTTTGGGTTATTTGTAGTAGCGCTCTTAATCGCGTCATCCGCTTCTACCGACCGTTTTTAACGAGCCTAATGTATATGGCTGTAAGTTAACAATCATAAAGCCTTTTTTGTTATCAACAAAACCTATATAAAAGTTATTAAACAATAATTATGTTTGAAAATAGACATCCACACAACAGATTTCTGTAACATATACACGAATTACCATTGAAATTCGTTGCTTTTCCTGGAGAATTACGAATGTTTTCATAATTGAAGGTCCTATTTGCTTGATACTTATACCAAACAAAAAGGAGCGAAATAATTGGAACAGAATAAACGGAGAAGAGGGAAACATCGTTTTGAGCGCATCGTATGGAAACAAAAGAAAAGCGCAGGAAATGTAGAACTGGATTTGAATTTGAATGAATTTGAATGGTTACAAACGTCTAGCGAAACGGTGGCGGATTGGAGCGGAAACTGCAAGATCGTTAATTTCATGATTTTCAGGACTGTACTTATTTTTAACTTTATGTGTTTTTACTTGCAACATCGTTGAGGTGATGGATTAAGTTCATCTAATTGACGAAGACAACGTGTACTTGTCTGTTCATATATGAGAACCTGTTAGAGCAATTGTTTGAGGTTAGTGCACCTAAAAATCTGGTTTAAATCCCCACCAGCGGAAAATTGTTTTGTCATTCACCATTACAAGGCGGTAAGCCCCAGGCTCTCTTTTTGTTAATTGTGTGGAGTTACTTATTTAATTAATTAAAATCAATCAGTGCCCAATGTTATAAAACTGAGTCTCAAATCTCAAGCATAATCTTTGAAAACTGATTTGTCGAGCCCGTTCAGGGCTCAAGGTCATTCTGGCGGTCGTTTCAGTCAATCACATACTTATGACTAACATACATATTTGGTTTAAATTATGTCTGTAGGCCATGTATAAAGCCTTTTTGATGTAAAAAAAGCTGACAGCAGTGGTGTAAGAATGAAACATTTAAATCTTCAAAGGGTGTATGTTTTTTTGCTGTTTTTTTTTGGGGGGGGGGAGGGGTGTGGGGGGAGGGGGGGCGTTTTAACGCCACCCAATGTGACTACATGTAAAATTTCGATCACATGACCAATTTACCTCCAGTGGATTAGTGCCCTTGAATAACGTATACAGTTCATGTCGGTTCAATGAGTTTATGAGACGGTAGACGGTGCTGTATAGCCTACCTGTGCTAAAAATAGCTAAAGTAAACTGACACCAGGGCAGCCGATACCATTGACTCACCAGGCTATGCATTGTAAAACTTTCTAATTTCTGAATTTCTTCCAACAATTCTTTCAAATGTAAAATCCCTATTAAATATTTCTTTCCAGTCTAATATGGTCAAGCCAATCCTGTATTTGTATGTAGAAAATCTAAATAAAATTTTTACAGCTGTGTCACTTTTCAGCAAGAATTAGGAGCATGTATAGTTCACATTTGTTTTAAACCTTGATCCATTGTTTTGCACAATCTAGTAGGCCAGTTGGACATTAACAGTGATAATAGCAAGAAAAATAATGGGGTGATGATAGCTTGTCTCAAAATTGGTGTGGCATTTCATTCATGCAGAATTTGTAGGGAAATTTGATAAGACAATAAGCATGGATATTAATAAAATATATCGTTCAAATGACTGCTAAAAGCAGCAAGAAATAAACATGATAAAATAAAAATAATAATGTTAACAGTAAACTAAATAGAGATGAAAAGTGACATAATTTAATAACAATCCACACACTTGTTATTCACTATGAAATGGATTAAGTTGTTTCATAAACACTAAGCAACATTTTAAAGGGAATATTGGAATAAAAAAATAATCTGCAACAGGTATGTGGGTTTACATTTTAACTGTATTAATTTATCAGCTTCCCATAGCCGAACAGTTGCCAAGAGTAGTATTTCAATCTGCACTGCCAGGTGTTTTGTTTACTATCTGCAGTTCATGACCCCAGAAACTCCTCCCCGCGATTTTCAAATTTTGACAGTTTATATATATTTTTTTCTTACATAAAATGAATTTTGTCGTGCACTTTTCTCTGCCATTTCATTTGAAATGTTGCAAAGAAGTTATAAAAAAGGTTTTAGGGAAAATACTTCTTGGTTATTGTGCTATTTGAAAAAAGGGCCCTTAGATGTGAAGCATGTCAAAAATACCATGAACACCTGCCCCAGCGCCATCTAGTGGCTTAAAAAGTCAAGTTGGGGGTTTAACAAAAATACGGCTCTGAAGTGTAAACTTTAGGCGAAACTTTGAAGCGTTTAAAGCGTTAAAATTTAATTAGATTTGATGCAACTTTTTTCACACTGTACGTTTTCAAACAAGTTTTAGTTTCCAAAAAACCAGTCGGTCATTAGCATGACATTCTAACAAAAAGACGGCTCTGAAGTGTAAACTTTAGGCTAAACTTTTAAAGCGTCTAAAGCGTTTAAATTTATTTAGACTTGATGCAGTGCTCTGGCTAATTTTTATAAAATTGCTTTATAGTCATATTATTTTTATTTTTGCATATCTTTTATTTTCTTCTAGTCAATCAATATTGTTTCAAGTCATAGTGCAAATAGCAACTATTTCATAGTTAAAGTATTTTTTATTTTTCCATGTGTTTCATTTCTTTCTTATCAATTAAAAGTTTCAAATCAAAGGTTGACTTATTTTTTTATTTTTTTCCTGGCACAATATGACTTCAATCTTGGATATTAGCATCCGCCCGAATATCCGTTGTAGATAAAACCTTGCTAAAGCAGAAGCCGGGCATGCAAACTTTTGCTCTGCCATCCGAAAAGTTCCTTCACACTCCTCCAATAGGAAACTCCACACAAACTATAGATGATGTGACATTATGACAATCACTCTAAAACGCCACCCATCAGTACTTTCAGTGCTTTGATTACCAATCCGTATGCTTTAATCTATTATTTCATTCGTAACCCGCGCCATAAACACTCTAAAATAAAAGAAAACATATATTACATCTTGATATGGTTTGTTTGCTGTTAGATTTTTGTCTTTCTCCTTCATTACGTCTGCAATATATAAAATTCGATATTTCAGTTTATTTTAAAATTTCAGAATCTGAATATTATCAAAATGACCGCATTAAACACTTTTACAGTTGGCCTGTAAACCGTCAAGGTCGACGTTTTAAAGTCATAAACATGTAACAATGTCAGAAAAAAAGTGTTGTTTTTTTTAACATATTAATTCTCCAAGGAATATCTCCATCAACAGACAGTAGTAAAATATGTGTTTGTGTTTATGACCTGTCGTGAAAGCTATTTAAGTGTCCAGAATCGGCTCTACCAGACGCGATGATATCATTACAATACGTGCCGGGAGGTGCACTCCATTATCAAAGCACATAAATTCAGACGGATAATTTATGTATCATCCCGAGACCTCAATCTGTCAAAGAGCTTTAAGATCAAAGGCGAGTTAGACCGATGTTATAGGTCTATGTCTGGTATGAAAATTGCCGTATTATTAACTTTTCTTCCCGTAAATATAGTCAATGCCGTTATCAGTCAATTATCGATTACGTCTATCTGGGTATTCCGATCAACCTTTTTGTGTGGTTATCCCGGCTTGCTCAATAGGTTGCGTATTTGAAACTACATGGCTTGGCGCTGTCGCTGTACGGGTTCGCTCCCCAACAGGGGCAATATCATTTAATTAGTTCTTTATTAAATCTGATTTCGCTCTACCGTATTACGTCATTCTGCAAAGGTTATGGTTGTTTCTCGTTCTCGTACCGCTGCAGCCAGCATAAATTATCATTTATTGAATAATAAAAAGCGTATAGAGCTATGTATACAATAAGAGTGGGAAATTAGACATGTTTTTTCCAACAATATTGACCTGGCACTTTTGCATTTGACCCTCTAGTCGGTATATTTCGTAAACTTTACGATCTACTTGTAAATCGATATGAATGTGAATAACCAATTTTAAAGGGACAGTTATGAAACCCGCTAAGCGCAATCGGTAAAGGTGTTTCAGTTCCAATAAAATATAGACGTTAACTCGAGGATTCGAAATCATGTTTCTGCCACTTTTATTTTTTTTTATTTTAAATTTAAAATTGCCATTCTCTTACAACTCGCAAAGACCGTTTTTCTTTATATACTACCTTTGCAGAATTATTATAACTGCATATACATCGTGTATGCGCTAAAGCAAAATGCATTTATAGCCTATACGGATGCCTACTGTCGAAAATAATATTGTAGAAATAACAAGAATTAATTGTATTCAAATACCAGATGTTGTCAAAAGATTTCAAATTCATACAAATAAATTCCTAACTTGTATTTTAATAAAGTGATACAATGTATTTGTAAGGATTCGAACAGAGACCTTCAGGTCGGTAGTGCGGCATGTACACCATGACACCCAAACGCACTGACGTGTGGAATAAACAAATATATCAGTTTTTGCTGGTTATGTATCAGTGTTTTTTTTCCAATGACCTTCTTATATTTTATATGTTTGTGTGCTTTTGCATGCAACCTTGTTGAGCTGATGGGTCGGTTGGAGTTACTCCACCTAGACTACTTGTACTTGTGTGTTTGAGAACCTGTTGGGGAAAGTGTAAGGCTGGTACACCCTAGAACCTGGTTTAAACCACGAGTGGCAATTTGATTTGCCACTGACCGTTCCAAGGCGGTAATCCCTCGGTTTCTCATGTTTTGTTAATTGTTTGTGGTGTTTGTTTTTTAACACTGATAATTTTATTAACCATGCTCTCTCTCTCCCTCTTCTTCTTGACTGTGTGGGCTGGCTGTTTTTTGCTGAATGTGGCAATTCTTGATATGTATATTTCATCTTTTTTTCAATGTAGATTTATTGTAAACGGCTCTGTTATTACGTCGCGAGAAAAATGCAAGTGAAATAATGGGCTAGTGCAAGGCCTATACACTAACAGGAGTTGCACATGAAGACTGGTATGAAAGATTCTGAAATGAATTACATATATTTCTTCGGTACACAACGAGCAACTGATTTTATATCTTGAGAAAAAAAAGTGGCACCTAATTGCAAAAAAAATATATCCTTTCCCGTCCCGACCCTGTTTTACGGACGGACGTCCATAACGTATTAGAACGTATTAGAACGTGCAGAAATTTTGAGCTCCCCAAACCCGACACTGATTTTTTGTCGGACACCCGTAACGTACAAATACGTATGCTTATTTCACGTATGAGATGATGGTAAACAAACGCGCATAATAGAGAAAAACATACTTCTTAGTCATAACATGAAATGCGGTCATGTAAACAGAGTGACGTGTATGGAAACACTTATTTTTTCAACCTTCACTACGTGGATGTAATTTAGTAGTTTTTAGACACATTTTTACAAAATAAATTATTATAAAAGAAATAAGTGTACCAAGTTTCATAATTTTAACCCAATGTGCTCGTATTTTCAAAATGTCACTCTTTCCAGTATCCTGCAATAGATCTCAACAGCATCAGGATAAATTAGTCAGAGTCCCTGCTGAGAATACCAATGGACCGCTTACGAACACTGACACAATGAAAATATCAAACTGAGGACTAAATAGGTAAACAACCGGTAGAGACTTTACCCATGTGGGCGGGGTAAATACCAATCAAATCTCGAGAAGACGATGTCAGAGGTCGGTTGATCTCGAGAAGATGTAAGCGTCAACGGTCATCGAGACGATATCAGTGGCAACTTTCGTTTAATCCGTGTTCATTTAACTGGATTTTTCTCTCCTTTCAGTTTTGTCAACAACGGTCACATGACCCAGTTTCGAAACTGACCTAGATATCATTGAGATAAACATGACCAAGCTTGAAGATGATCGGACCAAAATTAAGACCTCTCGACTGCGGACAAGGTTTTTCTATAATTTGACCTAGTGACCTAGTTTTCAAGGTCACATGACCCAATTTTAATCCGACCTAGATATCATTGAGAGAAACATTCTGATTGAAGAAGATCGGATAAAAATTAAGCAGCTGAAGTGCTGACGATTATTGTGAATGGACGCAGGACAAATGGGGAGTACAAAAGTACACCCGGTCACTATTTGACAGATGAGCTAAAAAGTAATTTTAGGAGAACTACTGAAATAAATGAAAAAAGGAACATTAAAAGCAATCGAACAGGTCAAATACAAAAATATTACAGGCCAAGTTTGATCAAGCAATATCAGGATCAAAATGCATCACTGTCTAGAATGCCTAGCCATGGTTGTAATGCAACTCAATATTTACACAAGTACCAATTTTGATTTATTCCAAACAGTGTAGTGCATGTCAGGATGCTTAACAGTAGTTGAACTTGATGATGATAATATGATTTTTTATCCATTCTTTATAGCAATACATCACAACTTAGGGCAATGCCAATGCCTTATAAATTTCATTTAGTAAATCAAAGAGGCACAACAAATGTTTTGTGTCAATTAAAGTATGAAAAATGTTGGGTTAGCAAAATTATATTTATTTCTTATATTATTATAACTTATTTCTTTTCTTTGTATTTCTCTTTATTAATTCCACTTTCAAAGTAATTACACAGGGACCCTGTGTAAGGCTATTTGATATTGGTTTTATGTATAACAATGTGTAACAGGGAGTCAGCATATGTTAATGTAATCATATTTTAATGAAGTGTCCAACCTAATAAATCAGATAAAGGGGCTCTTTATATTCATTTCATTAGTACAGCCTTTAACAGACACTCTTTCCCCCACTGTTATTTGTCAACTCTATTTAGACTTTTTTAATGCATGTAAGGCATCCATCTGATCTGAACCCACACACTTTGAATCTTGATCCAGTGATTTCAATTGATACAGATTCTTGCATCTTTATGCAAACAAATGTGTTTTTTTTCCACTTTTGACCCCACCTAATATTGAGCTTGGGGTCATTTTGATGCACAAAAATTTTTTAAAAAGTGGTTTACTTTTGCAAGAATGAGGATAAGTATTGAGGAAATTGCATTTTTAATATGAAGTTAACACTTACTTAACTCTTGCAAATTAATTATAAGTAATACATGTGTTAGTATCACTTAATACAAGATATGACTTGTGAAGATCAGGTTTTGATCCAATGAAAATTCTCAACAGGGGTCAAATGACCCCTGGTTTTCAAAAGCAACTGAAATCCCTGCTTGATCAGAAAGTACATGTATCTTAAAGATCTAAACATGAACAGACTCTGACCAGCCTCCACTGATATGCAAGTTGATATGGTCTAACCTTGTCACACATGGAATAAAAGCTGTATCCATGTAGGCCCTTTAATACTGACTTATGCATAATAATTTATGTCTACTTACATGGAAAAAGTAGACATAAAACATGTAAAACTTGTGTTGTGCACAGAAAATCCATTTCTAACTTTAACCCTTAACTCAATATAATATGCACCTAAAGTTTATGGCATGGGCAGTGTAGAATTAGATCACCCTGCATCTCTGTGCTGTTTGATCAGGATCTGCACTGTTCAATTTTAGATTCATAAGGTTATTTCTAAACAAGATGTGACCAATGTAAGTCCTGATCAGATGGCACAAATATTTAGTCTGATCCGGATCTACACTAGATGCACATGCGATTAAAGGCATATATATGGCAGAAAGGGGCTCTATATCAATCATTTTTAGTTATGCTCTTAGAATGACATGAACAATCTTTCTTAACGAATATTATCATCTTCAACTAAAATCTATTTCAGAAATTTCTCTACTTCATAAAGCTGTTTCAGTTACTAACTAAGTTAATGCAGATAATATATTCCTAGTCAGAAATATTAACACTTTATATGCCATTTTAACTCAAAAATAATTTTATTAGAAGATATAATTCAGGGACACTAGATGCAGATTTCTTGCATTTTGATGCAAGCATATTTTTTTTTCAAATTTAACCCCCCCCCCCCCCCCCCTCACCATTTTGAGTTTGTGGTCATTGATGTTGGAGAATTTAGAAAAGTGGTCAATTTTTGCAATAATAGTGATTAATATTGTACACATGTCTATTGAATTTTAACCCTTTACTTTTGGCTGATTGTGAATCCACTCAAATGAGATGAAAATGACTTTTCAGATTTAGCACATAGAGGAACCCCTGGTTAAGAATTATATTTTCTTTTAAATACGTTTTTTTTTTCTTCACAAATTTATCACAACCAATGAGCCGGCGACTGTTCTTTGCTTGTTAAAAAAGTCTTTTAAGCAGGGATTTCAATAGCTTTTGAAAACCAGGGTTTGTTTGACCCTGTTGAGATTTTTAAGGGGTCATAATCAAATAGTTTCTAGTCATATCTTGTGTTGATTGAACTTAAACTACTTATAAAAGTGCTTTTACTTCATTTAAATATAATTATGTTCAGTGGTCAAATAAGTATAAACTTCATAATTAAAATGCAGTAGACAAAATACATTGTATTTATCTTTATTCTTGCAAAATTTGACCATGTTTCCTAGATTCTCATGATTCAAAATGATCCCAAGCTCAGAATAAGGTGGGGTCAAATGTGGATAAAAACTTATTTGCTTACATCAAAATGCAAGAATCTGCATACAGATCTATTAATAGTTGAAACCCCTGAGGTGGGAAATCAAGTCAGGGGTTAATTTGCAAGTTTATTCTACACTGATTGTCATAAATTTGTCTTGTAACTGAGATTGTTACCTAGTGAAAACTAGGTAATTTAAAAATTAAAAATACCGGTTTCCTAATGTGGTCTTTGATAAATCAAATACATTTTAACAATTTTTGAGCAACAAAAGCTTTTCCAAAATTAAAGATGCTGCATTATTTGATTTCACATCTGTGACCTGCTAAATATAAATATAGTTACCTGGGCGGTCTTAAAGCTTGGCCTTTGTCTCTAACTGCAGGCCTTATAGTCTGCATGTCCAGTCTGTTTAGTTCATTAATCTGGGCCAAATCACCTGGCCATATCATCTGTATATCACTGAAACTTAGGAAGCTTATTTCAGCTTTTCTTGCAAACAAATACAACTGTTTACCTTGTAAAGACCTGTAAACCTGGGTGTTGTAACTGCCCGTGTGATACAGAACTTTGTTTTCCAAAGTGCTTTAAGTCGAAGTGTCTATCTTTACATCCTCACCAGAAAATGTAAACAATAATCAGATGTGTGTTTATCTGTTCATGCAGCTGATTTATACAAATCATCAAATGCAAAATATGCCAAACTTTTAAAGTAAAGTTGATTGCACATTTATGCATACAATTACTGCACACATGCAATTTTTTGGATACAGTTGAAGCAGTTTCAAAACTCTTCCTGACCTTTCGAAAATTACACAGCGTCTGTAATAAATTTTTTGTCGATGTCTGTGTTTCAGGATTTCGCGTACCATCTCCCATGTTAATTCGTAAAAACACATTTGGCATTTTCATGATTTTCACAATTAAAATTCGCACAAAACATTAGCTAGACAGCCTATAGGGTGCTCTATTTGTTGAAACAAAATCTTCGAAAATGTTCAATGTTTTAGGTAAACACAATCGAGGGGAGATCACTGGAGGTGTGTGTAGTTTGGGCTAAACCCCGTACGTGTTACGTAACAAAACGTAAAACTATCGACACGTTATATATTTTGAATAAAGCAAAAATACACCCCCCAAAATACTGAAATACTTCAAAATTTTTGCACCGTGTCTGCGTTCAGAATATACGTTGAACGCGTTCAGAATGTGAGAATATTGCCATTTGACGGTGCATAGAATCCCCGAAAACAACCGAATAACCGAAAAAGACCGAATGACCGAAAAAGGGACAGAATGTGATTAAAAATTGAATTTCTACATAAATTATACATTAGCATTTATTTTAAAAGTGGTATTTGGTACAAAAATAATGTTTTTCGGTTCAATTTTCGGTCTTTTTCGGTATTTCGGTTATTTTTGGTCTTAGTCGGTGTTTTTGGTCGTTTTCGGTGATTCTATTCACCCGCCATTTGACGTCATTGTGATTGTCTTACACATACGCAGTTTATTTGTTGATATATAGCGATAATATCAGTACGCCTTTGTTGCTTTCATTGAGTAAGCGTTTTATTGATTATTCTTTAAAAGAAATCAATTTAAATGATCGTTAACAACTGATTTTCTATGATTGCTTTTGGAACTCTTTTCTGACGTCTACCGGAAGCTGTACTTCGACTTTTTCATTTGAGCGCACCTGCTGAAAGGTCTGTGATTTCGGATCTCCATTTCTATAGCCAACGGTAAACCGCTGGCTAAAATTATTTTAATATATAAGGGTATTTTTGGTGTAAAAGCATAGCATATCAAAGGTTAATTCATACTAATAATTATAGGTTATTAGACGTTTTACTGTACAATACGGGATATTTTTGGACTCGTACACAGCTTGAAAAGTCATATTGGACGAGCCGTAAGGCGAGTCCAATATGACTTTTCAAGCTGTGTACGAGTCCAAATATATCCCGTATTGTACAGTAAAACGTCTAATAATCTTTTTATTCTACATCTAAGCCAATGCGTGAAAATTCCTACGTCTGATTTTGTTTTAGTCAATGTGTTTTTCGGCTTCTGTTTAAGTACAAATTCCGAAATTTCTTCATCAGTTAACATGATGACATTATCTGATTGAACCAGACGACAACAATGAGTCACTGTCACCAGACGCTTTTCTCGTCTCAGTGTGTATTTAAAGACAAGCGCCTACACGACCACGTGTTTTTTTTTCATTCGGATCATTTTTACGGTCCACGGCTTTTATCGTTGTAAAACAATGGTAAAGTGCATTTGCACTTAATCATCCAATATGAAAAAAATACGGACTTTTTTGGATCCAATACGGGAAAATATTGGACGGTCACGTGGTACAATTAAAGGACGCTTATTGGATGAATTTATTAGATGTAGAATAATCACTTATATTTTATACACTATTATCGCTAATGTACGGCAGCTTTTTCATAAACTTTTGTTATATTGTAATGAATTTTCAAGTCTGTAGCTCCATGTTTTAAATCTCATCACGGCAATTCTTATCTTTTAACAAAATATATTTGTCAATACATGGGCATCAAATGTACATAAAATCTTTCCATTCTTTTAAGTCTTTCAATCAAGCATTCCAGTTTAGGGTAAATGCATCTCTTACATGTAGTCGTAATTTTAACATCTTTGTTTGAAGTTAACACACGTGTTTAGTTATTTTCCGCTTTTATGGAAAAAACGATATTTTACACTTAAAAGTATAAGCGAAGGCTGATAAAAGATACAAGCAAGCCATATAAAGACTTTTAATAGTCTAGAGTGAAAACGTGATTCCAGTAGTATAATGTCATTCTAGGTTTGTAAGTACTTTACTTTTCACTTTACTTTAAAAATAACTATTTTCAGCAAACGATCTTTCAAAACCTGATTGATCATTAATAAACGTGATAACTAGCTGAAAGGTTGTTAAATTAATATATTTTTATTGAAATACCACTTAAAGTTCTTATGGTAATGACTACCCTCATCAATCATGATGGATGCAAAGGATGTGATACATTGTATTAGCATACTTCTTGTCTGATAATGCTGATTATAAGGTCTGGTGTAAATGTAAGCGGACTTTTTGATAAATCTAGAACACAAAACTTAAACCAAAAATACTTTTACGCAATTCTTCAATGTCTTTTTATTCACGATTTTGTAAGAAGAAGAATCTTAATATATACCTCTTATTAAACAAAAATGAATTGTACTTGAAATGTACTTTTGTTTTAATAGTTCAGCCAGTTTCAAGGTACACGCAGATATATCCAATGTACACAGTTTCAGTTTGCGTCGCTGATGTCAATCCAAGGTTATACTTCCTGTTTTTTTTTTAATTTTTTACTTTTGCGTTCTCCGTGATATGCAGGATTTACTACGAATTTCGATTTCAATTAGATTTTGACGCAGCGAGCTACCTCCGTCAACATCTGATGCAGTGCGAAGACTGTTAGAACTGCTACTCAAATCAAAGATGCTGTGTGTTTACTTCTAGATTAGGTTTGCTGTCAATCTTTTTTTTCTCTGTGGGTTCATTCTCACTGCGAATGTTGAAACGATAACAAAAGGCGTGGCTTAAAGTAAATCAAACTGAAGGCGTGATTAACTATGAACAACCTTCTGTCAGTTATACTTTCCCACTTCTTCTCACCGCGCATATCGTTGGTTGTTTTGGTTGCAAGTCAAAATCTAACTGAAATTGAAATTTGTAGTTTATTCAGGCCAACTGTATAAAATCTTATCTGATAACTTCAATTGTTTTATCGTTAAGGGCTTTCATTTTTTTCTGGTATTAATACCTGGAAAATGAATAATCTAAAAATACCGTACTAAAGGTTCTACTGAAGCCTCCTACTGAAAGTTCACCGCCATATCCACGATGTCGGTTGGGATGGATAAAAAATGATAGTGTTTATTTGGTAAAATATTGAGTTGTGCTCAATCCGGGACTAGGCGACGGCAGTGCAGTGGTAGAAAGATACCAGGCAGTAAACCCATATCTTACCTTTTTATAGGCGGTGTGGGCAGTAATAAGTGATCAAAGTTTCTTTTTATTTTTAAAATACGTACAATGAACATAATATTTCTTACTGTTCTTGACGACGTAGCATTATAACACATGTTCAGTATATTTGCCCAGAATGACCGTTATTCTGGTAAACAAGTCTAGTTTTAAGATAGAAGCTAGTTTAAACTTCCAGTGGCAAATTGTTTTGCCACTGACCGTTTCAAGGCGTTTAACCCAAGCATTCTCGTTATCGTTAATTGTTTGTGGTGTCTTATTTGAAAATGATTTTCTTATTAACCCATGCTCTCTTTTCCTCTCGACTATTCGGCTGCGTGGCAGGCTGTGTTTTCTGAGTGTGGAGTGTCCTGAGGCATTTTTTCACCTTTTTGTTTAAAATGTCGCCTGAATTTGGAGAAATTAAAACAGATGTTAGCCTGTGGCACGGTTTAACGTTTTTGGCTTTTCCTTGTACTGTATTGTATTTGAGAAGTATTGTCATCAACATGTCTTCTGATAACTGTAAGGCACGGATAGTTTAGTTATAGCACGGATAGTTTAGTTATTAAAATGAATAAGAGTTCGCTGTTTATCTTGCTGTCAACGGTGTTTTGTGCGTTTTAGCAGCTAATACATTTTAATTTAAAGTCGGTACTATGAAATGCTTTTGCTTAACGTAAATGTTATATTTTTTAACAGTACGTGCAGTAACAATATCTCTCAAAGGAAAAAAACAAGGACATTGATAAAGACTTAAGTTTCAAGTTTATTTAAATAATGAATACGCCAAATTGATATTTGAATATAAGTTATATTATTAGAAGCGCTATAAGTAGGTATTTATGAAAATATCATGAACGTTCCTATTTAAAATAAAGAAATTTCAAACGAATATTTAAGATTGTTATAAAAAGTGTTTCTTTTGAAAAAAATGCGAGTGCCAACACATTTAAAATTCGTTTTATCTTCTAAAATTAGAAATAGATATAGATAAAACGGGAAATTTGAAAGCCACCAAACACGACAAATATATAAAAAATGCAGAAAATATTTAAGAAAATACATAAAACCCAGCATGCTTCGTTTACGTTTGTTGCCAAACAATCTTAATTAATCTCTAATCTGGGAAGAAGAGGCATCACAATCAATTTCTGAAGGCAGTCTATATTTGGATCCTTATGAATATTACGAGGTCTGTTGTTCGTAATATCTTTAAAATCGACTGTAGAGAATGCCTTAGGCTTATAACAAAATTCTTTATTTTAACAACATCAAGCTTTGGGAGTATTGTCCATTATTTCTAAATCGAGGTTATTTTTTAATTATTGTGATTGAGAAAGCTGCTTCAAACTGGTTAAAACGCTGTACTTGTTTGATCATTTGAGAACCTTTTGGGGCAAGTATGATGTTGGTGCACCCTAGAACCTTGTTTAAACCCGTATTGCAAATTGTTATACGACTGAACGTCCCAAGGCGATAACTCTAGAATTCTCACTTTCGTTAATTGTTTGTGGCGTCTTTCTCGACACTGATCAGTTTGACACTGGTCATTGTATAACCATGCCTTCTTCCCATCTCTACTTTTTGGCTGTTTCGGTAGGTTGTGTCTGCTGCATGTGGCCATTTCTGATATGCTTATTTCAATTATATTTATTTTTACACGATAGTTATTTCAAGCGTCTTAAAATTGGCACATTCTGAAAAGACCGTTGTATGGTTAAATATATGCACTAACTTAATAAAACGGATGATTTCGAACTGTGACTGTATCCGCGTCCTTAAGAAAAGAAAACGAAAAAGAAGCCAAACGTGAAAGCATAACCTGTCTGCAAGATTGTTTTAAAGTATCAGAAATAGAATAAAAGGGAACTCGAAGGTCATAAACGGAAAAACTTTTTTTTCTCTTGATGTTTAAGCCGCCTATTGTTTAAGATATGTTTCATTATTAAATAATATGTTATTTCTGCGGAAAAATAATTTTAAAATTATTACTATCATGCGGTTACAAGAAAAACCGGAAAAATGACATTGTCATTAATAGGTTATAAGATATGAAAGTTGTATAAAACATGAATAATGCATTATCATAAATAGCAATACTTAGAAACACAGCCTCCCCACATAGGCAAACAATAGAGAGACAATACCAAATAGAATATATATTATTAATATTATAAGTATCATGCATGAGTGTGTGGTGAAGATGGAAAAATCTGTCACCGAGGGTTAACTGTTTTGCGGGAACGAGGCTCTGCCGAGTTCCCGCCAAAACAGTTCACCCGAGGTGACAGATTTTTCTATCTTTACCGTATGTCATACCTTTTATTATTTATAACATTTCTGTGTATGTATATAAACTAATTTATTTTCTTTATGCTGAAATATTGACATTAACGCAAACCTTTGTTATAAATGACGTCACTAACTTAAATATATGACGTCACTCACGTGACTCATTCTACATGGGGGGGGGGTAGGATCAAAATTTCCTACACGGGTGTGAAAACACCGGATGTCCTGATCTTGTATGCAAGAATATCAATTTCAAAACTGTAACGAAATGAGAACCCGAGGGGTTCCCGCTTTGCAACGATCAGTGGCAAAGTATTTTGCTGCTTTGAATTAAAATCCAGGTACTAATATGCACCAATCTAACACTTGCCCCACAAGTTATGCGTTCAATTTGTGAATGCCATTGTATAAAAAGCGACACCCAGGTCTACTAATAGATCTTCAGTAACCTCATTACTTAAGTAATGTAAGACAAAGATGGCGCACTCTATCTTTATAGACTGTAAAACTGAATATTTCATACTGAGAATGTGTTAAGAGCCATCGAACGTTATAAAAAGATTCCTACGAAAAATACAATAATCCAACAAAACAATTTTATGTAAAAATGTGAAATATGCTTATCAGGAATCTCCACTCTCAGAAAATAAAGCCTCCCCACGCAGTGAAAAGTAGAGAGGAAAAGGTGAAATATGCATATCAGGAATCGCTACATTCAGAAAGAAACAGCCTCCCCACACAGGCAAGAAGAAGAGAGGGAGAGAGCATGGTTAATAAAATGATCAGTTTCAAAAGAGACACTACTAACAATTAACAAAAATGAGAACCCGAGGGGTTACCGCCAGAGAGCATGTTTTATAAGAATAGAAATTTCAAATAAGACACCACAAACAATTAACGAAAAAAGAACCCTTGGGGTTAACGCTTGTGAATGTAAAACATACAAACATCAATGTGCAATATGATCTTGCATAACCATGGCTGAAGGTTATAAAGCTGAGATTGGAAACCAGTCTCAAATCTCAAGCATCTTATTGGCTGAAATGGCGACTGGTCGCCATTTCAGCCAATCAGATGCTTGAGATTTCAGACTGGTTTCCATGCTCAGTTTTATAACCTTGGGCACATGATAGGTGATAATGGGAATCTCAGTTAAGGGTACACGATAATGTTGAAAGAATTTCATGCCCAGCCCTTTTTGCTTTTCTAATTATTGCTCATGTGTATGTATATATACCTGTAAAAAATAATGGCAAATAAAATATGTTTAAACTAAACTAAATAGATGATAATGAATTGCACGTGAACTCTTTGTGATGAATGTCATAACATAACATGAAATGACAGCAATGAAAATGTTATTAGTCGTTATAGCTTTCCTGTGCATTGTTAATGAGATTTTGCGCTATCTTTTATCTACTTCAAAGGCAATAACTTTATCTGAAAAGACATTTATGACCTGGGTTCCAGAAAATTTGCCTTAAATATTTCATTTTTAACTAAATTTTTATTTGGAATAAAGCAACGAATACTAAAAAAGGTTTTTGTTATTTGAAAGAATTACAATCTTAATAAATACGGAAGGACTTGCTTTCCACCTTTCCTGATATTTTTGTCCTAATAAATTTTTACCTTAAAGTCATTTTTTAATTCAAATTTGGAACAAGTTTTACTTTAATCAAGTTTGTGTATGTTGATTGACTGCAATGTATTAAAGTAACTAATTAGCAGGAAGAAAATGAAATATGCACATACATGTAATATACCCACATAAAAATCTCAGAAACAACGAAAGTTTCGCATTACATTTGGTACAGTTAGAACGATATAATTAAAAGTCGCAATACCGCTAACATTTCTACCGCGAAATCAACAGCCATGCTTAAGATCAAAAATCATCTCCAATCATTCGGGTTCATTATTACATACATCCTGCTGTCTTTGACATCTATTTAAGGATTGATTAAGACAGAGATAATTATATTTGCAAGCATGCGGTATTCTTGTTTTGTTATCAATACTTCATATTTCAGAGCGTACCGAAGGAACATCAATATTATATTACAAGTGCGTGTAATATACTTCGAATAGATAAGTATTATTGTCGGGACAGGAGCTTTCGGGATGGTAAAATTGACAAGGTAAATGATAGGAGTTGATACAAGTATTACTTGAGAAAACAAGGCCCCATAATTGTTGAGTTTTATATTTTTATAATATAGTAGTTAAAAGCCGTCTTAAGTTATCATTGCAACCTCATAGGTAAAAAAAAAGTATCAACATGTCTCTAACGGCAAAATACAGTTCAACGAAACATTGATCCTAAAATTCTATTTACATAAATTCACTAAAACTACACAACTCAACACATTACGCGTATATACAATTTGTTGTGTCCTTTTTAAAGAACTTTCAATTATGAAAATAGATATTAACTTTTGTCACCCATTTACGTAACCAGGATTCGACCAGGAAAGTCAAACAGACTTTTTCATACTGTTTACATATGTTAGTCGCAAGGACACAACATATTTTGTCAGTATCGTTCGGAAATTTTAAATAATGTTTTTTGTTGTTTAGTTTTTTCCAATATTTATGCAAATAGAAGTTTAAGAATTATTAAGATCTAGTTATTTTTCTTAACCGTTCTAACATGTTTTAACATATTCAAATATATTCAAAATAAAAATAATAACATTAATAACATTTACATTTTTGTGAAAAGTTTCACAAAACGGCATTTTGCCGTTAGACAGATTTTAATAATTTGCTTTTTCATCGATGTACGTGCACTGATGACTGTCGACAGGTCTTAAATCATATACTAGTACTTGTTAAGATATATATTGAGCCCTTTCCGTTTAACCCATTCGCCTTTTATAGTGTTTATTCATCATTCACTTAACATTATCTCAAGCAAATTACGACAAGGTTTAGAGTAAAACAACAAATTGATGAATATTTTAAAACAAACAGTGCAAAAATGCAAGTCAAGTCAGAAACAAAAACATCTTACTTTGATTAAAAACAAGCAAAAACATATTGAAGTAAGATTTTACGACCGAAGCATACCCCGTGACTTTTATAGGTGCAATTGAGACATGAAATGTTATCAAAAGGCCCTTTTCCACTGCGTTGCCACGGTGTTTCAGAATGCCGTGAAATATGATATTTTTCGTGAAGATGGAGATGTCAAGGCGTTCTCACTGCGAACAAGGCGTTCCTACGGAGCGCATATGACGTATTATCGCGTTCATACGGAGTTCTTTTTGGCAATCGCCTGCACTGCGCATTCACTGCGTGCTCTGCGCGCTCTTACGGCGTTTCCGCTGCGTGCAGTGCGCTTTCACCTCAGCATGTGCCTACAACCGACTAACAGAACATGTCTGTGTGGGGTTCGCAAAATTCCTCATGGATACAGGGGCAGATGACTGAACTGCAAGCGATGACGACGCTGGCCCGTGGACCTTCTCCAGCTACCGTATCGACAATACCCCCTAGTAGTGCCGTTACCCAGACAGCCGTACGAGCATTAAGTTTTTTAAAAATTATTTGCCCGAAACATCCCTTGAAAGTGCCGTCGCAACACTAGGTGAAGGAATCCGGTTGTAATACCTTCTTAAACGTATAACACACAGGAAGTGCATTTTTGATAGTTTTAATATGATCATGATCAAACGTTCCAAGAATTGTGAACTATCAATGTGATGGCCAAATTTTATATACCGAGGGACCCTGAGTAATATATTTACCACCGTGTAAGGAAAACACAAAATATGTAAACTTTATCTTTGATTTTATTAAATACTGTGCTCCTTGCTAGTAATTAATAATTATTTTGTTTAGCTAGTTTTCGAAGAAATATTCGAGGTATCGTTATCACCTGGTTATCGTCGACTGCATGATTCTTTTTTGTCATGGCCGAACCCAACTCTCCTACGACCTTGGGCCCCCTCCTTTCGTTTAAGAATAATATACATAACCTTTGTATCTTGGTGTGTGTGATTGAACTGCATATGGGCCAGCAGTAGCCCGACTTGCTGTACATCAGTCATGGTGAAATAAATGTCTGTTTGCATGTCTTGTACATTTTTACCATTTTCTCGTGTTTTTTGTGTAAACGCCAATTGACGCGGTAGAAGCACTTTGGGAGCACAATGATCACCGGGACAGCCCCGTACAGTCGTTGAAAGAGCGCAGTAAAATAATTAACACTCCGTATAAGGGCCGTTGACGTGCCATTAAGCGCGGTAGAGTCGCAGTGACATGTCAGACAACGCCGTGCAGTCTCCGTGCATGTGCAACCGATACCGCAGCATTCGCATTGCGACCTCTGTGCGCTCCCGCGGAGCTCGTGTGGCGTTTCAGGAGACCTTACTTCGCTGCTACGACGACCGTACGGTGACTCCACTGCGCTCTTTTCAGAACGCCGAGCACGGCGTTTGTTTTGTGCATGCTCAAAGTGATCGCCGTCTTTTGGCGTTCTATGCGATTTAACTGCGTCTACTGGCGATGATATTGCGTTGCTGGGGCGATGCTTGCGATCGTTCTTCGCTAACCATTCGCGTTCTTGGATTTATACAAGTCTCAGTTCCAGCGTACCGCAACCGTGAAGACAAAAATCGAGCCAGACAGACAAACAGACAGACGTATCTTAATATAAATGTCAAAAATATAACAAGATGAACAGAAAACTATGAAAGCAAAGGAACACAACAAATATGAAAATATATTGTAGGTTTGGTTTAATTGAGCCTTTCATAGGCAGAAATGAAATGGCGTATGACTGCCCATGCCGCCTAGCCCCGTATGGAGTGCAACTTAATAATTACACCAATAACAGCACAATTTTAATCCACTCCAAAGAATGGTATGCGTATGGCGGTGAACATGGAGCCTTCAATGCTTTTTTGTACATAAACACCATTCCATGATTAGCATCATATAGAACCCCAGATAAAATAATGGTTTTTCAGTAAGCGGAACTGAATAGAATAGAATTTTGACTTGGGATCTGAGAATATAAATCCTTCCTATCGCTGAGAACGCAAAAGGCAAAAATTAAAACCAGAAATGTATCTTAGGGGAGATTGAACAATATCCAAATCTACGTATATTTACTAGGATGTTGAAACTCCATATCGTAAAAGTGGCCGAAATATTAAAACAAAAAGTAAATTTAGATGTTCTATAAACATACATGAGTATTGTTCTCAACGACCTTCAAAGGACGTACACTGTAACTGATAACAGCACTGTTTGAAGTCATTCAATATCTGGCATGAACAAACCTTGAAAGCAATACAATTTAAAAAAGTACTATCAACAAATACAAATTTAAATTGTACAAACCTAATACTTACAGTCACAGAAATTATTTCTATTACTGCATGTGCGTCATTCGCAGCATTTTCTTTTACAAACATCATTCCAATGTTTAATTGGTTTATTAATGGTCGTCATTTGTCATTCACAGGCGAATGCATGTTGTTCTTTGTAACTCATTGTGTAATTCTTCCAGGATTGTAACGGCAATCAATGATCTCCAAACCCAGATTACATTCTAGAATTTACCGTCAGAGTAATACATTAACATTTGACAGTTATTCCAAGGAGATTTCTATAATGTCACGGCCTAAAGGTAATAAGCTGAAATTGGAAACCAGTCTCAAATCTTAAGGATCTGGTGCCAAGATCATAAAACTAAATCTGGAGATCAGTCGCCATTTCAGCCAATCAGATCCTTGAGATTTGAGACTGATCTCAAAACTTGGTTTTATGATCTTGGGCCCTGATCATGACCAGTCGCCATTTCAGCCAATCAGATGGTTGAGATTTGAGACTGATTTCCATGCTCCGTTTTATAACCCTGGGCGACGGTCTCTTTGATGCGAGTGTTTACTACAATTTCTGAAGTGTTTAAGTTCTTAACAAAGACTTTGTGTATTTTTCAAGGCTGAATTAGAGATTTAAAACTCCTAAAATGATATTGATTTTGGAAAGAAGCTGACAACGCAACAGTTAGAAGATTCAGAAACGGCTTCTCATTTAAAGGTTTCGAAAATGTATATTTATCACAATTACATGTTTTCTAGAAAATGTTAACCATGCCCTACAGGTTCTCAATTTTCTTTGAGATTTTCAAAAATTAAAGATGTGCACTTAGAACTTTTGACAAGTGTTTATCTAAATACTTTAAATGTTACTGTAATTATGTTTATTTTCATCCTAGACCAAAAAATACTATGTTATAAGGACCAAGATGGAATTGTTTTTTACCCTTTTTGTGTCATCCTAATGATCATGTAGATTGGAATGGGCACTCTAAATTCATACACGCTTTGTTTTGTTGTTTTATTGAATGTTTATTGAGCTGTCATTGCGATTGTACATTATATAATCAAATGTATCGATATATCTATCTTATGATTATAAAATTTATGTAACTGATATTATTATAATTGATAAGCTTTCAGGTTTTGATTGAATTTATCATTTATACTGGAACATATTGCTCGAACGGGCACGCATATACCAGAAAGCTGCTTAAACCTCAAATGTGCATCGATTTGAAAAAAAATGCCAAGAGCTTACTAGTACTGAAGTTGCACTGTTTAAAACAAGATAACTGAAAGCTTTTCCTCAGATGTTATCTTCTTGAAGAAATGAAACGAAACGAATAGCAACATCCTAAAAATTAATTTCACGTTTGTTTGCCTAAACAAAATCCGTCAATTATGCTGAGACGCATGTCAGGGTACGTCTACTTACATTCTCAGTAGTAGACGAGCAAACGAGCGTTGTCCCATATTAAAGATGAACGGGAATTTCTTTAGTGAACTGATTCGATAGTTTTGAAGCCTGCAGTTTTTTTCTTTTGACAGCGTTTTGAAAAAAAGATAAACGATCAATTTGCAGGAAATCAATCATCTCATGGCATGCGATGTATACATCAGTCACACAACGACTATCAAGTTCCTGAGAAAGAACAAGTCAGGCTGCTTAAACGCGACACAAAAATGGCATTACGTTATCATATAACTAAACTATATAAAAACCCAGACATGGCAGATAGTGAATGAGGGTTTGGATATTATATTTCATTTATAAAAGTGCATTATTTCGTACAAAGTATTTTAAGTTAATTTTCATTTGAAAAATGTATCTGCAATATTTTTGTATTTATGGTGTTCGGTGGCTTTCAAAGTTAGTTAGTTTTCATCTTTTTTTATTTTAAGTTTCGACTTTTGATACCACGGAATGATCTGAAACAGAGTCCAGCTTCATTTCAAACATTTCAGACTGATTTAATCCATGTCTATATGCAATAGGTCTCAGTTACTAAATAAATACAGTATGAAACTTAAGAAGCATGAAACAAAAAAGTGAAATACACTCATCAGAAATGACCACATTGAGCAGACACAGCCTCTTCACACAGCCAAATGTAGAGAAGAGAAGAGAGCATGGTTATACAATGATCAATTTAAAATTAATAAAGAGGCCTTTGAAAGGTAATACAGTCATTACCGTATTAATATTGATGATTGTACATACGTTGTATGAATTCCTGCCGTAAGAATATGCTGGCCTGAAAATGTCAGGATTCGTTACAACACTTATAATTAAATAAAGATACAGAAAAACAACGTTCAACAAGTAAATTCGAGCATACCTGATCAAAGTTTCTAAAGTCCCCAATTACTGACTTAAGTAAATAAAGTTTTCGGACATGCTGTGCTAAAGGTTAAGCTGACAGCAGCCATTCATAAAATGTTTGTACACAAATCGCGGAAATGACGTTTGCATAATTTTTCGAACACCACTCGAAAGTGTGTTTTAGTGAAATGTCGGTTTTCAATCAAAACTGATACTTCACCAATTTGGCAAAGACACAAACAAATTTGCTCTTTTTCTATTTGTTCACCAAGACATCTTTTACTTGTTTATTCATATAAGAACCTATTGGAGGGGTGGGGAGGATGTGAGGTTGGTAGAACCTGGCTTAAATTCAAATTGGCAAATTGCTTGCCAATGACTGTTCCAAGGCGGTTATCCTAGTGGTTCTTGTTATCGTTAATTGTTTTGGAGTTTATTTTGACATTTATTCTCCTATAAACTCAAGCGTTCTTTTTCTCTCTACGTTTTGGCTGAGTGGTGAGGCTTTTTTCTGGTTGTGACAATTCCTGATAAGCAAATTTCATTTGTTTTGTTTTTTCGGCGTACCTGTCTAAGCTCACTTTTGACCTAATTTATTAACCAATGAAGTGTTGAAATAATACTCGTATTCAATTATTATGCAGTGGGAAAATGAAAGAAATTATTTTGAGTGTAGCTTTTTATACCAGAGAGGCATCTAGCAGGTACAGCGGTATCAACTGGGGTTTTTAAACAATTAGTTTACACTGTTTGAAAAGATAATTGCTATGGCGCTTAGATCTTTGCTATTCTGTTAAGTCGAAAGATGTTGAAATGATGCATTCTCCAGTACTCGTCATTGGCTACTAGGTTTATTGGTCAAAAACTTGTTAATACAGTCAATCTTTCTCAACCTATTCAAAACGAAAGTGAAAGTAAGTGGAACTTCCTTCTGGCAGCTGCATATAATATGCTTTGAGATATAAACAATGAGTTCGCTATTTAAGTCTTATAATCTTCACAAAATATATTTTATTCTTTCAGCAATTGATATATTATCTATAACATTATGTTATAAGAATATAAAACAAAACCAAGATCCTTTAAAATACGTTTCTTATATAAAATTTATTTTTTATCACGACTGAGGATTGTACGATGTGCTTACTTTTCTGAAATCTGGCTATTACGTGTAATATGTTACGCGAAAAACTTCCAGTCCGCAATTAAAATAATCGCACTCAGGTCAGATCTAAGAACATGTTAGCAGGTTTTCAGGAGATGATTTTATCAGATTGCTATTAAAGCATACAGCTTTCATAGAGTAGAAAGTTGCAATATATTCTATAATTGTTTTAATATTCCTAGGAAATTCTTTTCAATTTTATAAAGAAAACAATTATAACTCTTTATTACTTTTTATTGCTAACAATAAGTCTTAAGATCTTTACTGAATTTATTCATTAACCCGGTAATAGATACATCCTCTCGTATCCTCATTCTTATAATACTTTGTTTATTCTGTTTAAGGTATTAATAAAGCCAAGACCTTTAAAATACGTTTTTCATTATTATTAGATTCCCATTTATAAACAAAAGTAAAATCTATTTATCTGTTCCTTATTATGTGTGGTATGTAATTTTACATCAAATCTAACATTGTCTAAGTAATTTTATTAAAAAAATCATTGTGTATGATTCTCAGTGAAATGATTTACACGTAAATCAAGATAAAATGAATAATAGCAGCTATAAACTGTATCATTTCATATACCATCTACGCCGTTTATCGTTTTTAGACTGGTGCGCATGCGCACCAGTCTTAACTAACGATGCCGTGAACTCTGCGACGCGCAGTCCTTAACTTCGGGTGTATCATTGCGACCACGAGAGCGTATCAAGTATGACAAAGGTAAATCTTTGTCACATCACTATCGCATGTGCGTCACACTTAGTCTAAGTTAAGTGGGGGAATTAACAATAAAACATCTTTTTGTATATAATATATTATCCTTTTGTTTAAAAGTTACACTGTCCAAGTTATAAAATTAACCAAATAGTTTGACAGAATTTGTCACACACGAGATTCCGCATGCACGTAGTAAATTATAATTTCTAATGTCTATCAATCAATATTTTGATGTTCTTTATATACATGTGTCGGTCACTAAGGAGACCCTAATGGTTACTAAACATAATTTCTGAGGTTTCGTGTTTTGATATGCAAAATTGTCATATTAATAACACAATGATTACTTTGATTCAAATATAAAAAGAAAAGATTAATAATCCAAAAGTTAGTCATTCTGCTTATACACTTTAACAATTAGCAAACCTTCTTTAAAGATTACAATCATGGAATAAAGAAAGGTGTCAGATACTGTTGATTGAATAATACAAACACTGTAAATAATTCTAAAAATCATTAGAATGAATACCTTTGCAACATGTTTTTACAAAACAAGTAAACATTTTAAGAAATAATATAATTGTGCTAAGAAAATTATTAACTAAATATTTGTCACAAATTCCCGTTGTGACAACATCCCCTTGCTGGGAAAACAATGCTCCTGCATTGTTACTTCTCCAATGTGAATAATCCATGAGATAACTGCATCGTTAATTAAAAGTTGACAAAATACCGTTTGCTTGATGAAACTTATCCTTTAGAAGTTTCAGAAAGCCATTATGAAGTTAAATACTGTATGCGAAAATCAGAGTAATTTTTGTAATAAATTAATAACACAAACACTCTGAATTGTAACAATTATTAAATGAACATGTTTTATAGTCGTTTGTATTTGTCGTTTTCAGATGAATAGTCGTTTTTAGACTGATTGACATTTTTATGACACTTTAAAAAACTGTGAGATACGTGCAATCCATTCTTGTGAACTGGTTTCTTCCTCAGGTTTTTCAACTGTAGGAATATGTTTCTCCAAAAAATCAACATTTTCGAAGAACACTTTTCCTTCTATTAACTTCTGTAGAATATTGTCACATAAATTCAAACACTGATTTAAACCTTGTTTTCCTTGTCGGTTCTGTCTGGTGTTATGAATAAATGTTCTAATTTTATTTAAAGCGTCCATATTTCTTACAAATATTCTGCAATTTTCCTTCATCATATATTCAAAGTGTTGTTTAAACTGTTTGTTTTGCAGTTCGCGGAGTTGAAGTTTGTATTGATCCTCTTCATACTCTTTCACTTGCACTTTAAGTTGTTCAAGCTTTTCCTGACATGTTGATGAATGGCAGATTTTGCTATTTTCCATTTTAGTTTGGCATTCTGCGTTTTTAGTGCATTTAGCAACTTCGTTAATTGAATAATTATTGTTAGACATAGAAGTTAATATTTCATTGTTACTCACTGTTGCTATTACATTCTGTGCATTTGAAGATTTCTGATGGTTGTACTTCTTTAATCGTTCGGCGTCACGCTGAATTCTTTTAGTTGACTTTTGCCTTTGTTTCCTCCCTGGTGTAAATTTAGTAAAGCACTTTCGTGCAAAATGTCCGTACCTTCCACATTTGAAGCATTGGCTGTTTACAGCTGGACATCTTTCCATGTGCCATTTCTGGCTGGTGTTGTGACCACAGCGGTAGCAGAGCGTATGTATCTGATGGAACCCATGAGTTCGCCCGGTATGGTTGTGCAGCCATTTCCGTTCTGGCATCTGCTTCAGAGTCCATCTTATGAATTTGATCGTCTCCATGACATCATATTTAATACAAACTCGCTTGTGAGTAGAGTCCGAGAAAGTTACAGAAAGATAGAATTTCTGTATACGCGGATTATGTCCACCAATTATGACAAAGGTAAATCTTTGTCACATCACTATCGCATGTGCGTCACACTTAGTCTAAGTTAAGTGGGGGAATTAACAATAAAACATCTTTTTGTATATAATATATTATCCTTTTGTTTAAAAGTTACACTGTCCAAGTTATAAAATTAACCAAATAGTTTGACAGAATTTGTCACACACGAGATTCCGCATGCACGTAGTAAATTATAATTTCTAATGTCTATCAATCAATATTTTGATGTTCTTTATATACATGTGTCGGTCACTAAGGAGACCCTAATGGTTACTAAACATAATTTCTGAGGTTTCGTGTTTTGACATGCAAAATTGTCATATTAATAACACAATGATTACTTTGATTCAAATATAAAAAGAAAAGATTAATAATCCAAAAGTTAGTCATTCTGCTTATACACTTTAACAATTAGCAAACCTTCTTTAAAGATTACAATCATGGAATAAAGAAAGGTGTCAGATACTGTTGATTGAATAATACAAACACTGTAAATAATTCTAAAAATCATTAGAATGAATACCTTTGCAACATGTTTGTACAAAACAAGTAAACATTTTAAGAAATAATATAATTGTGCTAAGAAAATTATTAACTAAATATTTGTCACAAATTCCCGTTGTGGCACAAGTAAGTGGCCACCGCGAGAGCAGGCCGAAATGTTCTGCACACGTGTGAAGCACAATGCAGCACATCATTCCACGAATTCTGAGCGATTGATAGTAAGTTTCCGTGTAAGTTTGGAGCATCCATGCCAAAAATTCCATCGAACAAATGTAGAGTGAAATCATGACAAGCTACGGCAGTGAACAAGCAACTGGATATGCATGAGTAGTTTAGTTACGTCTGAAAGATTTCGTAGTTGTGTGGCATAAAAAGTAGTGCATTTTAAGAAAATACAAATATTTCTAGAAGGAATGCGAACTTTGAAAGATAATGCTACAAATAAAAACGAGAAAACAATTTAATGTTGTTGTTCGAACAACTATGAAAGGGTATTAAAAGAACGATTAAAAACAAATCAGTCACGTGACAAGCGGGAGATAGCGTGGGTTGCCATTTTGGTTAGGTTGGAGCAGTTGCGGATCGAGATTTTGACCGGCTATCATTCAGGACCGGGCCGGGTCCCAGTGTTCTCCCCAGACAACCGTTAACAAGCTTTGATCTATTTCCAACAAAAGTTAAATTCGCCGATATCCGTTTATTCAAAATCGACATGTTAAATTTTCTGTTTCTTGCATTGTAAACACAGGTCGCTTTTCAATACACATCTCATTCAAGGTTAAGCAATGGGCGATTTGACCAATCACAATCGATTTCTTTACTATCAGCTGAGATAACTCCGACTCTCCACGTGGTGAATTCGCAAGTCTGTCGGTGTCGTTTGATCGTATTTTGGCTCTGCTGCCGACTGTTGATATTCTCAATTAATAGCGGAACCCGGTGTGTTTGACATAATGTTCAATGATTTTAATGAGATGCGATCATGAGTAATAATTTGGTTATTCTTAGTTCTGTGATTAGAAGACAAACACTTCGAAAATTGCACTGTATACATGTATGAAAATAATTGTGCGATAATGGATTTGTTTTAAACAAATCTATTGGCAAGTTGCAGTTAGAACTTAAATTGCAAAAGAAATACATTCTGTGGCATTTTACTGCGCTATCATCGTAACGATCAGTTCATTTTCGTCGGACACATTTTCAAGTATGCATGCGCGAAAGAACGACGACTCTTCAATTCTATCTTATTTCAAGAGAAACCGGCCTTGTGAGGCTGATGCCAACTCCATCGGGCATTCTGAACTTCAAAATTCTAGAAATGAGATCGAGATCATTCCGGATAGCCCTTCAAGAGCGACTCTGACGACTCCAAGTACACCTTCACGTCGTGAAATTACTCCGACGCCGGACGCGGTACCCCAACATGCCGAGACACTGAATCAACGCCGGCTACCTCGAACAGCCAGTTCGATCCAGTCAGGTGTCGATCCTAAGTGGAAGAAAGTCTACTCCTGGTTGCAAGAAGTTGGCAATGGTTTTATATATATACTGTATATTTACTTAGCCTTGTGACTTGCATTAAATAAATAAAATAACTCAATTTCATGCTACTATATATAAAAAGGGAAATTTGCATATCAGGAATCGCCACACTCATAAAACGCAGCATCCCCTGCAGCAAAAAGAAGAGACGAAAATAAATGATTTGTTTGTTGATTGTTTAACAAAAAAGGGGAACCGTATGGGTTAGCGCCTTGGAAGTCAGTGGCAAAATAATTTGCTACTAGGTGTTTAAACCAGGTTCTAGGGGTGCACTACATAATTTATTATACCTGTTTGTGTTAACTGAATACCTATTATGATATTATTTTTATATATGTGAAGCTGTCTATATGTTTACTGGTATCGTAAATTAATTTAATTTCAGATTGTGAGTGGGTTTTTTCCACCTTATCAAGAGTGAAGACAAAGCTTAGAAGCAGACTTAACAATTCAACATTAAATTCATTGTTAATGATATCCATGGAAGGTCCTGATGTACTGAAGTTTGATTATAATAAGGCAGTCAGCACTTGGGCCCAAGAAAAAAAGAGGCTTCTGAATCCTAATTCTGTCAGTTGTAATGAAACACTGAGTTTGATATGTGTGAAATATCTTGGACAATAAAGGTGAAAAACTATCTATACAGAGTATATAGTTGACAATGTAACTTGATGAGATCAGATCAGTTTATGTTATTAAAACACATGTTGACATACTGTTTACACATTGTTTCACATTATTTATGTTTTTTAACTTTGTACCTTTCTTGGCTCTAAAGAGATAAAAAAAATCTATGTACTATATACAGCTTTTGCAGTAAACTTTGGTACAAATATAAAACTGTATAAAATGATAGATAAAAAAATAAAGTTTCGCGAGCTTAAATCCAAGAACAGTCCAGCGACAACCCTTCCAAAAATCCTGCGGAGACCGTTAGTAAGTTGGCGAATATTTTTGTTAATGCATTGTTGCGATCGACGTAAAAATTAAGATTGTAACTGTTTCAGTCTCTTAAGGTATGTGAGCCTTGTGCATTTCATTGTTGACACTACTCAGTTGTGGCGGAGCCTGATCATCGTTATTCTAGCAAAATTTTACTACTTATCATACGCTTCTGCATCAAAAAGACCCCCAACCTAAGATTCAGGTGAAAAAAAAGTGGAAAATCTAATTTCCTTGCATCAAAATACAAGAACCTGCATCTATTGAAATCCCTAAATATACTGAATTATTTGCTAATGTTGATGATAGTAACTGTCACAGTTTAACGAAAAAATCACACATAGTTTCATATGTTTACAGTAATGATATCTGTGCAGGGCATGTTCGATCAAACCAGCGCGCCAGCCTTTCAACGCTTTCAGCGCTTTGATTAAAGATATTTCTTGTTACATTCAAAATAAATTTTGTATCGCTTTATGATACAGCGTCTAATTTACAGGTTGTCATACAAGTAACTAACATTTTGTCTTATAGAAGTTATATTACACATACTTTAACATGTGTAAGAAAGTAAGTGTTGCACTCTGCAAACTATCTACATTTTAAAAAAGTGAGTTTCTTCTTAGTTTCCAAAAGCACTTGTAATTTGTAAAAAAAAACTCATTCTCTTATGTTCGAGATTTACTATAGGAATTTCCAGTGAGATAATGTGTCTTTTATATCTTGACTGACGTTTGGATAAAAGTGCTTCACCATTTTTGCGTGCGTGCTTTCCAAGATAGCCTTGACATTGTTGTTAGCGAGTATACAGTCCGCTTTATTCAAAGCCTTAAGTTCTTAATTTCAGAATAATGCCAGGAAATTGGATATCAAACAAAGCAGGTTGACGTAAAAGGATACGCGTGTCGGTTGGTAAATCAGAAAAATAATGTGACGACAACAACATAGTTAATTTCAGAATCAATTATTTATGTTTTAGTAGATATTTTCAAATTCCAGTTCTAGTATGTTAAACCAAGCTGCAGGAACACCCGCATATTATATGGTAAATTAACTGGTCTGGAGGCTTAAGTGTTATATTTATGCACAACATTATCAAAAAATTGACAGTTTGTGCTTGCTTCACAAATTTTAAAGCAACTTTTGTCTCGATTCAAATATTGTGACAAACATTCCAGGTAAACTATAGCACTGTTCGGCGATAGGTAGGTATCAATATGCAGCGAAAATTGGGTACTTTAACATAAGGATATGATATTAACTTATTCTTTACTTTTAAAGAGAAACTTATCGAAGGTACATACCGTCTCAGTGGGAGCTGTCATCTTTTAGTGCTTGGTACCAAAATAATTGTAACTTGTGACTCCTATTCCTGATGTAACACCACGTGAAGCAATGTTCTGTATGTGGCAAAATTACTTCAAATTATTATTTATTATCAAAATAAATGTAAAAATGTTCGATACCAACCCATTGACACGAACAAAACATGTAACAAATTATAAAATAAATAATTATCATTATAGCTTCCGTTTAATCAATAATTTCTAGTAATTTTAAGCGACCAAATTTAATACTTTTGTTTAAGTGGAACATACAAAAATTTACAAGGATTTTATATTATTTTAATTGTTTTTTTTTCTCAGTTTGCTTTGGCGCGCATCTCATCATCCTGAACAACATTAATTTGTTTAATTCTGAAAAAATCTCTCGATAACTCATTATGTTTATTTCGAAATACATGAAAAACAACGCAGGTTATTTAATGGTATGTACTTTTATTGGTATTTAAATATACATGTACTTGCACTGCGATTCACTAATCACCGCCACATTCACATCATAAGTTGGAATAGTTTTAAATACTCTCTGCTCGAGGCCAGTAGAAATTATTACAACTTAAACATTTTGTTCATTACAGTAACAACATTAAGTCAAAATAAATCGAGTCGATGTTGCAATATTTCTGAAAGTTCGACTACAAAATTAAATTTTTAGTTCTTATTTTCTAATTTATTTTTTATTCTTACTGGTTTTTGCCAAAGGCGTAACCAATATAAAGCTAACATTCTGTTTTTTATAATTAAAAAATTCTGGTAGAATCTTTGGGGTTTTATATTTGTAGTGATTTATGAAATTTAACATCATCAAATAACACTTTCTTGTAGCTTATGGTCTTTTTAATTAGAAACTGTGTGTTATGAGCACAGGCAAAATTTTAAATAAGTATACTTAAACTAGTTTAGACATTAGTATTTCATATGTAAACCGTAAACACGTTGTTGAAGTTTGATATTTTACAGCGTGCTGCAATCATGGTGAAAAATCCATACACAGTCGAATACTTTGTATCACTATCTGGATTAGGTGTGGCAGGATGTTAGGTTTGAACAAAATTAAACTATCACTGTCACATCTTTTATTGCTACAAACTAAACATTACTGTGTAAAGTTCATTTGCGTGCTCTGGTCACGCAAAGTTCATTGAGCACCTTGCATTGTTTGATGCTGCAATAGATAGGTTTGTTATAATTGTTCACATACTAATGCATTTGGGTGTTTTATTAGAATTAATCAAACAAGGAAGCTTCAACTCCTGTAAAGACCACCTCTGGGTTTGGAAAAAAAATATTCTTAAAAGTGGGGTGGTCTATATTTTAGGTTAGAAAATAGTGCAAAACTGTACAAAGGGTTATTTGAATATTGGTTTTTTTATCGGGATTGTCATAATTTTTTCCAGGCCCCTTTAACAGGGTAACCCCATTTATTTCTTCAAAACAGAACACAAACAACACTTTGTTAATACATAGCTAGAGTAAACACATACAGATATTGTTAACGAGATGAAGTAATTACCCTGAAAGACCCTTATAATACTAAACATACACCAATACATGCACCCACACACACATGCCACAAACACACACACAGCCGCACACATCCTCACATGTACTTTTACACATATTGAGGTAAGGATCAATATACCTCAAAATAATGTTTTTCTAAATTTCAACTATTCAAATGAATAAGAAATTGTGTTGCATACAGAGCAAAGAAAAGAGTGGTATATTTTTATAACTTTTGGTTCTATTAAGGTAGCTGCATGGAATATCAGGCAAAGGAAAATTTGTAAAGCAGCAATCAGCATAGTTTGTTGAACAATTACATTTCAGATAAACTAACTTGAATTAGCACAATGTTGTAACAAACAGTTATGTTCCTAGACCAGTGATTGTTTTATCAAAAAGTCAAATTTATTAAGAAATGGTATCAGTTTCTTTGATTGAACTGCTATTTCTTTATTAATATTCAAAATGTACTTTAAATAAGCCTTAACACCATCAACTGATGGGTGTAATTTAAGCATTTTCTATTTGTAAATATACATCTTAACATAAATCAAAAAAGGTTCTCTGCATTAAATTGTTTTTCTTTCCAACCAAAAAGTATACCATGCTCATTAATTGTTGAAAATACTTCCAGTGATCTTAATACATTTTCATAAAAATTTTGAATTGTTACACATCTCCAAAACAAATGCTCAATTGACTCCGTCTCCCTTAAATAAAATGTGCATAAAGAATTTCCTTTTCTACCATTATCAAATAACAGCTCATTTGTACCTAGCACTCTATGTACTAAACTCACTTGAAACCATTGTATTCTAGAGTCAGATGTGATGTTAAAAGGTAAACTGTAATATATTTTCCAGTCATGCTGTTCGATTTTACAATGTAGTCTTTCACACCATTTGTTTTGACTGGTCAGTAATTCTGAACTATTTTGGTTGAAGCCGGTGTAAAGTTCTTTACAGCCTTTTTGGTTTATTAAAATATACTTCATAAAAGTTGGAAAGATTGGCCTTTGTAAATGTACTGTATGTTTATGATCTTGGTTGCATTTATTTAAGAATTGCTTTACAGCATTAATTATACCAGTATATGTCAAGAAATTTGCATTTAAGTTGAATTTTGCATTACATTCATCAACTGTCATGATATCTGTATTGTTTGATTTATGGACATCACAAATATATTGCACTTCAGCTTCAAACCAAGATTTCAGAAAAACACTCTTACTGCCAATAAGTATACAGTGATTATAAAACAATGGTATGTTACAAGTTTCATGAATGTTTACATACATTCACTGATTTTATTTCAATCAGAATTGCAAAAGCTCCCATTGTATTTTTCCAAAAGCTATTCAACAATCGCTTGGCTATTTTATCAATATAATGCTTACCACAGTGAAAAAACTTTTGCATATCAACATACCATAATATTCATAATGTCATAATATCGGAGTGATCTAGGAGGGGTTATACTGTATATAACTTGCTGGGGCAAGTGTTCGATTAGAAGAAAAAGGTATGAAATTAATGATAAAGGGAAAAACAGCACAATTGTAATCCACCCCAAAGTATGGTATGCGTATGCCGATGAACATGGAGCCTTCAATGCTTTTTTGTACATAAACACAATTCCATGATTAGCGTCATATAGACCCCCAGATAAAATAATGTTTTTTCAGTAAGCGGAACTGAATAGAATAGAATTTTGACTGGGGATCTGAGAATATAAATCCTGCCTTTCTCTGAGAACGCAAAGGGCAAAAATTAAAAACCAGAAATGTATCAAAGGGGTGATTGAACAATTTCCAAATCTATATTTACTAGGATGTTGAAACTCCATATCATAAAACTGGCCGAAATATTAAAACATAAAGTAAATTTAGATGTTCTATAAACATACATGAGTATTGTGCTCAACGACCTTCAAAGGACGAACACTGTAACTGATATCAGCACTGTCTGAAATTAATTCTATATATGGCATGAACAAACCTTGAAAGCAATACAATTTAAAAAAGTACTATCTCTAAAACAAATACAAAATTAAATTGTACAAACCTAATACTTACAGTCACAGAAATTATTTCTATTACTGCATGTGAGTCATTTGCAGCATTTTCTTTTATAAACATCTATCATTCCAATGTTTAATTGGTTTATTAATGGTCGTCATTTGTCATTCACAGGCGAATGCATGTTGTTCTTTGTAACTCTTTATGTAATTCTTCCAGGATTGTTAACGGCAATCAATGATCTCCAAAACCAGATTACATTCTAGAATGTACCGTCAGAGTAATACATTAACATTTGACAGTTATTCCAAGGAGATTTCTATAATGTCACGGCCTAAAGGTAATAAGCTGAAATTGGAAACCAGTCTCAAATCTTAAGGATCTGGTGCCAAGATCATAAAACTAAATCTGGAGATCAGTCGACATTTCCGCCCATCAGATCCTTGAGATTTGAGACTGATCTAAAAACTTGGTTTTATGATCTTGGGCCCTGATCATGACCAGTCGCCATTTCAGCCAATCAGATGGTTGAGATTTGAGACTGGTTTCCATGCTCCGTTTTATAACCTTTGGCAACGGTCTATTTACTCTTTGATGCGAGTGTTTACTACAATTTCTGAAGTGTTTAAGTTCTAAACAAAGACTTTGTGTCTTTTTCAAGGCTGAATTAGAGATTTAAAACTCCTAAAATGATATTGATTTTGGAAAGAAGCTGACAACGCAACAGTTAGAAGATTCAGAAATGGCTTCTCATTTAAAGGTTTCGAAAATGTATATTTATCACAATTACATGTTTTCTAGAAAATGTTAACCATGCCCTACAGATTCTCAATTTACTTTGAGATTTTCAAAATTTAAAGATGTGCACTTAGAACTTTTGACAAGTTTATCTACATACTTTAAATGTTACTGTAATTATGTTTATTTTCATTCTAGACCACACAATACAATGTTATAAGGACCAAGATGGAATTGTTTTTTACCCTTGTTTGTGTCATCCTTATGATCAGGTAGATTGGAATGGCACTCTAAATTCATACACGCTTTGTTTTGTTGTTTTATTGAGTGTTTATTGAGCTGCCATTGCGATTGTACATTATATAATCAAATGTATCGATATATCTATCTAATGATTATTCATTTAAATTTTATGTAACTGATATTATTATAATTGATAAGCTTTCAGGTTTTGATTGAATTTCTCATTCATACTGGAACATATTGATCGAACGTGCACGCGTATACCAGATAGTTGCTTCAACCTCAAATGTGCATCGCTTTGAAAAAAAATGCCGAGAGCTTACTAGTACTGAGGTTGCAGCGTTTAAAACAAGATAACTGAAAGCTTTTCCTCAGATGTTATTTTCTTGACGAAATGAAACGAAACGAATAGCAACATTCTAAAAATTAATTTCACGTTTGTTTGCCTAACGTCAATTATGCTGAGACGTATGTCAGGGTACGTCTACTTACATTCTCAGTAGTAGACGAGCAAACGAGCGTTGTCCCATATTAAAGATGAACGGGAATTTCTTTAGTGAACTGATTCGATAGTTTTGAAGCCTGCAGTTTTTATCTTTTGACAGCGTTTTGAAAAAAAGAAGATAAACGATCTATTTGCAGGAAATCAATCATCTCATGGCATGCGATGTATACATCAGTCACACAACGACTATCAAGTTCCTGAGAAAGAACAAGTCAGGCTGCATAAACGCGACACAAAAATGGCATTACGTTATCATATAACTAAACTATATAAAAACCCAGACATGGCAGTTAGTGAATGAGGGCTTGGATATTATATTTCATTTATAAAAGTGCATTATTTCGTACAAAGTATTTTAAGTTAATTTTCATTTGAAAAATGTATCTGCAATATTTTTGTATTTATGGTGTTCGGTGGCTTTCAAAGTTAGTTAGTTTTCATCTTTTTTTATTTTAAGTTTCGACTTTTGATACCACGGAATGATCTGAAACAGATCAGCTTCATTTCAAACATTTCAGACTGATTTAATCCATGTCTATATGTAACAGGTCTAAGTCTGTCACTGTTACTATATAAATACAGTATGAAACTAAGATGCATGAAACAAAAAAGTAAAATACACTCATCAGAGATGACCGCATCGAGCAGACACAGCCTCTCCACACAGCCAAATGTAGAGAAGAGAAGAGAGCATGGTTATACAATGATCAATTTTAAAATAATAAAGAGGCCTTTGAAAGGTTATACAGTCATTACCGTATTAATATTGATGATTGTACATACGTTGTATGAATTCCTGTCGTAAGAATATGCTGGCCTGAAAATGTCAGGATTCGTTACAACACTATAATTAAATAAAGATACAGAAAAACAAAGTTCAAAAAGTAAATTCGAGCATACCTCGAAGTTTCTAAAGTCCCCAACTGACTTAAGTAAATAAAGATTTCGGACCTGCTGTGCAAATGGTTAAGCTGACAGCAGCAATTCATAAAATGTTTGTACAAAAATCGCGGAGATTACGGTTGCATAATTTTTCGAACGGCCCCCCCAGCCCCCTCGACAGTGTGTGTTAGTGAAATGTCGGTTTTCAATCAAAACTGATACTTCACCAATTTGGCAAAGACACAAACAAATTTGCTCTTTTCCTTTTTGTTCACCAAGACATCTTTTACTTGTTTATTCATGAATATCAGAACTAATTGGAGGGGTGGGGAGGATGTGAGGTTGGTGTACCATAGAACCTGGTTAAATCCAAATTGGAAAATTGCTTGCCAATGACTGTTCCAAAAAAAAGTAATATATGCATATCAGGAAGGCGGTTACCTAAAAGGTTCTTGTTATCGTTAATTGTTTTTGGAGTCTATTTTGAAATTTATTCTCCTATTAACTCAAGCGTTCTTTTTCTCTCTACGTTTTGGCTGCATGGGAGGCTTTTTGCTGCTTGTGACAATTCCTGATATGCAAATTTCATTTGTTTTTTCGGCGTAACTGTCTAAGCTCACTTTTGACCTAATTTATTAACCAATGAAGTGTTGTGAATAATACTCGTTTTCTATTATTATGCAGCGGGAAAATGAAAGGAACTTTTTTGATTGGTAGCTTTTTATACCAGAGAGGCATCTAGCAGGGTAAAGAGGTATCAACTGGGGGTGGGGGGGGGGGTTAAACAATAAGTTTACACTGTTTGAAACGATAATTGCTGTGACGTTCAGATCTTTGCTATTCTGTTAAGTCGAAAGATGTTGATATGAGGCACACTCCAGTACTCGTCATTGGCTATGTTTATTTGTCAAAAACAATATAGTCACTCTTTTTCAAACTATCCAAAATGAAATTGAAAGTAAGTGGAACTTCCTTTTGGCAGCTGCATATTATATGCTTCGCGATAAACAAAATGAGTTCGCTATTTAAATCTTATAATCTTCACGAAATATATTTTACTCTTTCAGCAATTGATATATTATCTATTACATTAAGTTATAAGAATATTAAACAAAACCAAGACCCTTTAAAAAATACATTTCTAATATAAAATTAATCTTTATCACGACTGAGGATTGTACGATGTGCTTACTTGTCTTAAATCTGGCAACTACGTGTAATATGTTACGCGAAAACACTTCGAGTCCGCAATTACAACAATCGCACTCAGGTCAGATCTAAGAACATGTTAGCATAGCGGTTTTCAGGGGATGATTTTTATCAGATTGCTATTAAAGCATACAGCTTTCATAGAGTAGAAAGTTGCGATATATTCTAGAATTGTTTTAATATTCCTAGGAAATTCTCTTCAATTTTATATTTAAAACAATTTTAACTCTTTGTTACTTTTTTATTGCTAACAATAATTCTTAAGATCTTGAACTGAATTTATTTATTATCTCGGTAATGGATACATCCTCTAGTATCCTTATTCTTATACTACCTTGTTAACTTTATTATGTTTAAGGTACTAATAAAGCCAAGACCTTTAAAATACGTTTTTCATAATTATTAGATTCCCATTTATAAACAAAAGTAAAATCTATTTATCTGTTCCTTATTATATGTGGTATGTAATTTTACATCCAATCTAACATTGTCTACGTAATTTTATTTAAAAAAAATCATTGTGTATAATTCTCAATGAAATGATTTACACGTAAATCAAGATAAAATGAATAATAGCAGCTATAAACTGTGTCATTTCATATACCATCTACGCCGTTTATCTTTTTTAGAGATATTTCTTGTTACATTTAAAATAAATTTTGTATCGCTTAATGATACAACGTCTTATTTACAGGTTGTCATAACTAAAATTTTGTTTTAGAGAAGTTATATACACATATTTTAATATGTGTAAGAAAATAAGTGTTACACTCTGCAAACTATACATTAAAAAAGGGATGATTTTCTTCTTAGTTTCCAAAAGCACTTGTAATTTGTAAAAAAAACTCATTCTCTTATGTTCGAGATTTACTATAGGAATTTCCAGTGAGACTGTGAGAATGTGTCTTTTATATCTTGACTGACGTTTTGATGAAAGTGCTTCACCATTTTCGCGTGCGTGCTTTCCAAGGTAGCCTTGACATTGTTGTTAGCGAGTATACAGTCCGCTTCATTCAAAGCCTTAAGTTCTTAATTTCAGAATAATGCCATGAAATTGGATATCAAACAAAACATGTTTACATAAAAGGATACGCGTGTTGGTTGGTAAATCAGAAAATAATGTGACAACAACAACAAAGTTAATTTCAGAATCAATTGTTTATGTTTTAGTAAATATTTTCAAATTCCAGTTCTAGTATGTTAAACCAAGCTGCAGGAACACCCGCATATATTTATGCAGAACATTATCAAAAAATTGACAGTTTGTGCTGTCAAATTTTAAATCAACTTTCGTCTCGATTAAAATATTGTGACAAGCATTCCAGGTAAACTATAGCACTGTTCGGCCATAGGAAGGTATCAATATGCAGCGAAAATTGGGTACTTGAACATAAGGATATGATGTGAACTTATTGTTTACTTTTAGAGAGAAACTTATCGAAAGTGCATACCGTCTCAGTGGGAGCTGTTATCTTTTAGTGCTTGGTACCAAAATAATTATAACTTGTGACTCCTATTCCTGGTGTACACCATGTAAAGCAATGTTCTGTATGTGGCAACATTACTTCAAATTATTATTTACTATCAAAATAAATGTATAAATGTTCGATACCGACCCATTGCCACAAACAAAACATGTAAAAATTATAAAATAAATAATTATCATTATAGCTTCCGTTTAATCAATAATTTCAAGTAATTGTAAGCGACCCAATTTAATACGTTTGTTCAAGTGGAACATACCAAAATTTACAAAGATTTTATATTATTTTTATTGTTTTTTTCTCAGTTTGCTTTGACGCGCATCTCATCATCCTGAACAACATTACTTTTTTTAATTCTGAAATAAATCTCCCGCTAACGTATTATGTTTATTTCGAAATACATGAAAAACAACGCAGGTTATTTAATGGTATGTACTTTTATTGGTATTTAAATATATTTGCACTGCGATTCACTAATCACGCCACATTCACCTCATTAGTTGGAATAGTTTTAAATACTCTCTACTCGAGGCCAGTAGAAATTATTACAACTTAAACATTTTGTTCATTACAGTTACAACATTAAGTCAAAATAAATCGAGTCGATGTTGCAATATTTCTGAAAGTTCGACTTCAAAATCCAATTTTTAGTTCTTATTTTCTAATTTATTTCTAATTCTTACTGGTTTTTGCCAAAGGCGTAACCAATATAAAGCTAACATTCTGTTTTTTATAATTAAAAAATTCTGGTAGAATCTTTGGGGTTTTATACTTGTAGTGATTTTTGAAATTTAACATCATCAACTAACACTTTCTTGTAGCTTATGGTCTTTTTAATTAGAAACAGTTACTGTGTGTTATGAGCACGGGCAAATTTTAAACGAGTATACTTAAACTAGTTAAGACATTAGTATTTCATTAATAATTGCTATGTAAACCGTAAACACATTGTTGAAGTTTGATATTTTACAGCGTGCTGCAATCATGGTGAAAAATCCAAACACAGTCGAATACTTTGTATCACTATAGATGTTTACAATTATTTATAGAATGTAAATACTGGTTAAGGCAAGTTTAGGACTTACCAGTATTATTTTGCAAGATCATATTATATCGCATCGATAGCGCAGTGGTTAACGCGTCCGGTTGGCTATGACATATCTTTTTTTCGACACGGGTTCGAATCATTCACGGAATTCAGAGATATATTTCGATTTCTATTTTTTAACTTTTACTGCAGTTATTTCGTATCTTATATTTTTTGCTTCAATTTATTTTATCACATCAATTATCTCGAGAATCTCGAGGAAATAATTATTGTGTATACAGTTTAAAAAAGTTAAAAAAAAAACATGTTTCGAACCTACAACCTATCATACCGTTTCTACCATTGCATTTCAACGTATTTTTATTGACTGCGTCTTAGACCACTCGGCTAATGGGACGAGTGTTGGGAGCGTTACGCTTTGTATTCAACAACGATTATTATATATGTCCATTGTTTACATGCGACGCCAATGTAAACACGCCAATGTTTCAAAGTTTCAAAGTTTCAAAGTTTTATTCACATTATCTCTCAGTTTGTTACATAACAAAAGCATGAGAAGTACATAAATATCCATAATCAAATAATAATCACATGCGCATGGCAGCTTGCAGAGGACAACGCTTTTTAGGTTTTGTGTTTTGTCATCGTACTATATTCATAAAGTATTTAGTTGATATCATCGTTAATTGAACTTTATCTGAATATATAAATTAAAGTTTGGAATTGAAATTATCATTGTTAAAGACTGTATTTTTTGTTGCATGCACATATGATTATCATTTCAATAGGGCTTACATATTTTCAAGTACGCAAACAATATGTTTAATTAAATAATCAAATACTACAATAAATATTAAATGAACTCATTTGTATACATTTCATAACCTAAATCATTTGTTTATACAAGGGGTCTTATTTCCTGTATCATTAGTCAGATTAGAATAAAAAGGGACTGAAGGTGACACGTGTATCCATTCATAAAAGTAAACATTGCCAAATTACCTCTGTCCAATAATAATTAAGTGTTAAATGTGCTAAAAGGCGGAGATAAACCCAGACGTTACCATGTACTGCTAATTTCAGTGCGTTGTTTGTACTTTTAGAAATGTCATGAGGTCTCTAAACGTTTGATGTTTCTCTCGTACACAGGAACAAAATTTTGTTCTAGAAGTATAAATATTTGATAAAATACGTCAAACCTACTTTGTTTTTTTACATCTAGGCTTAAAGATGCCCCAGTTGTGTAATTATTTTATTTTACTTTAAAGAACATCCAGGCTTAAAACCTTTACTTTTCTTTCTCTTTTATTCCCTTGCTTTCTTTTCTTTTCTCGTTAGCAAAGTTAGCAAATGTCGACACGTAGTTTCAGTTTTTAACAATCCACCTACTGTTAATCATGTAGATAATTGACATACGCTACCTCCCTTGTTGAAAACTTAAACTTAATCTTCTCATTACCCTAATGTTGGCTTGGTAATACATCCTTCAATTCGTTGCTTCTTATAAACCAATTACCATGTCTCAAAATAGCCCCGCGTATCAACATAAAGTACATAGGTCCCCGTTAATGCTTTCATTCATGCAAGTCTTTCAATCAGAATCTGTCGATATCATTGACGAACAAGGAAATATCATTCCTTTTAAAAAGTTAACAACACATGGAGAGAACTGTAATAAAAAACACACGCTCGCCACACATTTTAACGATCTTTAAAATGGGGGTTGATAAATCTTTTTTTTTTTTAATTTCCGAACGTGTCTGCTACAATTACATTTTAAATTTTTAAATCAAAACCCGCATAAGGTCTTATACAGGAATTCGCATTTCTTCTGAAAAAGAATAATTTCTTGTCTTCAAGTACAAGTATAGAGCACTCGGCAGACACTTAAATATTTAAAACCAGCTCCTCAAATACCTTCAGATGTCCATGTTCGTCACAGATAAAAGGCGTGCAACTGCCATTTTTGCTGTCAGATCGTGACAACTATATAGGTATAAGTTCTTATTATTATACAAAAACACGTTTGTTTCTGGTCACTTGACCATTATTTGTATTCAATATTTTATATAAATTATAACGTTCAACAAATTGTGTTAATTAAAAGTAACAGAACTCGATAAGGAAGTCAAACTTTTAAAATTCGGAACGGTCATTTTTATCCGCGACACCTTTATCGCAACTCATTAGGTACCATGCCGGTGAGATCTGTGCCCAAGGTTATAAAACTGATCATGGAAACCAGTCTCAAATCTCAAGCATCTGATTGGCTGAAATGGCGACCAGTCGCCATTTCAGCCAATCAGATGCTTGAGATTTGAGACTGGTTTCCAATCTCAGCTTTATAACCTTCAGCCCTGATAATTTGGTATGATTTATCTAAAGTTTTGAATCTCAGACCCAGTAATTTTAAAGCATGCTGTTATCTGCGGAAAAAATATTGCATGGATGTCACAGACTAATTAGGAAAATGCTGAAATAAGTAAGTCTAAAATAAAATATCGGATTTGAGAATATAAATCCTCAAATTGCTCAGCCTTGCAGAATAATCAGTTATGCTGACGTTGTAAGGAGAATATTTCCTTGTTCTACAAAATACTTCTTTATATTAGCTAGCCAGTTAACTAGAAAAAGTCAACATATACATGTACACAAAACTAACAGTAATATTTTTTCGATTCCCTTCCAAATAACTTTATTAACGTTTAAATGCAATATAAATTTCTTCGAGTCACCTTGACTTTACTTTTAGTGCATTGTAAACACTAAGGAATTGATCGACATAGTTAAGTGATAAGTGTTCCTAAAAGCCGCAGATAAACCCAGACGTTGGCATGTAATGCTAATGACAGCGTGTGGTTTGTACTTTTAGAATAATAAGAACTTTAAACGTTTAATGTGTCCAGTAACAAAATTTGATCTAAACCCAGACGTTGGCATGTAATGCAAATGACAGCGTGTGGTTTGTACTTTTAGAATAATAAGAACTTTAAACGTTTAATGTGTCCAGTAACAAAATTTGATCTAGAATTAGAAATATTTGATAAAATGTGTTAAACCTATTGTTTTGTCTACATCCAGGTTTGAAAAGTAGCCAGCTGTGTAATGAATATTTTACAATCCATGTTTGTTATAAAAACCATTATTTTTATTTCTCTTCTGTTAGCTTCATTTTTCATCTCGTAAGCAAATGTCGACACGTAGTTTCAGTTTTTAACAATCCACCTACTGTTAATCATGTAGATAATTGACATCCGCTACCTTCCTTGTTGAAAACTAAATCTTCTCATTACCCTAATGTTGGCTTGGTAATACATCCTTCAATTCGTTGTTTCTTATAAACCAATTACCATGTCTCAAAATAGTCCCGCGTATCAACATAAAGTACATTCAGTCCCCGTTTATGGCTTCAGTCATGCAAGTTTTTAAATCAGAATATGTCGATATCATTGACGAAAAAGGAGTTTACACTTCATAACCAACAATTACAAACCAAATGGAAAGAACTGCAATAAAAGAAACACATGGAAACGTCGCGATACGTAGTAAAACCTCTTTATCAGGGGTGGATAAACCGTTTATAAAGTTCCGCACGTTCTGCTAGACCAATATTCTAAATTTTTAATCAAACCCACAAAAGGACTTAAGTTATTTGTATTTAAAACTAATGAATTATATCAACAGTTCAGATGACATGTGTTAATTTAAAGTTACAGTATTCGACAAGGTATTCAAACTCTAAACATTCGACATAGACGTTTTTGCAACACAATTTTAGCAACACATTTAATACATATTCGCTCCTCACAGTAATACGATCTTTCTCAAGAGATTTAAACACAAACAAGACGAATGATGATCTGAATTACCAGAATACGTATATAAATTCCGGACTTTTCTTTGTAAAAATAATGCCAGTAAGACATTACAAATTTTTGTCTGGTTTATCTAAAGGTATCCCAGAAACAATATTTTAAAGCATAAACTATTTCGTGGATGTCAAACTATATATGGAAAATGCTAAAATATTAAGTCTTATTAAATAAATCATGAGATTTGAGAATACAAATCCTTCGTATTTTAGGGAATGCCAAAGACAAACATTAAAAAGAACGAAATGTATATCCTAGAGGCCATATGAGTGTTTATGTCATACAAAAACAAAAAAAAGGTATTTCTAGTCATTCCTTAACTTAAAAACAGACTTTCTGTGGAAGTAAAAATTTCCTATACTTCCACTTTTGTTAACAATCACGCCACAGGGAGACAGTCCATAATAAGGACAACAATAGAAATTAGAATATTATCCTCTAAGCAATAGCAGAAACGTACAACATTCGTAAAGTGACAACACACTAGAATTAGGCATCCATGTTGGTTTACCAGTTTCTCAAAATGCAAGTTATGATGTACAATATAGGATATAGCTGTTAATGTAATTGTCTAATCATCTGCCTTTTGAATTGACGGTTGAAGATATAAGTATTATTTTTCTTTAAACACGTGAAATATTTATGAGTATTAAATGAAATGTATTTTATAACAAGGAGTGTTTTTGAAATGTGTAAACTGACAAATAATAACATAAAAGTACGTATAAATAAACAAATATCGTGCAATAATAAATCAATATCTACTGATCAATTTAAAATAAGACAATACAAACAATTAACGAACAATTTAAAGACAACTTTAGGGGTTAACGACCTGGTTTGGTCAGTGGCATTCTATATGACACTAGGGGTTTAACCAGGTTCAAGGGTGCACCAACCAACACTTGTTCCAACATTTTCTTATTTGAATTAAAAATGAAATATGCATCAGGAATCGCCACACTCACAAAACAAAGCATCGCCATGCAGTAAAAAAGAAGAGGGAAAGATAGCATGTCTTTATTACTATGTCAAATTTAAATAATACACCACAAACAATTAACGAAAAAGAGAACCCTTGGGGTTACCGCCTTGGAACGGTTAGTGGCAAAACAGTTTGCCACTTGGGGTTTAAACCAGGTTCTAGGGTGTACCAACCTCAAAAATGCCCCAACAGGTGCTCATGTCAACATACAAGCACCAGTTGTCTTGGTGAAATAACTCCAACCCAGTCATCAGCTCAACAATGTTGCATGCAAAAGCACACAAACATTTAAAACATAAGAAGCTAATAGCACTGCAAAGGGGTAGGTAATCAGTGATATTAGCCAGACCAGAGCCCCTGGGGTCAAATCAGCAAGAACACGATGACAGGGATAAAAGAATAAATCGAGCTTCTAGGTTCTTATACAAAATCCTTAGTCAAAAGTTCTAAGTGAACATTTAATAAATGTTGATTTTTCAAACTGCTTGATTGAACCTTTCAAAATATTTTAAATAACAATAAAATAATAAAATGTTCCCTTTAAACTATTAAAGCACGCAAACAAATTTGAAACAGCTTAACGCGATTGGAAAATAAAAAACATGTTTAGCACACTGGTAAACAGAAAGCAATTCTCAAGTAAAACAAAATATTGCTTCACCTACTGTTTTGATTATTTACTCATCTTTGTATCATTAAAATTTGATGGAATCTAAAGGAAATGTTGTGGTTTGCAATTCCATTTCACCGACATAACTTCGTAATGGTCTGCTGGGCATGTTGAGCTAGCACATTCTTCTCTATTTTATCCATAACGAGTTCACATATATTTGAAGAAGAAAAATCCTTTTGGCTCACGCTGTTGTGTGCTAAAAGTTTCTGAGTGGCTAAGAAATTTCGGGAGATGCGATACTCCGTTATACATTGTGTAGATATGTAACAGCCTTTCAAAGAGAACAAAATTTATTCATTTCGGTAAAATAGACCAGTAATTCGGACACGTTTTTTTAATATTTCTGACCAAATTACCGTCATTTTCGAATAAGTCGATTTTGAAGTTAAGTTAACTTATATTAATTTTAATTTAAGATAATTGATAAGTAGGCTCTCATCAAACAAATGTAATAATAATATTTTCTTGTTTATGTCCTTTTACGTAAATATTAAATGACTTATGAGAGTTACGTCAACGTTCAACGTAAGCAACGTTATCAATCTAGAAAATATAATGACAAATATGCAAAAATGAAGTATTTCTTCTGCATTTACGAATAAGATCAGTAATTTTAAATGACAAATTTAAAGTAGTCACAAAAGAGCATTTTGATGCCACTTTATCGGTCTTCAGGCGTCAAAACGTTTCATTGTTATAAAGCGTAGTTGTGTTTTTAGATTGTCCGGTGTCGGTGAACATAAGTACAAAAATATCGATTTTAATAAACTTAATTACGATTGCTGCACAGGAATTACGTATAAATAGCGTATGCCAACGTGGATGACGTAATACGTAACACTAATGGATGGTTTTCAAAAAATAACTTTCTTTTAATTGGGATAATTTTACTTTGAGATATTCACAATTGAAAAGTTTTCACTTAGAACTTTTGACAAGTGTATTTTAGTAAAGATGTAAACACTTTCAATTGACAGATTTCGATCAAGAAACAATAAAACTTTAGATAACTTGTTGTTGTTTTGATTTTAAACTGCAGCTGAACTTTTGGTTGAATTATTGGTATCTTTGCGATATAATTATGCATAACGTTTTTTTGTTTAAATTATGGTACCGAAACCCCTGTTTCAAAAGATTTCACTGTTACTGGAATATAAATGCTTTCCACAATAACACGAATTTACACAAACTAATTATCAATATTTTGCTAGATAATAACACAAAAAAGCATTAAACTATTTTTGTAATACTTAATTTTACGAATGTTGAAGCATCATGTTAAAAGTTTGTAGTTAAAATGATGTATTGTAAGGGTATTTGTGTTCTGTGAATGAATTAAATACGACAATATCTGTGCGAATATTTAATTGCTTACCATTTTGAGATTTTTAAAGAAAAGACCAGAGAAAACATTTAAAAATACAATCAACCCAATTAGGAATGAATAAAAAATATGTTGAGAAAGGGTCTTTAAAATCGCTAAATAAATTTCAAATATTTTACTTTTTTAGCTTTTTGTTTTGTCTAAGTTTTTCTGGAATTAGTAAAATAAAGATACTTTATTTACATTTATGTGTGCAAAGTTTAATTGAACTGCATTTTGCCGTTTGAGAATTGTTCATAATTTTATTTTTTATCGATGACCGCCCTGTTAATACTGATTCTTTTTATGTTTAAAGAGAAACTTATAATAAAATTCATAATCTAAAGGAACAACACATAATACTCAATGTTTACATCGTTAGTTAACTTTGTTTGATCCTAAACTGACATCTTCATTAGATCTTCAGCTACAACTCTCTTCAGTTCATATTCTATGTATAAAAGAAATGAACTCTGCTATTTATACCAGTCTTAGGTAGAATTACATCTGGATAAAACTATTCATTCGTTAAAATTTGAATAATTCGAATAATTGGTCAGCAGCTTTTGTACTTTGTCTGGTTCAATGACTGGCGATTTTCGCGTTTTCTAGACAGCATTGCAGACTCATTTATTTGGATAAAATATACTACATTGATTTGAGATGTAAATTACATTGATTATGGTAAATATCCCGTGTTCATTAAAAGACGAAAAATGAAAACAAACCACTGTAATAATTACTATATTTCCAAAATGCAAATTTTATATGGAATTTCATTTGGACAATCACAAGATAAATGTCATCATATTACGGAGAAGAAGTAACTAATATCAACAATCAGGTTCGCATTCTCGTAGGACAAATTAAACCAGGCACATATTTTAGATTTTACTATCTTTATTCAACAAGTCATCAAGGTTCCTCGAGGTGTATTTCAAGGCTGAAATAATGTCATCCTGATGTTCGCTAGAAAGGGACAACATAAAATCTCTTTCATAACAGTAGAAAACAGATCAGCAACAAGGGGTGCACAATTAGTACCCATTGGAATGCCAATTACTTGTTTATAAATAGAAGTACCAAATCTCACATAAATATTATCCAAAAAGATGTGAGCACCTGGATAAGGTCTTGACAGATCCATGAAGTATTATTATCAAAAGAACCATCTGTAAATATGCCCTATGTTCATTACAAGCGATAAATGTTTTATTTTATCTAGCAAGACGTGTTTTAGCTTGTCTCTTAAATTATGAGGGAGATAAGTATATAAAATAAAGAAATCATAAGTAGACGAACAGAACGCCTGAAAATTATTTGTTTTAAATTTTATTCAAACGTCATTTGAACTTTTATAGACCAAATTTTGTCAGTGGGTTCAAAAACTTTTTCGCAATACCTTATTACATGTCCTTTTTACATGTAAGACAAGATGTTCGGAGAACGGATAATTTAAAGTTTGCAATAAATCTTGTTTTGTGCGGTGTTTTGTGCATTTTAGGCAACCAATACATAGTACTTAGGTACTTTGTCTTGTTTCGGCTCAACACTGATTCTAAATTTTGTAATTTGTAGAGTGTGTGCAGTAACAATATCAGATGAAGAAGTCAGTGTATAAACATTAGTACTCTTAAGATCTTCAGTTTGAACATTAATATAGTGAATACGCCACACTATAAATACATTATTATAAGACTTATTAAAAGGTGTTAAAACAAATATGTTGTAATAGTCTTTGAATACCTTTTTTTCAAATGACGAAAGTTAAAACAAGGTGGTAATAAAGCTATGTTTCTTTTATATAATGGTATACGAGTGTCAATTACTTTGAATATTTGTTTTTTTTTTCCAATTGGAAAAAGCACTAGTCTCAGCATGTTCTCATACACACTATTTATTGCAAAACAAATTAAAAGACTCTGCAATTTCCGCACGACAGGTATTAAATTCGATGTCCGATGGAATTCTAGATCCCCTGTAACAATGTGACCTGCAGGTTGATATCGAACTTTTGAATTTGAACAGTCTCATGATATTGGTGTATTCTCAATTGTGAATAATACTCTTATTAAAGCTAAATAACAAAGTAAATTATATAAATACTTTAAGGTGTAAAGAGGTTTTCTCGTTATTAAGCTGCTAAGTTATAGTGTAGCAGACTACCCTTTTTTGATAAAAGTTCGCTTAATGAATATGTTTAAATATAACAAAACAATAAACTTACAAACACAGAATCTGACGTATGTATCAAGATTGTAAGAAAAAGCAAAACTTTTTTTTCGTATTAAATAGTAAATTGCGAAAAATTAAGTATTTGCTATAAATATGATAACAGTCTGTTCCTTAATAAATGCACTCAGTAAAATTTAAAAAGACGACTTTAAAAAGGTGAAGTATGCATATCAGGAATGGCCACATCAAGCAGACAAAGCCTCCATACACAGCAAAATATAGAGAAGAGAAGAGAGCATGGTTATACAATGATCAGTTTCAAAACAGACTCCAAAAACTATGAACGAACGTGAGAACGCGTGGTATTTCCGCCTTAAAATAGATGAAAAGGGAACTTTGAAAGCCACCGAACACGAAAAATATGAAAATACTGCAGGCTCGGTTTGATTGAGCCTGTTCATGGACAGTAATGGGAATGCATATTACTGCCCACGCCGTAATTAAAAGTTAATTAGGAAAATTCCGTATAATTGTGCTCACACATTTAAAAAGGAGTTCGAGGGCAAAAAATCTCAAGAGTAAAATGATGAAAAGTGTCAATTAATGAAGGCAAAATCCCACTTCTTTCTTAATTGTCCCCAATATTCAATTGCTAAAATGTATTTGTTAAGTATTAACAAAATTGAAAAAAAAGTTAAAATCTATTAAAATCTTCTTCTCTGAGTATCCTTTATCCGACTAGGGATAGTTTTTTCTATGACATCGATACTTTTTTATATTCTTTTAGTTAAAAGTTAAGGGAAAAATAAATTCCAGACGAATTATAATATAAAAATCATTATTAAATGATAAGAGATGTGAGTTTATCCTTTCATCACAACTGCGAATGAAAAAGTGAAATATTCATATTATGGAATTTCCAATCACGTGAATTACCCACATCTAGATATAATCATAATTTCATAACTAAAGCAAAAACATAAACGAGACTGGTATTCGATTGCACATGCCTTCGAAAACTTTGTCAGCATAACCTAGAAAAGGAAAAATGGAGAACCCGTGTCGGAAATAACAGAATGCTGCACTTAGTACGAAAAGGTACATTATTATTTAAAAATGACTGTAATTATATTTTGGCTTAATTAAAAGTAAAGGTTTAAACGTTTGATGAAAAATATTAAGGATAGGAAAAGTTACGACCAGCCAAGGTTATATTTGGTGACTAATTTATTTTTGTACAGCAAAATAAATCCTTCAAATACAAACGTGGCGATATCAAATCGTCACATTGTCACTATAAATATAAAAGATTTTGATGAAGTGAGCAACGGTATATTAATGTCAACGTCTGGTTTCCGGGACAAAATCAAAATATCTTTACAATAAAGGGGGCTAACTCTTATCAATGTGATCTTTATCGATCGATTTTGTTTTAATAACGAAATCATCGGCACAAGCAAAAAAAATCAAAATTAAAAGGGTCAAACTATTTCAGATTAGACCTTGACCTTCAGATTAGGACTGCATAACATCTCTGTTGCCGGCATTAATTTAATTTGAAATTTTAATGAAGAACCTTTTGTAAAATAAAAATGATATTCGCATCAATCAAAAGAAATGTAGAAAGCATTGTTATGGTATTTTGGCATATTTTAATGAGGCGAACTTGTGTCTCATTGTCGAATCGATTGCAATCAAATAAGAGGGGGTCTTGTGCACAGTTCTATTGATTGCATAGACAAAGTGCACTTTCGATAATACTATATGAATGTAGGTGTTCACTTTGTTTGCTACAATGTGAATGTTATCCAGTAAAGTGACAGTCTTTTTATAGACAATAACTCTATTTTATATTAATTGAGAAGGATATACGCTCTGCTTACTTTTTCTCGTAATATGCAATCTTTTCAGTGTATTTTCTAGGTTCAAGTGTATTATTATAAATCGAACCATGACCGAAAAGTTTCGATATTGTTAATTTTAGTTGTGAATTAACGGAACGGATCATTTACAATCAAATACAAAAAGTATCATCCGCAATACGTATTATCTTTCAGTCTTGTTTTAAACGATGTCAACAGGATCCTGGTGCGGTCAGTGGCAAAAGATCTATGTAAATCAACATTCACGAGATCACAGCTAACTTAGAAAACAAAAAAACGACAGGTGTAGCAAAAGACCTGGTACTTATACTTTTATATTTTATATTTAATCAAATTATCTGCATTTTTAAACTAAGTTCTTAATATTAAAATCAAAAACAAATTAAATAAAAAATGGTCTTTTGGTAGAGCGTAAGCACTCTCAATCCGGAGACTGTGGATTTGAATCGACTGCAGTTTTTTTTCCAATCCACATTCGGTGCAAGTATTGGTTTGCTGATCATTTTATTAACCATGCTCTCTCCCTCTCTTCTTCTTGACTGTGTGGGGAGGTTGTTTTTTCTGAATGTGGCGATTCCTGATATGCATATTTCACCTTTTGCTAACCAGGAAGCAGTCATCAAGCATGATTAATTTAAGTTGGAATAACGCGTTTCACAATCGATGTAAAATAAATAAGTGTAAACTAAATAAAATTCAACATAACTTTCATATTTATATATCAAAATTAAACATAAACCTCCCAGATCTAAACCAGAGGCTAGGTGGCGTGGGCAGTAATACGTATTTCCATTACTGCCCATGAAGAGGCGTAAACAAACCACGCCTCTAATATTTCCATATTAATTTTGTCGAGTTCGGGGACTTTCAAAGTTCCCTCTTCATCTATTTATATATGTAGTAGATCAAGATCATTATAATGTCTGACACTATGTGCCTCGGTTTATGAACTTTCATTATTAAGTGCACCTAATGGCACGTTCTGAAATGTCAGCATCGTGACTGGATAATCTTTTTCTGGACACCCTAATAACTTAAAATGACAGGTCGTAAACGCCTCAAAGATGTTTATGGTAAATAACAATTATTAGAAATATGATTGATATGGTTTAGATGCTCCTTGGAGAATAATGCATAAAAGGGAAGGAATATAACATACTTACGGCGACATTGAAGATTGTTTACGTCTTTTTAACGACTACTTAGCCGAATTATAGATGACCTGTAAGATGTAAGAAGTTTGTTTAGATGAAATGTCATCTATAATTCTGACTAAAATTCGATATTCTATTTGGAATTTAAAGGCAAAATTGTAATTTGACAGAAGAAAGAGAGAAAATAAAGAATAGAACGATCTGTTATATACCAGATCGGTATTTCCTTACTTCACGAACAGTAAACCCCATCATAGGGACCACTCCGACATTAAGACCAAGCAAATAATAATACTGATTGATGTTTTTGTGAAAGTGTTTTATTATTATAAGGAAATGTTATTATAATTATTAAGAAAGCAAAAGTAAATATTACATTATCATCGTAAAACTTCTTTCCGTGCAAGCCAGACCTGGGTTCAATTACAATTATAATTTAATTAATTACAATTAATTACCTTTTTCAAGTAATTGAATATAATTAATAGTTGAAACAAAAATCAATTATTTTAATTTTAGTTAATTAATTAAAATCTCCCAAAAATGCATTAAAATTTTCAATTAAATTAAATAACTCTTCAGTTACAGTAACATACGGCAAAACACAGGTTATTGTGCAGTAGCTATTGTCACCCGAGGTTATAAATTTTACACTTGCTGGTCATTTAAAGAGGTGCTAATTTCGATATGAACCTGAAATAGTTGCTAAACAATGGATGAATATGAAGCCATACAATTAAAAATCTAGTATAAGAAGCGTAAAGGAAGAGAATTTGATTTAATCGAAAGTTGCTACTTTTGTCTTCATATATTATTCCTCTTTGTCTATGTTTTCTATTCATACATTTTATTGCCATTGCAAACATATGATAGACCAGAAACCACAAACCAATAATTGTAAATTATTTATGTTCTCCCCCATGTTGTATGTAAATACCTTAGAGAAATAAAGTATGTTCTTTCTGTTCATCAATTCTACCAAGTGGGTTTAGAATACATGTAAGTAGTCACAATGCAATGTATAAATAGATGAAAAGGGAACTTTGAAAGCCACCGAACACGGCAAATATGAACATACTGCAGACTCGGTTTGATTGAGCCTGTTCGTGGGCAGTAATGGGAATGCATATTACTGCCCATGCCGCCTAGCCCCGGGTTGAGCGCAACTCAATATTTACACCAACAAACAGTACAATTTCGATCCATCCCAAACAATGGTATGCATATGGCGGTGAACATGGAACCTTCAATGAGGTATTTTCAGATTAATACCATTCCATGTTCAGCGGCGTATGGTCCCCAGATATAAGAATGGATTGCCCAACACAAGAAAACAATGGGCGGAACTAAACAGAATAGAATTTTTACAGAGGATCTTAGAATATAAAACGTGCATATCACAGATAACGCCAAAGGTAAAATTTAAAAAGCAGGAAGTATATCCTTGGGGGTGATTGGACAATATCCAAAACCTTTTTGCCTGGGATATTGAAACCACCTATCTTTAAACTGGCCGAAATATTAAAACAAAAGTAATTTTATAAGTACTATTAACTTAGAAGATAAGTATCGTGTTTAACGACCTTCAAAGGACGTAACTGATAACAGCACTGATTGAAAACATTACTTGGATATATGCACTTGGCATTAACCGTCATTCACATAAATTATAGCACATTAAAACACTTTATATTATCAAAGTATACTAGTGGGAATTTTTAAGCAATGTGCCATATTACTTGTCAAATTACAAACTTTAAAGCAGTCTGAAAGTTACTACAAATTTTGTCTTCATAAGCACTAAATTTAGTTTCATTTCTCACAAACCAACATGTCGAAGACAAACATCAGGAAAACAGTTACCAGAGTTGTCAAAGGTTGCTGAAATCTACCTGGCTCTACCAGCATCGTCTGCCCCACCTGAACGGCTTTTCAATATCTAGGAAAGTGTTTAAGCCTCAGCATTGTTCACTTACTGACAGAAACTTTAAAGCATTAATGTTTTTGCAAGGCAATAAGGGCCTATATATCTGCATCGGAAATCCGCTTAAATCATGATTCTGTTTATGAATATATTTTCTACTTTGGAAATAATTAAAAAAATAATTAATTATTATCCTTAAAATAATTTTAATTAATTAATTACTTATGGAAAACGAAAGTAATTATAATTGTAATTTAATTGAAGCATTATTGATTTAATTGTAATTTATTTATTACTTTTCAAAATAATTGAACCCAGGTCTGGTGCAAACTGATAACAAATAACTACAGTTATCCGCGTAACCGTTTTAGGAATTGTCCCGGCTAGCTCATTTGGACGAGACGCTGTTTTGGCGCTGTCGCTTAGCGTGGACCCACATATCATTCTCAAACATTTTTGACAGTGCTTTGGTTTAATGACATGTATGGAAACAGAAGTCGATGTTCAAGCTCTACATTTGCATTATTAACTCTTCGTTAATACAGGCACAATATTATTATCATTTGTCAAATAATGTTGACACATTTTTTTTTATTTAATAAATCTGGGTCGCGATTGTGTCATGCTCATCCTTTTAAGATATCTCGGAAATCTATGTAGTGATTCATATGAATGAAATATGCTAAGACTGAAAATCTTACCGCTAAATAACAACGCAAAGCTTCATAACGCCAAGCACGCTACCAGCTTCTCTAGCCGTGACAACCTCACCAATGGGTGTGTTATGTGAATATCCCCGATAAACGAAATTAACATGTACTAAAATAATATTTTTAATAAAATCCTTCTTTTTTAACATAAATTTGATGGAAACCAAAATACTGCAATAAAAGTTTTTAGATCAAGAAAAGTTTGTTTTTTAAGCGTTTTCCCTGATAAAAGAAGTCAAATCCACATACCAGTGGAGTCTTTCACTATAATAACTTTTAACATACAGATGGCAATACCTCATGTCCTGTTCATTTCTTAAGAATGACCCCTTTATTATGAAAATTCTCTTGCGACGGAGGAAACTCGTTCTGAGAATCACTAACAGTCATTCTAAAATAATGTTATGTCTACTTTGACGATTCCTTCAATATGAGCGGTAACCAGTAAGGTGTTGAACGGAAAAGAAGACCAGTCAGAATTGGAAAATTTGGAGTTATTTCACCAAGACAACTTGTACTTGTTTTGTGATATAAGAACCTCTTGAGGCAAGTGTGAGGTTGGTGCACCCTAGAAGCTGGTTTAAACCCCCAGTGGCAATTTGTTTTGCCACTTACCGTTCCAAGGCGGTACCCCAAGGGTTCTCTTTTTCGTTAATTGTTTGTGGTGTCTTATTTGAATTGACACATTTATAACATAAATGCTCTCTCTTCCTCTCTTCTTTTTCCCTGCGTGGGAAGGCTGTGTTATGTGATTGTGGCGATTCCTGATATACATATTTAATTTTTTTTTAAATGTTAAATGAAAACGTTTTTCCAATCATTAATTGAATGGTTACGACATCTGTAAAATTAAAAGTATTTAAGTCAGAAAAGGATTTTGACAAATTCGACATATTAAATATGTTGGACAAATCGTAAACTTCAAGATACCACGAAGTTACTTATGTCATATTGACCTGAGAAAGATAGATAACATATTAAAGTCTTTTCCAAAGATTTTATCAGTGTTATAAAAATTTAAAATAATAGTTTAAAACATGCACTTTTTCTTTAAGAAATAACTAGATCACTTGGTATTTCAAAAATATATTGATTATTTCTCTATGTGATTGCTGCCTCGAAGAAGTCTGGCTGTTTCGACAAATTTGATTAAACAGAATTATAGGTTTTAAGATATGAGTATTCCCATCAATCACAATGTCAATTATTTGATATCGGCTTGCTTTTCGTTAGATTATTAAAGCTAGCATTAATATCGGCGGATAATTTTTAGTATCTGAAAAACTAACAATCACCCAAAGATTAGAAAAGATGACCATTCAAAGTTGGAAAAATTAAAGTTTTGGTAAACATGTTTATTTAGTTATGTATTGAGCGGTTACGACATCTTTGAAATAAAAATATATATAACTGAAAAATGATTCTTTGTTTTGCCACTGACCGTTCCAAGGCGGTAACCCCAAGGATTCTTTTTTTTTTCGTAAATTGTTATTTGGCGTCTTTTTTTAATTGTCATACTTATAACAAACATGCTCTCTCTCTTTTCTCTGCTTTTTCGCCACGTTGGGAGGCTGTGTTTTGTGAGTGTGGCGATTCCTGATATGCATATTTAATTTTTTTTAAAATAAAGTCGACATTAATATTTTCAACAAATCATCATGATATCGCAAAGTTTTGCTAAAGGCTTTAAAATGTCGTCTTGACCTTAGAAAGAATTACAACACAAAGTCTTTGTCACAGATTTAATCAGCGTTATTATAATTTAAAAATAATTTCAATCTTTCACTTTTGCTTAAAGAAATATACCGAATTAAATGGGTTTTAAAACGTTATTTATACTAAGTGAATGCGACTGCAGCAGTCTGGCTGTTTGGACATATTTGATTGAAAAAGAATTATAGGTTTAAAGATAATGATTATTCCCATTAATCATAATGTCAGTGGTTTGATGTTGGATTGCTTCTCGTCTGATTGATAATACAAGCGTTAATACCAGCGGAGAGTTTCTAGTATCTGCCATACAAAGACGATATAGTTTTTTAATTTCTTGACAAGGGCTGTAATGATTTATTGCCGGTCTGGGTGCCATATTCTCGGGCTTAAGGCGAGGGTAAATATGACATCCGGACCAGCAAGATATGCTCACATACCCTTTCAAGAGCCAAATAAGTGTTTTATTAAACTGCAACTTTTCCAGGACAAAGATAATAAGGAAAACATTGTTGTTGTTTCTTTTTTTCATTTATTTTGGCTCATTTAATTCCGAACAGCTAATTCCCCCGCTGAGAACCTGAGTTTTATATGCATGACGTCATTAATTTTACCTGCATGGCGTCTCTGTTATAGATCTTCAACGGACTTCAAAGATCTTTTTTAAAAATCTGGAATAAGATTTTCCTCAACTTTAAAAAGCTGACACAATTAATCAATTATTTTCTGTAGCAATTTATGTTATCCCTTCTGTATATATACCGCTTAATAAGCGCAAGGTCCGCTTAACTAGAACTTGCATTTTTATCAAAATGCAAAACAAAATCGCGGACCACAACAAAAGGTCGGTGGACAGGGAGGGAAATTAAGGCGCGTGATTTCATATCTTCGACCGATCAGTAATTACGGATATACATAAACAAATTCAAGGAAAATGTCTTTGTAGTATAATAAGAATGAGTTACTTCTTATTATTTATAATAATTATTAATTTTCTTATTTTCATTCATAAACACATTCTTATAACAAGAAAGTAAAAATACTTTATAAATAAGTTAAATAAAAAGGCTAATATTCGAAATATTTACTTTCTTAACAAGATTACATTTAAAACAGGCTTTGTTATGTGTTTTCATCTCTCTAGAAACCAGAGAACTACACATTTTGAACACGTATATTCAGTCTTCTGTGAAAATACGTTATATTTTCTAAATATTTATATTAACTGCAAAAGGAGACGAATCTTGGCTACAGTAACATGTAAAGCAAATTCACCACGTATATGCTGTTTGTGTTATGTATTGCAATTTACGCACGCCGGCTAATTATGATAAGCATCACATATTTCGAACTGCATTGAAATGTGTTGAACAATCGTAATAGTTAGTGTGCGCTATATACACACACCTTTCTTGAAGGGCTGTCATCCATTGTGACATGACACTAGCTCCGACCCACAATTACCGTTTGCATAAAGAAAATGATTCAATATTTTACTAATAACTTTTACTTAGCTTTATAATAGAAGTAGACACTGGACAAATTCGTAATCCAGTCTTTATATCAAAAAATGAAGCTTTATAACTAATAATAAACAAAATTATTGACTTGTTTTGACAGATATTTAATTGTGGATAGCCGAGAACTGTCAATCCGTGTCCTTTACTAAAGAAATAAATCGTATGCAGCTATGCTTCTTGCCTTAATGGACGCAATGCGCTGCCAATTTATTAAATAGTGATCATTTTAAGAATAAGGTAGGACATATTTTATAAGCAGTTTTATCCTTAAATACGGAATATTCGGGTGCCTTGTGGATAAAAGCATTTTCTAAAAGGGAAGTAGAACCTTAAGATTTTCTAGCGCTAACCCCTATTTATTTTAAATCAGTTATAACTGCCATAAGTGCAAAAATCGGCGATGCTTTGTTAGCCATAGAATAATGTAAGTGTCATATTATATCTGTCAGGTTATAACTAGGAACACTGTTAATAAACATACAAATGGCTAAAATGTTTAATGTTACTTGCCTTTCAGCTCTAAATATTCATTACCATTAGTATAAAGATAAAATAGCATTAAGTAACTTCAGTTATTCCTAGGCTGTTACTGTTTTTGATCTTAAATTAAGAAAATATGATATTTTCGTGCCTTACATTTCAAATATTCTTGGAATAGATTAAGACATTGAATGCTTCGGGTTCAATTGAAATAAATTTGCTTTTCATCATCAAAAATGTCGTTTTTGGAAGACGAAAAAAAAAGAACACCGTTTTCCAACATTTGTAAGGGCTTTATGAGCAACTATCTGTAACATATGTTTTATTGTATCGCACTATAATTTCGAAGCGCCTTTACTAATAACATTTCCTACGTTTTTGCTCAAGCATAATCACTTAATGCTTAGCAAAAAGCTAATTTTGTAAAGAGAAACAAAAACATGTTACAATCATAACAAGTACTCGCAATATACATGATATATGGTAAAACCGTATAATTTGCGTATTAGAAAAATGCTAGATTGGGCAAACTGTGTATGTATGCCAGATAATTATGTACATGCTTTCTTGTAATAATCGTTTGAATACAATCTTAAATCTTTCAAGTAACAGTTGTGATTGTAAGCAAATGAAACAAATCTTTGGATACAATGTTTATAACTTTTGTTGAGTTAATGATATGTGACCAATAATTACTTTTTAGTGTAATTATATTAGTTTTCGGCGTCGAGTATCTTGTCCAGTTTAAAAATATTGCTCAGATTGTTTAATGCAAACTTATTCATTTGAATGTCATATCACGATAAAACACGCATTTGCTGGCAAATGTTTCGATTTTGAATGTTTACTTTTGTAGCTAAAGAGGAAATGATGACGCAAACAAACTTTCTATGATGGTTTTAATGTTTCAAACTGTGACCAAACCTGAATTAAAAAGCTACATTAATTGCAACATAGGTATCCTTATAAAAAATATGGACTTAATGAATTCACTCTCTATTTACACAAACATATTATAATGGTATAGTGACATTCACTAGTTACAAATAGCTTTTTCTCCAAACATATGACTCCATTCTGAAGAGAACTATTTATTTTCAATCATAAACAGCAGGCAAATACTTAGGTTCATTAACTGTTTGAGCGACATTGGTATAAGCGTCCTTGGCATTTATAGGCAACTGCATGTTTACTTCAATTATGAAATTCGCACATATTATTAAAGAAATGGAAATTCGCAGGTTTTATTATAGGCTTGTTATTCGGAATTAGTGATTCACACATCATCTTAAATAACAAAGTACACGCAAACAAAACACAACACAGAATTGGCACGGCTTTTGCAAGCAGGTGCTTAATGTTTCGGTTCATTCAATTTGATACCAAGAGTTTATATGTCCGTTGAATACATTATTAAACACCATTACTTCATTATATTCAGAAGTTATTATATTATCCGGGAAACTGGGTAATCAAGAATCGTGTGCCGAAGGTTAAATATGAAGTTTATTATGTGAAAATGTACTTCGTATAAATACGTATAAGTTTCGGCTTTTAGTTTGGCAACAACTAAATTGAAAATGCATCAAAGAGATATACACATAGGCAAAGAAACATGACATATATCCATATAAAAATACCGCATTTCGTTAACATATTTGCATATATATGATCATTATATTCAGTAGATATCAAATTATCAGATAAACTCAATAAACAAAAATCGAGTGTCAACGGTTATTTATGTCCTTTATTTTTTAATATACTTCGTATAAAAAATAATAGTGTAAAATGAAAACTTTACAAAAATAACATGAAAAGCTCCTATTACATAAATGATGCAAGTGAATGTAAATATCTCAAGGAATTTGATCCCCAAAATGTTTATCTTGGGGAAAAAAGTGAAATATGCATATGAGGAATCGCCAAACTCACAAAACACAGCCTCCCCACGCAGAAAAAAGAGAGGAAAAGAGAGCATGTGTTTATAATTATGTCGAATTACACTTCAGAAAAGCAAGCAAACTTCCTTTATCTAAATGTTTTAGTTAAAAATGGTTACTTCTACTAAAATATATAATAAAAGAGATACATGTAACTTTAATTTTGATATAGTATATTTTCCGTTTTTAGACGGCGGTGTTCCTCGTCCAACATCTTACAGGATTATATATCAGAACCATTTCGTTTTTCTAGAGCTTGTGATGTTAAAGATTGCAATGAACGTAATCTTCGCATAACAGTAAAAGATTTAAAACACGGTTAACGGTATCACAAATTAAATAAACCCTTTTGCAAGTTTTATCACCAATACTCAGATTCAATTAAAAATACAGGTGCATTTTTAAAATTACTATAATAACACGGTAAGTGTTTTTTTTTAATAAATATTTAATTTATAAACCCAAGAAGATAAAAGGCAATGTTAATTTGTCCACGTTATTCGTAAAAATCATCTGTAAATTCATAAAGAAAAGTTACCATCATGATATTTGACAGCGCTCTGAATGCTTGGTGATTAGCCCATCTACAGTTGATCGTTATGCTTACATCTTTGGTTGCATAACAGTGGCAGGGGTTTATGACGGTCTAAGGAGGAAATCTTTTGTAAGAACCTAGAAACTCGGTTTTTTTATCACTGTCATCGTGTTCTTGCTGTTTTGACTCCAGGTGATATGGTCTCGTTAAGAGGACTAATTACCCGCCATTTTGCTTTGCAATGCTATAAGCGTCTTATGTTTTATATGGTTGTGTGCTTTTGCATGCAACATTGTTGAGCTGATGGGTGGGTTGGAGTTATTTCATCAAGACAACTTGTACTTCATATGAGAGCCTGTTGGGGCATGTGTGAGGTTGGTGAACCTAGAACCTGGTTTAAATTTCGAGTGGCGCATTTTAATATAGTGTTATATTATTATATACTATTATTATATTTTTGAAGCGTTATCAGCAGGTGTTAAAACAAACCTCTGTGAAAGCCTCGAATTCCCTTTTTCAAATGACTAAAGTTAAACTAGGTCGTGGTGGAAATAAAGCTATGTTTCTGTTATAGTAGGATATACGATTGTCAATTATTTTGAATATTTTGTTTTTCCAATTCGAAAACACAATAGGCTCAGCATGTTCTCTTTTGCACCATTTATTGCAAAAAAAGAGTTTAGAGACATGTTTTAATTTAAATCAATGCCTGGTGGAATTCTTTAGTTGGGACCTTTGAAAATAAAATAACGGATACAAGACGATTAGGTTTCTAGTTGGCTTGAGAGGTGTTTCAGTATAATTCTTAAAATAATTAGGTAAAAGCCACCGAACGAGTACAGTTTGAACGTGTAAATGATCCTTCGAGGTTATCCGGTTTCTGCTATGAACAAATTATTAGAAGATAAAAAAAGTGAATGTCAATGTTTCCATAAGAATAAGCCCTTAAACAGAACAGACATACTTATTTAGATACAAATAATTAATTTCAATTACTGCTCGTGCGTCATCGGCAGTATTTTCTGTTCAAAACATCTGTTATTTCCTGTTATAATTGTTTTATTAATGTGAATCGTTGATTATTTACGGGCAAATGCATATTTTCTTTTAAACAAATTGTGTTCTTAATTCTATAAGAATAATATTTTTATATCCAGCGTTCTGTATTATTTCTTGAAATTTCCATTCAAGCATACGTTGTTTATAATGAAATCTACATTAAGCACGAATGGTTCTGTGTCTTTTTAAAGGCACAGTCTATTTTTACTTCAATTGATTTGGTATATCTTATTTAATTTTCGATATTGTTCAATCGCTTCAAGGATATATTTCTTGTTTTTTAAATTTTGCCTTTGGCGTTGTCTGTGATATGCAGGATTTATATTCTCAGATCCCGTGTAAAAATTCATTCTATTTAGTTCCGTACATTGTTTTCTAGTTTAGGGCAGACCTATTCTTATATCTGAGCACCATACGCCGCTGAACATGGAATGGTATTAATCTAAAAAAACGCATCGTTTAGGATGGATCAAAACTGTACTGTTTATTTGTGTAAATATTGAGTAAAGCTCAAACCGGGGCTAGGCGGCGTGGGGAGTAATATGAATTTCAATTACTTCCACAAGCTCAATCAACGTGAGACTGAAATATTTTTATATTTGTCGTGATCGGTGGCTTTCAAAGTTCCGTTTTCTTGTATTATAAAATCAATTATCGCCTAAAATGAATAAATTAACACCCTTGCGTCGTTTATCAAATCAATATTATTCTGACATTAAAAACTGCATTCATTCCTAATTGAGAGAAGAAGTTTTCTCTACTAGAAATTATTTTGTAATGCGCGAAGTTTAAAGTCCTTTAAAACCGTTAAAGTTGTACAAACACTCATAACTGATCACTATCACGGTTATCTTGCTGATTTGACTGGGGCTGTGGACTCCATATGGTCATTGATTACCCATCTTTGTGCTTGACGATACTTGTACACTGTAAAAAATCCCCGTTAAATATACGGTATTTCGGTAACGGGACGTAAACGTTTCGACTAAATGTTGTACAAATACAGTGCGGCACCGTTTTTTTTATTCGGAGCCTTTCGGTTAACATCCTGTCGAGAACATTGGCGCATTTTGCAAAAAAAAATTTGGAAAATTTAAAGGTTTTAAGCTGTTTGTGCACAGATTAAGTTGTGGTATTGTAAGCTTAATTGTTTTTCAAATTGTATACTCCCTTAGCCAGTCAATGCTATAGGCTAAGGTCGTATTATAACGATGTTTTGAAATTTACCCCACCCACCATCTTTCACCATTACTTACGGTCAGCCAGTAAAAAATACACTGTCCAGTTTTATTTAACGGGAAGACCGTAACTGTCAGCCCGTATAATTTACGGGACTGTCCTGGTAACCAGCTGCCAGGACAATCCCGTAAAATTTAACGGGAAATTTTTACAGTGTATGTTCTAATGTTTTGTATGCTTTTGCATACAACATTGCCGAGGTGGATGGGTCGGTTGGAGTTAATTGGAGCAAAACAACTTGTACTTAAATGCTTATGTGAGAACCTCTTGGGGCAAGTATGAGGTTAGTGCACCCTAGAACCTGTTTTAAACCCCAAGTGTCAAATCAGTGAACTTTTCGAGGCGTTAACCCCCGGTTTTTTCGGCGTTAGCTGTCTAAGCTCACTTTTGACCTAGTTTTTCGACCAATGAAATGTTGTAAATAATACTCGTATTCTATTATTATGCAGAGGGAAAATGAAATAAACTATTTCGATTGGTAGCTATTTACACCAGAGAGGCATCAAGCAGGGTGGAGAGGTATCTAGTGGGATTTTTATTATTATGCAGCGGAAAAATCAAATAGATTATTTCGATTGGTTGTTAGTGGGTGTCGTATTGGAGAAAAACATATTTACGATTTAAATAACCAGTTAAGTCAATATTGATGGCTTAAATACAATTTTATATGGCATATTCTTGGGTGTCAGGTAAAAACTTGCGTACAGTACACAGTGTAACACGAAATAGAAGTGTAGATATTTCTAGTTCTTACTGGTTCCTTTCTAGTTCCTTTGATACTGATTGTTAATTTCAAATTCAAAATACAAGGTCATTGTAGTGTAGTGGCTAACACTCTCGCCTCGTAAAGCGGAGGCCCCAGGTTCAATACTCAGTACTGACACTTTTTTAAAGTTAACTTACGTAAAAGTTGGTAGATTTCGCTCTTGTAACAGGATGTTTTTATTTATTTATATTAAATTTCAATGACATTTATTCATCCTGAGTTCTAACTCTACAAGAGGTATTTTATTGAAACTGAATAAATGTAGATCAAGACTTAATGTAATACATTGCTTCTTTAATCGACTTGTTATCACTGTATGAAATTGTTGCAACAGCTTCAACATTTTTTTTTTGAAAGACACTTTCAATGAATTTATAAGTTGTCATGATTCGGCCGCTTAATCTCTTGGTCATACTAAGAAGGCAGGGAGGGTTCGTCAACAGCTATAACAAGTAAAATAAACTAACTAAACTGTATCTGCTTCGCCTCTCTGTATTTCTTTCTTTCTTTCTTATATACATGTATATATAAATCTTTTCCATCAACGCCGTTTATCTTTTTTAAAGATATTTCTTGTTTAATTTGTTATTTCTTTCTGAAGACGGAGACATAAGGGTGACCATACGGAAAGTATGTTCTTTGTTTTGATAGCAGAGCTTGCGCCACCAGTGTGGATCTACACAGAGCGAAATGCCTAAAAAGGCGAACATATGTATTAATGGGTTCAAAATTAAAACTCGGTAATTTAGCTGTTAAAGGGTTATAATAAATGCAATCTTTTTAAAGTTATCATAGCATTGTAAAAATTTTATACCTTTATAATAACAGATACTTATTCATTATCATAATATTTATTTAACTGGATGATTTATAAAATTTCATACTATTGTTTGAATTGTTACCCTTTTGCGCTTAAAAGTTAATCCTCTCATTGTTCAAAACATTTATCATGCACCCTAATGCTAAAGCTCCTATACCCGCCGGGGTGATATTTGTTTCGCATATCGGTCACCGACCCGATATTGCTTGCTCCGTGTTAAGTTTACCATAAAAGCCGAGGACACCTGTCGTCCAATCCGGCGAGACCTCTCATACGTAACTCCGCCCACTTAGTGACGGAACTACTTTCCGGAAGCCATTGTAACTAAAGTAAACAAATATCGATAACGAAACATTTTTTCCGTATTTCACTTTATTTCATAAAATTTGAAAACAAATAACGTCGTTTTTGTCAGTTTTTTTTAGAAAAACGTTTTTTAAACACTTCTAATTTGACTTTCTCCGGTAATTCGTCTGTTTTCGTCTGTTTTCAAATGCGTTATTCCTGTAAATTCGTGGCCCGTACGATTGGTGTTGTTGGCGAGATGTGGATTCATTTTTTTCATGGGGAAACTCTGTAAAAAAGAGAAAAAAAAACACTTCGTTAAAAAAACTTTGGCTGAATCCAAAAACACATTTTGAAACATGTCTGCAAAAGCAAAAATAATTGTGACAGACAGAAGAGTGCCACAGATTGCTGAAAAACTAGGTTTTGTGAAATAAAATTAGTGGTCCACAATTATTTTTTGACAGAATAAAAGCGGTAGAAGAATTAAACCTCTTGTTGTAAACCGTCAATAGAGAATAACAGTTTTTTTTAAAGTTTATTTAACAGTTTTTTTCTGCACCATTTTGAGAAGGGATTGGTGAAATACTGAAACATTTTCACTGAAAATGAGAATTTCAATTTAGTTAATCAAATGTTGAAAAAATTTTTTTTAAAGAGTCTACACATTGATCACCAATCCCCCAAATTAAATTTCAGGCTTTTATGTAAGTAACAGATATTTTGGCTAGAATGCAGTTCACCGGTACGGTTTACATAGAGCTCGGGCAATAATATAAAAAATTTAATGCAAGCGGGGGCGTTGGGGCAGCAGCACCCATTAACCACTATATTCTGAACTAACTGTTCAATGAATAAATGAATTAAAATGGCAGCAGGGTTATGGGACGTCAACAACAAATTTTAAGTACCGGTAAACTGCAGGTGTCCCGATATTTTTTTCTTGCTCATGTTTTTGGAAAAACCATGTTTAGCAATTAGGAATGGGACTGATGGCCGTGAATGTTCTTCATGCAGGCGGAAATTATTAATGCATAGTCTGTTGCTTTATTAACTACGAAATCTTTCCAAAAATCTCGAGTTATGATTGATCTTATAAATGTTACAAAGATGACAATTTGGAGCAAGTGTTTATTAAAATAAAGTTTCTTCACAATATTTTATAAAATTTATGCACAACATTTACTAATTATTTAGCCTACTATTTCAGTGTTGACTTTAAAACCTAAAGTAGGATGTGTTTTTCAATAATTTAAATTTCTGTCATAGTATATAAACATGCATAATTATGATGTTGTAAAATAAAACTCTGGTTTTAAATTTTTACATTTTTTTGTGTTTCACAACTCCAGTACAGTCAGTACCCCTAGTAAATTCGGCATGACAGAGACTTCCATTCATAGGGTTAGAAAATCATGGTGGGACCAACCTACAAAATGATATAAACCATGTTAAAACACATCGCAGGTACAGGGTTTTGAGGCAAAACTCATAAAAATTATACAAAATTATGGTTAATAGTCAATTTGTAATTAACCTTTAACTCCAAATATACATATTTTGATGCATGTGACTCCAGTGTAGAACCAGATCAACTGGCATTATCCTTGATTTCTGATCTCGATTCGCATCAGTTGCATCTTGGTCAGAAATAACCTAAAGAATATAAAAGCGAACAGTTTAGATGGCACAAATGAGGCAGCTGATCTGGATCTACAATATTCACCCACGCAATAAAGGTATTTACATAATCAAATATTGGACAAGCTCTTTTCTGGCTTTTTTGAGAAAAAAAGACCCTTTCCAAAATTGGGAAATTCATGTCAAGAATCATTCAAAATAGGTAAAAAATGTAAAACAACTGTAAAACGATTGATAAATCCTGTCTCATACTGTCCTAAAACATGTGGTTTTGACTCGCACTAAGCATCCAGATTTCCTGCACCTGTTCGGCATCAAAAATTTTATCTTTCAATGGGAATTTTTTTTTAATAAAAAAAATCAAAATTTGCATTGGGAATGCATCAGACCCATGGTAAGCACAGCAAAAGGCCTGTGGAATGGAATCACTAATATAACCGGACTAAAATTGAAGATTTTTCTTTGTAACTTTTGTATTTGCACTTCTGATTTCAAAATGTGTTTATTTAACTGATAAAATTGTCCTGTCAATGGATTGTTGGGTGAACAGGTGAATTAGTACCCTGAAAATAAACAATTTTAAACACTGTCAAATTTACATTTTAAATTAAAAATTACCTTAATAATACATTTGAGATATCATCCTTCATCACTGAACAGGTCAAGTGTTGACTGATCTCAGTTACTGTAGTGGGTCTACTGTAGACCCTGTTCTTTTGAAGACCAGCATAGATCTATCTGATGAAACAAGTGATGTTCGCTATCATGGCCCCTCTTTAGTCTGATGGATATTCAAATTCGGTGCTGCGTTGATGCCTCATGTTATTAAATATGTCTCAGTGGCATTTCCTTGTTGTCAACTTGTTGATCAATGTCAAAAATTATAACGATGACACAAATCACTGAACTGGATTCCAGAAACATAGCAATACTTCACTTTTCTGTTGCCACTTTTTTGTTATAAATCCGATTTCTGATTAAAACAGTTGTTTCTCGACATAGTTTCCACGAACAATTGTAAATTTATCAAATCACACCGAAGTTTTTGTCAGAAAAAATGGCGTCCACGACCTCGCTAAATAAATTTGACTGATCGTATTCCTGAACAATAAACGTTCGTTTCAGCTTATTTTACTTCGTAAATTTGAAATTTTGATAAGAAATGGGTAGTTTATCGCTTCAAAATGTACTAATTTCTCAAAATTTTATGTAAAACATAACAAAAGGGGCCGTTATAAAGGAGAACTATTTATCGGCGCGTAAGAATTACCGCGCGCGTTGTTTACGTTTGTTTTTGAAAAAATCACGGTGATAAAACCTTTCATATTGAATTTAGCATACACAAAATCAAAGCGGTAAACCTATTCCAGGTGAATTTAGCATACAGTAGAAAAACATCGATATTTTAGTGGTAAGTGCATGATAAATAGAATAACAGGTTACTGTCTTGCGATATAAGTGTCATCAGGCTCGGCCGATATGGGGGCGGAGGAGCTCGGCAGAGCCTCGCCCCTCCGCTCCCCATATCGGCCTCACCTGATAACACTTATATCGCAAGACAGTAACCTGTTATTCTCTATTTCTCTCTCCTGCTGCAATATGAGACTTTTAAAACACTTAAACAATCTTCTTTGAAACTTAATTATCTAGGGCTTGATTTTTCACATGTAAAGTCATTGGGTGGTTCTCTACCAGAATTGTTCAAATGAGGATAAAGGGGCTTTTGGAATCGTTTTTAGAACCCAAGGCCCCAGTTACACAGACGGTCAGTGGCGACATCTGACGGAAGGTGTTGAACCACTGATGATTACCTATTAAACACCGATTTATCAGCGTTACGCCCGATTTAGCTCCGATTTACAAACGACAAAACCGATAGTATTTCAGCATTTTTACCGATAAAAGCATCCTTATCACCAACCCATTCCCGTTTGAGTTGGTTTCGGTCTCCTACCAGCAACCTATGAAATATTTATGTAGCCGATTGAACACTTGTCCATCACCGATTGCCAGTTACACAGAAAACCTCACGCATGGCAACCGACCAAAACAGCGAGTAACTTAAAATAAAATAACATATTGAGCACCGACCGTCTGTGTAACTGGGGCCTAACTTAAAATAAAATAACTATTGGGCACTGATCGTCTGTGTTACTGGGGCCTTAAATAACAAGAAAAGTATAACACACACGTGTTATATGTGGACGACATTTATGCTAATGATGTAATGTCTCTGAGCCAAGTTGTGGTTGGATCCATTTGATTGTAGATATGAAGTGAATAGTTGTTTGACCTATGACCACACCATCACGGCATCAGTCTATCAGTTCACATGTCCAATAATGATTCCTAAATCTGCCACACTTCCACAAAATAGGTAGTCTTGGCTATTCCAAACCACACCTACAAAAAGTAAGTTTTTTTCCATTTCAAATACACATTATGTTATGCTCATCTGCTTGTCAATAGGTTTGGGATCAGCCATGCAACACATATGTAATTGGTCAAAAATATCAACACCAGAAGCACACAACAAAAAAATAAAGAAATACATGAAAATCAACCAAGAGCTTAATAATTGCCAGGGAATGGCTTAGAGGGAGATTTGGCAGAAATAGTCTCCCAAATTGTCTAAACTTCTCCCTCTACTTAGCAAACGTAGAAGTTATTTCTATATGTCCTGTGCTGTCACTAGACCAGCATGATCAAAATATCTCTACAGCGTGTACATTACATGTATTATGAGAATGTGTATTCTGATCGTGATTTTCCGTTACTCTACGGCACATACCGAACTCCGAAATAGTTTTGGAAATTCCGATCGCTGTTATTTTTATAATCATTACGATATTCTTACGCCATAGCATGAAACTAATGTTGCTTTTGTTTTTAGTAAACCATGATGTCGAATTTTTTTTCCAGCGTATTCAAATTTATTATGAGCGAGAAGGGTATATAAAAACAGGTATCTAGAACTACATTCCTGATAAAAAGTAACATTGTTGCGTACGTAAGATGCATCACGCTTGACCCAACTGACGAGGTATATGTAAGCACGTGACCGCTATTTATAGAATGCTCTCGACCTTTGAGATAAAATATTTTGACCTAGTTATGTACTGAATATCGATATAAAAAAAAAATAAATATCTCTGGCACTTTCCTCATACAATCCACTATGCATTCACAGTAAAAATAACGAATTGATTTCTAAAGCATTCACATGTCGCACGCCATCTTGAAAATCCAGAGGGGCCAGCTCAAAGATATCACGCACGATGACGTATTACGCCAAATCCTCACGAGGTATTCATTCGCACATCCGAATAAAATTTCCCCGCAAATAAAAATAAAGTTTTATCAAAGAACACCAAAAACATATTTAACAAAAATAAAAAAAAACACACACAATTTACCAAATGCAAATAAATTACTTTGAAATTTTCCCTTATCAAACATAACTTTCGTTATTGAAAGGGATGTTCAAAAAGTTCTTCTACCCCGTCAAAATCACTCAACAATTTCACTTCAAAAACTAAGGTTTCTACTCATAAAAACGTTAATAACAATACATTTTATTTCTAAAACAATAGTTTTGAATGTATAAGTAACAAAAATCACGTATTTACCAAAACAACATCTTTTCTGAACTTTTTTAGTAACCCTCTTATCTCTCTTGGGTCAAACTAGATGTGCATATTAAACATCATCTATTACATGTAATAGTTAAATAATAAATATAATACATGACCCATAATTCGTCCAGAAAATTGATAGAGAGAAAAGAGACTGTACAACATGTTGATTTATTCATCCCGAATAGAGTAAGAAAATCTTGCCCATATATCATTATCAATTGATATTTGATTATAAACAATAAAAATGTATTCCACCATGGTCCATTGATTGACCCTAATTCCGCAGTCCACAGTTCAAACTCTAATCAATTCTGTCAGTCATTTTAATCTTGTATAATTTAGGATTAGAAATAAAAATTTTATATGATAAATGATTTTTTGCATCTATAAAATTAGTCGAAGCTAATACTAACTAGATCATTTCTATCTATTTGAAGATTTTTCTGCAGTTGAATCAATCAGATGTCTTAGGATTAAGACCACTCGCTTTTCGCATTTTATTTATCTTCAGCACTCTTATTGACCAAATCAGACGCTAGAAGCATTTTACATGCTATATAGTTATTTGGTTTCTTGACAGGGAATGTTAGGATATATTGCCGGTTTGGGTGTCATATTACCCGAGCCGCAAGTAACCAAATAATTGTTTTATTATTCTGCAGAGACTTTTTCAGACAAAAATAATAAGAAAACATCGATTCTTTCATTATTTCATTGAATTAATGCCGAACGGCTTAATTCCCCTCTGAGAACCTCAATAAAATACATGTCTGACGTCATAATTTACCTGCATGACGTCACTTCTATAGGAATTGAATGGACTATCGATTTTATATCGAGCGTTAAGCTCGTCTTAAGGTCGCAGGAATGCCCATTCACTAAGGCTAAAAAAACGATGTCACGGAAGTTTGCTCTGGTTACTGGTTGTGCAAAGCATAAGGGCATGTAAACACGGGAAAAAACCTGACCGGTAAAAACTTACAGCAAAGTATTGTTTTGACAAATTTTGTTATTGGCTTTATTTTTATAAATCGCTAATTGCAAAATATCTTTAAAAATTAAAACCTATTATTCTGTAGCATTGTTATTGGACTAGCATTTTGGAAAGCAAAAAAATTAAATCGTCAGTAGGTTGTCGTTCGTTGTAACCAATAGCCCCAGCAAGCATTATATATCGAGCCAACATTGGACCGATAATGTCTTCAATATCGGCCCATCATCAGAAATAGATATCGGCCCACAATCGGCCTTGCAAAGTTGATGTAATATCGGCCCAACATACTTTCCGACATCAAGCCGATATTGTTCCTAGATAAAATCGACATCGGCCCATCATCAGATTTTTATATTGGCCCGTCATCAGATTTTTATATCGACCAATCATCAGATTTTTATATCCACCCATCATCAGATTTCTATATCGACCCATCATCAGATTTCTATATCAGCTTGGCATCAAATTTCATTATCGGCTCTAGAAAAGAGCATTTTCCCCTGCACAGTCATTCTTGCAAAAATTTACACAATGATTCAAAAATCAGATAAAATGTGATCTTTTTACTTGGCTCATCTAAAATCTTTAATCGTTAAATAAACTTTATCTCATCATATTTTGATTTTGCATAGAACAAAGTCGCGAAAAATTGTGACAATTTTGAACTGATGTGCCAGCACATTTACTGCAAAAGTAACATAATAAAACAGAAAGAAAAATGACTGAAAATAGGACCTACAATAAATGCTTTAGTAAAATTTCAAAGCTTACTGGCAATTACCGAGTATATCACTGAAAGTATTGCGATTTTAAATTTCGTGTTGCATACGTCGCAGCTAGTCCCGAAGAGAATAAACTAATTAAAAGTTAAACATTTTTGTCCGAATAATTTCACAATATTAAATTTTTTACCAGATCGAATTTTAAAAATAAATATAGAACATAAAATTACCGGTTTCCAACGTGTCTTCTTCATTTCTGTATCTGACACCCTCCCCTCAAAGTTGTCGATTTTTGGATGTACGTTCGTATATCACACCGCAATTGGGCCGATATTGAAAGATCCGACTTTTTAAAATGAGAATTAGTATGAGAAATTGACGCTAAAATTTGACGGAAAATATGGCAAATATCAATAAAATATAGAACGGAACATATTTTCACTATATAATTGCAATATACAGTTGGATGCTTATATCGGGAATATATCGGACCAATAACATAAACTGATATCAGCAAGCCTATATTGGCCCGATATAACTGTGCTTGCTGGGGCAATACTAGCAATCGGCCATTTTTAGAAATTAGACTGAAGAAAACAAGTTGAAAACTACTGAATGGTAGCTTGTCAGTGGATTATTAGGCCTTTAAATTCAAAGGAGCATAAGGCCCAGTGACGGAACAATCAGATGCATGGAGTTTTTCTTGAAAACAAGATGTAAGGCTGGTGAGAACCAACTTTTATGTGAAGTTGCATTGTGAAATGGACCTCGCAATGTTCAGTCACTCACAGTGCGAGACACACTGAGCTTAGCGTGCCCAGCGCCACAATTCAGTTTTGTATAAGATTTTTTTGTCACTGGTCATGTTCGTCATTCAGACATGTGAGCTCATGGCAGCCGAAGATATTGTTTGTGAGAGTACTGAACACGAGATATGAGATTTCTTTTATTTATTCTTATAAAACACATGGCACAAGAGCAAATCTACACCACAGGGGCTTTGAAGACTGACCCTGAAACTGGCCGCCGCCCCTCCCCCGCCCCCCACCTTAAAAAAATGAGGGTCTACACTGGGTCTACACTGAAAAAACATAATGTTTATTGTTTTGGTTGATAGATTGGGATCGTTATCAGTCTATTCACACCAAATTTATTATCAAATACCATGGAATTGGTATATGGATTACAGTCAATAGGCCACAAACAAGTCAAATGAGCCACAATTTATTTTGAAAAAGCTCAAATAGGCCTCAAAAATAGGCCACATTTTTATTTTATTTATAAAGCTTTTAGTATCATTGTGTTATATGTTCTATGTCAGTTTATGATGTTTTATAAAATATTTTTCATGAACAAGTTGCTTCATAGATTGGACATTTTGCACAAAGCAACATGTACTTTTTCCGGATTTTTGTCCAAGACTATCATGACTAAACAGGTGGAAAAACAATTAACAAAATGTTGCAACAAAAGAAAAGACATCATTTATGTGTCAATATGCTCTTTTGATCAATGACCTAAGTCTACAAAAGTCACTCGGTCTACACTAGCACAGAATCAAATATTGATGGTTGCAACATAAGCTGTGTATTTTGCATTGTCCAACATGGAAATTGGTTTAGAAATAAATTTATTTGTTTATTTATTAAATATGACACCTTTGATTGCATTAGCACCTCTGACTTTTACTGCAAGTGTTGTAAATTGTGATCTTATATAACAGTGTGACACCCTGACAAAACTGATTGAATCAACACCTTGGGTAGGTGTAATAAGAGATTATGACTGTATTACAACATAAATTAATTTACTCTTTGATGACAGTCCAATTTTTAAAGCAAAAATGACAATCAGATGATGTTTTTATTTGTTCTTGGGTTTCAGGATGACAAGCACAATTTTAGATATCAATTAAACAATGATACTATTTTTTAAAAGCTTGTGTAAATCTAAAAACAAAACTAACTCTTTACAGTGATTGTCAAATACAATAGACTTAGAACTACTGCCTGAATTGACTTGTGGCCTATTTGACATGGTACCTCCAGAAACAATTTATTTTTTTTATATTTTGGCCAAATACATGACAGATTGTCCTAAATGTATGAAATTTCAGGTTTTATAAATTTTATAGACTATAATTTTCTCAAAGTAACTACTGAGTATTACCTTTTTAATTTTAATACACAGTAATATGAGATTTTAAATAAAAGAGAAATTTACCCTTTTACTCTACAGACATGCCTTTTTACCCATGTGAGACCAGTGTAGATCCAGATTAGCTGGCAGATCTGATCAGGATCTGCACGGTTCACTTTTTGGTCAGAAATAACCTAATGATTTAAACAAGTGAACATTGCAGATCCTGATCAGACATCATGGATGAGCTGGCTGATCCGAATCTACACAGTTCTTCCATGCCATAAAGGTGTTTACATGGAGGAAAGGGTTAATCTCCAATATATTATCATCAGTTGGGACCAAAAGGTTTGACCAGAAAGCAGAATACATGTGTACCAAGAATATCATCAAATATCAAGTTAGTGCTCATTTTGGGAAATAAAAGTGTTCTATTATTACCATATTTTCTGTCATGTGCACATTTCAACATGATTTCAAAATCAAAATATGTATGTGAGGTACATGTATAATCAAATACACTATTTACAAGGTGTCTGTTTTGTTTTGTTTTATTTTTGCAAATTTTGTTAAATATTCATGGTGTCACTAAATTTGCTCAGCATCAAAAAGTTGTGTTTTAGAAAATAAAAAAATCAAAGCCTTCATAATCATTTCAATTGTTGAAAAAAGTAGATTGCTGTGAAGAGGAAGAAAAACATTTCTTGCCATGTCAGTGGGTTTTTGGGCTCTTTAAAAACATGTAAAAATCTGAATAAACCGGTACTTGGATCTGCTTAAGCTGGACTTTTACACAGAAAACTGGAAGTTGCACTCATAATAAAAACAATGATTTTTTTCTTTTGTATGTTTATGTTTTAGCAATTGTAACAGTAGAGAAGTTTACATTTTTAATATATGGTACTTTTTAAAGAGAAATTTACCTATTTTAAAGTAGTTTTGCCTACATTTCTGCAATGAAAAATACAAAATCAAGAAAATACCAACTGGAATGAGCTTCAGAATTTGAAATTCACATTTTCCAGTATATATATTACATTTATAAAATACTTACCAGACAGAGATCCAAAAGTGGTTATGAACAATGGCATTTTTTATTGCTAATTGATGTGTTCATGGGATTACATTTTTTTTGCAAACAATAATCTCTTTACATTGTTATTATACATTTTAAAAAATGGACCAACAACATTTTTAATGCATGATTTGATTGGCAATTCATTTATGTAATGAAAATAGATATTATATAGTTATTTGGTTTCTTGACAGGGAATGTGAGGATATATTGCCGGTCTGGGTGTCATATTACCCGAGCCGCAGGCGAGGGATAATATGACACCCAGACCGGCAATATATCCTCACATACCCTTTCAAGGAACCAAATAATTGTTTTATTATACTGCAAAGACTTTTTCAGACAAAATTAATAAGAAAATATCGATTTTTCGATTATTTTTGCTTATTAAATGCCAAACGGCTTAATTCCTCTCCGAGAACCTCAATAATTACATGTCTGACGTCATTAATTTACCTGCATGACGTCACTTCTATAGAAATTGAATGGACTATCCATTTGATTTTTATTTACAAAATTTGAGAATAATCTGATCGTTTTCAACGTTAAAAACATAACAGAAATATTATCTGTAACAATTTTAGTAATCTCTAAGCATACCGCTTTATAATTTACAAGATCGGCTTCAAATTATGCATTATTACGGAAATAAAAAACAAAATGGCGGACGACAACAAAAGGTGGGAGGCCAGACGGGGAAATTAAGGCACGTGCAGTTCATATCTACGGCCGATCCGTAAATACGGATATACATCAGCGGCAAATTATCCAATCAAATTCAAGGAAATTTCTTTGCAGTATAATAAAAAGAAGCATTTTGTTTCAAATCAGTTACTAAGACCTGTAAGAGTGTTACATATGGATAATCAGACTACATGACATTGTACATGTTGGCCCAATAGCTGAACTATTTTTCAACTTAAATAAGTAATTCTATCATGCACATTCAAGTAACTTGGCTCAAATATGTACCTTATTGTCACCAAATATGTACCATATTGTCACAATATTTTTCACACAGCATCTATAGCTTCAAATTACTGATGTTAATAACTGAAAATTCCTATGGCATTGTCATTCCTGGAGATATTTTCAAATGACTTTGCACAAATATGCCCCAAAATCTAGGTGATGTATCACACTACATATTGAAGTCTCAATGTGGTGTTAATGTGATGTACATGTTTATTAAAACAGTACTTTTTAGGTCTAGATTATTCATATAGATCTACATGCATATATATTTTTTGAATAGCATGGGACAATTTTGTGCAATTGCAAGTTACAAATGCAAGTGTAATCAAGGTAACATTTTAAAAAAAATAAATTTATATTTCAGACAATAATATATTAATTTTCATGCACATGTGACAATGTGACATAATATTTAGAAATAACATGTATAAATGAAGAATTTATCAATATTCAATATTGCATTAATTGAGGTAGTGGAAAACATTTGGGTTGTAAATTTAAGCAAGAAGCCTTGGTGTTTACACATTAAAAACCGAAATGTTTAGTAAAAGTCAGATTGCCAGTTGTCCAGCTGAATTAAGTTGATGTAGACTTCAATTCTTTCCAAAAATCACTTAATTTTATCGTGCATGAGTAGGCTAACAAATGTTAGAAACAAATTAATTTTCGGCGTTAGCTGTCTAAGCTCACTTTTGACCTAGTTTTTCGACCAATGAAATGCTGTAAATAATACTCGTACTCTCTTATTATGCAGAGGGAAAATGAAATAAACTATTTCGATTGGTAGCTATTTAGGCCAGAGAGGCATCTAGCAGGGTGGAGAGGTATCTAGTGGGATTTTTATTATTATGCGGCGGAAAAATCAAATAGATTAATTCGATTGGTTGTTAGTGGGTGTTGTATTGAAGGAAAAATCATATTTACGATTTCAGTAACCAGTTAAGTCAATATTGATGGCTTACATACAATATTATATGGAATATTCTTGGGTGTCAGGTAAACACTAGCATACAATACATAGTGTAAAGAGAAGTGTAGATATTCCTAGTTCTTACTGGTTCCTTTCTAGTTCCTTTGATACTAATTGTTAATTTCAAGTACGAAATACAAGTTTAATGTAGTGTAGTTGCTAACACTCTCGCCTCTCAATCGGAGGCCCCGGGTTCAATACTCAGGACGGACACTTTTTTAAAGTTAATATACTTAAAAGTTGGTAGATTTCGCTCTTGTAACAGGCTGTTATTATTTATATTTATTAAATTTCAAGGACATTTATTCATCTTGAATTCTCACTCTACACGAGGTATTTTATTGAAACTGAATATTTTGTTTCAGTATCTTTAATCGACTTGTTATCACTGTATGAAATTGTTGCAACAGCTTCAACATTTTTTTTGAAAGACACTTTCAATAAATGTATGGGTTGTCATGATTCGGTCGCTTAATCTCTAAGTCATACTAAGAAGGCAGGGAGGGTTCGTCGACAGCTATAACAAATAAAATAAAATAACTAAACTGTGTCTGCTTTGCCTCTCTGTATTTCATTCTTTCTTATATACATGCATATATAAATCTTTTCCATCAACGCCGTTTATCTTTTTTAAAGATATTTCTTGTTTAATATAAATCATTATCCGAGATTATTAAAGCTAGAGCTCGATAAGAGGCAGTGCCTTAGTTCATATTATTTATTTTAAAAAAATGTGCATAATCTGATCGTTTTCAACATTAAAAACATTACACAAATATTTTCTGTATCAATTTTTAGCAATCTCTAAGCATACCGCTTTATAATTTACAAGATCGGCCTAAAATTATGCATTTTTACGGAAATTCAAAACAAAATGGCGAACGACAACAAAAGATGGGAGGCTAGAGAGGGAAATTAAGGCACGTGCAGTTCATATTATGCCAGCGAATATTTATTACAGTAATCTTGAGAAGAGTATTAACGCTCCAACAGCTTTTAAATCTTTTCAAGTTGTCTTCAAAACATGTCTTTGTGATAGGCTTTCAGGCCAGTTACATAAATTGCTGAAAAATCAGAAGGAGCAGTCTTTTTGACATATCTTTGTCTTTTGCAGGAATTGCAGGGCTAGGCGCTGTCGCCGTGACGGAGCGGGTTCGTTCCCAGCTAGAGGCACTATCATATGAAATTCACAGTAGCGCTATTTGTGCAGTGTGGCGGCCGTAAAAAGTCTCCCCGTACATATAGTCAGTACTGTTATCAGTAAAATAACCGGTTACCGATGTCATGCAGTGATTGTTACGTATATCAGGGCTATCCGATCAACCTTATTTGGGGTTGTCCCGGTTAGCTCAATCGGTTGCGTCGCAGGAATTGCAGGGCTAGGCGCTGTCGCCGTGACGGAGCGGGTTCGTTCCCAGCTAGAGGCACTATCATTTTTCATGTATCTAAGAATCAGGTGAGCGATATAAAGTCGTTTTGCTCTCTGGTTCCTTGTACAACCGAGCTGAAAAATAAACATAGCACAAATATGTGTTACTTTAAATGAATTTATACCACAATACTTTCACAATAAAGGCAGTCCTAAAACCACATTTTCTCTTAATGACCTAACAGCATTGATATTCGTCACGAACAAATGCTCGTGTAATATTACGAGAAGTAGTTGTGAAAATACAAATATCGTTGGTTTTTTTTTCAAAATTGCTGAAATTTTCATATCAACAAGTAAAGCTATACTTGTCAAGGCTTAAATCACACGAGTAGCAGTAATGGTTTAGAAAAAGAATGTGTAAACGTATGTTAATTTGATATTAATGTTGACCTTAAAGATGCAACAACTTGGAATTTTAGGTAGGATTCTTACATCTGTAAATATATTTAGTACTCCCTCAAACTTTTCTGCCGATATTTTGGCGTGCTTCTTGAATGGATGGTTTCAGTATCCCAGTCTTGCTATGGATAGTTTATGTTTATGCTTGTTTCTTGTAAAGCATAGTAATGGTAAATAAACAATTTTAAAACGCGTTTCATATTCGGGATTACCTTACCTAACTAAGACATAGATACATGTAATTACAGCTTCACCTTCTAAAAGTCAATGATTAAAAGCCAACGCTGGGAACCCGTACAGAGAGAATGTCTTTTAACATCAAGTGAAAATGTTTGCATGATTTTCTGAAACTTATATTATCAACAATTACAATAGTTATTTTGTTGTTATTCAATATTGGTCTTAAACTTTAGATATAAATTAATGTTCGTTAATGTGTTAACAACAAGCAAAACAGATGGAAATACGCATAATATGCTTCTACTGATAACATGAACAATCTGTCTTCAGGATTTCATTAAGTTTAATGCTTCATCATTATTAATTTTATACACATCTTTTTACAAAACATTTCAATTTAACTTTAAATTTTCACACTACTACTTTCTTACGAAGAAAATAAACTATCAAACGAATGCCGCCGCAATGTCATTCACTTTCCCTCTGGCTGAATTTGCACGTTTCTTCAGTTAAAATGACTATGACTGAAAAGTAAGCATGTGTTTTAATTCAAGAAAATCTAGAGAAGGATAAACTGACCGTCTTCCTCTTTAAACCTGTACGATTCTTTTGCGTATGAACAAAATTAAAGACAATAATTACCTCTCATGAATAACGTTTCTAAAATAGTACCACCATACCTACTATTTACTGTGTGGAAAATAAAAGATGACGTCGGCGTTCGACATTTCTAAGACGTTATTTAATCTTAAATTGTACTTTTCTTGTCATTAGTAACCAAAAACAATTAGTCTTAAGGTATAGTGTAAAGTGCGCTTTCACAGATATATACCGTGACCTGTTAATAATAGTGCAATTTTGTCTGAAAATAACAGCTTTTAGAACAGTAAATGCCAGGCAAGCGACCTTTTGACTCTATACCTGATTTCTTAGAATGTACTGTACACATAAGTACTACATGCATTGTCAATTGTGAGAATTTTTTTAAAATTTGAAGTGATTTTTGAACAAAGCTTCATGTTTATTTTTCAATCTAAGGGATAAGAAGACGTAGGAGCCTTAGAATAGAGAACTCTTCCTGATTGGATACATATGGAAAGCGTTTGTGGTCGTGTTTGTTCAAGTTAAACATGCATTTATATAGCTGGAACTCACAAGATATTTTTTCGCCAATGATGAAAAATGGTTATTTTCTCTTTATAAAAAATGTCAATATTCCTTGAGGTGTTGTCACTACAGTCAGACATCAATATTTAGCAAATTAGTTATAAACATTAAAACAGCAGTCTTTGAATACGTTATATAGCCATTGATTCTCTCAAAGTCTGTCAATGGTGTGATGACGTATAAGTAGGACAGTACGACCACCTTTGTACATTATTTCTCGACCATTGTTCTCTTTATTCTAACATCTTTTTTATCATGTCATACCGGGAATCAACCAATAAATATCATCGCCTTACTACATTGACAAGAGCACGCCATTAAGTGTCCACACGGCCACAACTCTACTCCAATGTTGCGCTGACTATTCTGGTAAAAACCTCCAGTTAACGACACCGGTACTGATTTAGACTGATGATAATACTGACTGAATCAGATATGCACAAGGAAATTTTAATAGTCGCCACAAAGAACTAAAAGAGTTGTTTATGTATATAAACGCTCAAATCGGTATTCGAACCACTGCTGTGTCAAACCAATTGCACCCAACATGTAGGTCGCACAGATTATGCTAATGAACGTGAACAAAGAACTTAAAATTCTGCACACATAATAAACTAGTGAATGTAACTAGTGCTTGATTGTTCATAAACACAGAAATACTTCAGCTTTAATGCTTCAACTCGGTATGAATAAATGGAACCGCACAACTGTCAAATAGGACCTTGACTGATTCCTTGTATAAAAACAGAAGAAAGTAGGTTGGGTCAGCAGGTGCGGCGATTGTTGTTTCCTAAAATTGATGTTATGCTTTAAATAAACTCTATACATTCTGACATTAAGCCAGAAGTTGTGCATAGGATAAGACCGCTCCTGTAACATGTCCAATTAAACATCATATTTCTCGTTATTTTTTTATAATACAACACATTAATTCTGTTTAAAACACTTAACAACTGTCGCTATTGAGAATAATGCAGTAATTTTAGTCTGTAATATACAGAAAACTAACTTAATCGTTTTTAATATGACTGCGGTTTTAGATCTCTAAATTGAAATTAATTGGTCATTAACTTACTATATCTTGAACACTCCTTTTAACGATATTTTCAACGTCAACATCCTAAAGGTTTGAAAATAATCGCATTTCAGGTTTTATGTTTGTACAGACTGTGCAAATTAACCAGCATCAATTAATTTTGATGGGCAATGACTGCTTAATTCTATAATGTCAGATCAAGGGTAATTTACTACATTCTGTCTGAAAACAACTCGATCTTGTGGAGACGTTGTTGTATTATCTTGCTTTAAAGTTCTTTTCTAAGCACTACCCATGGAGACGCAAACCATGTTTATTTGAATGAATGTTTACCTCTGTATTTTTTAGGTTTGCATATGCTTGACGCAGATTTGCTAAGCCTCGTTTAGTCTAGATTACGGAAATAATGAGTTTTTTTATGGTGTTGATTATCAATGTCGATTTTGCATAATACAAATAAAACAGCAATAAGGTAAGCGATGTTAAAGAATAAAAAAAACAGAATATACAATAAAGTCTTGTTGACAGAAAATAAACATAAACATGATCACTGAAATAATTAATTTCCGTTTCTAAATCGGCACAACAAACCTGTTGCTAACGTTTTCTTCATAATGTAGAGAAAATGATACTGCATCTACCTGGGAGCGAACCCGCGCCGTCACGGCGGCAGCGCCTAACCCTGCGATTCCGACGACCCAACCAATTTAGCTAACCGGGACAACCCCAAAAAAGGTTGATCGGATGGCCCTGATATACGTTATCATCACAGCACGACATCGGTAACGGGTTATTTTACTGATAACAGTACTGACTATATGTACGGGAAGACTTTTTATGGCCGCCACACTGCAAAAATAGCGCTAATGCGAATTTCAAATGATACTGCCTCTACCTGGGAGCAAACCCGCACCTTCACTGCGACAGCGCCTAGCCCTGCAATTCCGACGACACAACCAGTTGAGCTATCCGAGACAACCCCCAAAAAGGTTTTTCGGATAGCTTCTTCCATAATTTCAAAAACTTTGTAATAATGGATAGTAAACGGATTCAGTTTACACTTTGATTGCATACACAAAAGTAAGCCTGCTTATAGGGTACAAAAGCAGCCATCATATCAATCTTGTCTAAATACGTTTGAAGAAATTAAGTACAAAGCTTTTCTTCCAACGAAGTACATTATACATGTAGAAAATTGGGATAGCTATCAACCACGCATGCAAATACGCACGCACGAACAAACAAGTGCTCTTTCTGAGAAAAATAAAAGTAATATTGTTTTCAATATGATTCCTTTTTACTGAGGAAAATATTGAAGTACGCGAAAAACATGAAACAACAAAAATGTCAAATAAATTAATATATTTACTGTTTCTATTTCAACCCGAGGATAGGCTGCGTGGGCAATAATATGCGTTTCCATTGCTGTCTGTGAACAAGCTCAATCAAACCGAGCCTGCATTTCGGTGGCTTTGAAATCTGCCTGCCTGCCTTCCTGCCTGCCCTCCCTCCCGCCTGCCCTCTCGCCCGCCTGCCTGCCTGCTTATTTGATAGATAGATACAACTGTGTTCTTTTATTAAAATCTGGCAAACTTTTATTGCATCTATTAAAATAGATAAAATGCAAAATAGGAAATGCTGTCATGTCTTTGATTATATTCAATTTTTATATAACAGTAAAGATTATACGATAGCAAACACTGCAAATGCTAAGAAAACTTCGGGAATTCTAAGAACTTATAAATAGTCAATAAATTTACTGTTTGTCAAAAATATTATTATTAAAATTGTTTATTAAAAAGTATTGCTCTTTCTGAGAAAAAATCAAATAATGTTATTTCAATAATGTTTTTTCTGAGAAAAATATAAACAATATTGTTTTCAATATGATTGCTTTTTCTGAGGAAATATGGAAGTACACTAAAAACATGAAAGCACTAAAATGTCAAATGAATAAATTCAGTTTTTGCTTGATAATCCATGAAATAAGACTTAAATAACTGCTGTTTAAAAGTCGTATTCATGGTGATTATAACAGCCAGTAAGCGCTTATCTTTATCACTGTACAAGGTATTATGAACTCAATTTAAACAAAAAAAACTTTAAAAAAGATAAACGGCGAAGATGGTATATAAAATGATGCAGTTTATAAAGTTGATAAAGAGTGACTGTATTGTTTTTGACAAATAAACCTAACCAATGACGAGTACTGGAGTGTGCCTCATTTCAACATCTTTCGACTTAACAGAATAGCAAAGATCTAAACGTCACAGCAATAATCGTTTCAAACAGTGTTAACTAATTTTTTTAAAAATCCCACTAGATACCTCTTCACCCTGCTAGATGCCTCTCTGGTATAAATAGTAACCAATCGAAATAGTTTATTTCATTTTCCCGCTGCATTATAATAGAATACGTGTATTATTTACAACACTGCATTGGTTAATAAATTAGGTCAAAAGTGAGCTTAGACAGCTACGCCGAAAAAAAGAACCAAGTTGACAAGGTATGACTTGGACAGCAGTAATATAATTTCCTTATTTATTGTTTGGGGTCAAAGGAAATGATGCATTTTATGATAGCTAAGTGCTAAGTCATTTTTTATTAAAAAACAAACAACTTGTTTACAAACCATCCTTAAATTCTTCTTCAAATCAGATTAAGTTTCAGGAAAAACTTCTCATTTATTCGTCATTAAAATTATCTGTCACTGTTTCGAGTGATTAATTAAAGCAAAACTAACAGTTGATTGATTAGCTAGAATATGCGCTCAGCAGCACTCTGAGACGTATCAACTGAAATACACGTAGACTTCGTCATTAGAATGGTGCATAATTCCCTTAGTAAGAGTATTTTTGTGCAAAAAAAGCATTTTCCTTAACGATCACATTGACAATGTTGACAAAAACATGAAAACAGAAACGTAAACATAAAAACCGAATCTCATGATCGAAAGAAACCGTATTTCGTTTAGCACGCAATCTTATCCAACGCGAGTACTGCTGGATGAAAAGATTGGTATGAATCCGGTAACATTATAGAGGTAATATGTATAAAAATACCTTGACATTGCGGTTGCGAAAACGCCATAAGTTTATGTAACAAAACCTTGCTTTCCAAGCACAGTTTAATATTGAGCATGGATTCACTATGTATTCTTTCTAAATAGTAATAAACGTGACAGGTTCGAATCTGTTCTCACTTTGTGTCCTGCGCAGATACCAAAAGTAAGTGTGACTTGACAAATGTACCTGCAATATATAATATTAACTAATTTTTTATGCTAACAGATTCCGAACTCAAGAAATCTCAAATATGTCATTTACAAGAAAGATGCCGGCACACATCAGATGGGATAATGCCACGGTATATTAATTGGAAACAGAAAATTAAACACGGCTCATATAAAAATATGACAATATAATATTATTATATAAAGTAGCATACTGTGAACCGCCTTCCTTAAAAAGGCAAGTAATGACGTCAAATTTTAATCAGAAGATCCAAAAGTAAAATGTTTGTCATTATCTCGGAAATAAATTCAACAACATAGTAACCATGTACAACTGTTTAATATTTGGCATAATATGGCTTGGCAGTCGACAATAATCATCAATGTTCAAGTTTGATCAAAGTTCAATGTTAAGTTAATCAATAATCAATCAAATGTTAATCCAATAATTAATCAATTAAATCAATAATCAATCAACTCAATTTTCAATCAAATCAATTATCAATTAAATGTCAGTTAAATCAAATACCTATCAAACGTCAATAAAATCAATTATCAATAAAATCAAATATCAATCAAAATGCTAATCAATCCAATTTTCATGGATTAAGTGTCAAAAATTGTCTGCTGGTCAATATTGACTTGTAATCAACATGTCAATTCCGTAGGGACCAATTGTACAAGCGAAAACGAATTCATATTATAACTGTTGGAGATTCCAAACAGTATATATGGAAATAAGTGCACAGACAATTATAACAAATTGTAATTTATCACTGAAGATAAGTTCAAATTTGAAGTTCATATTCTCATGGATTAAGTGTCGAAAATTCCTGCCTTTGCTTTCATTATAATTTGTTTTATTATTATAAATATTAGTTCTTTCGTGAACACAACCCGGTAAATTTTCCATGAATATGACGAAAAAGTCTATTATGCACAGCATCAAACATTCTGTCGACTGCCTGACGTGGTGTGGTGTCGGCCGCCTGACGTGATGGGGGTCTAAACACACAACAAGAACCGGAGAAACCAGATTGGCTTGATACGAAAAGTCTATTGTGCACATCATCAAATATTCTGTCGACTGTCGACGTCGTGTGATGTCGACCGCCTGACATGATAGGGGCGTAACACAAAACAGGAATCGCAGAAACTAGATTGGCTTGATACGGGCGATGCTGATTTTGTCAAAAATACCGAAAAAAGGAGAGCAGACACGTTCACTCAAAAAAAATGAATCATGGGTGGGTGATCGTCACCTGGTGCCGTTTTCGTTCATACCTTACATGTGCCGATGACGTCAAAGAATACGTCATCAAAAGGTAACTCCAAATGTATTACTAAATCATTCATCATGATTAACGTCCCTTTGTTAAAGCATCAAAATTAATTTATTCCTTCTATAAATGGCATTATCGTCTATAACGTATAATGCTTATTATACATTTTACTGGAGTCACAATAACGTTTGCATAGTTATTAAAGTCCAGTTATGATTTTGTTATTTTGTTTAATCCGACAATTTTTGCAATTCTTTCGCAGACAAGTCATACGGCTTAAACAATAAAACATCTTTGTTAGACTCTTTTAAATTTTGTCATTAATTTATTGATTTTATAAACTGACACAATTCAGGGGTACACTAAATCAGATGCACAACCAAATTAGCTGTTGTTTAATACTTTTAACCACGTTGTAAGTTAAGCGCGTTTAAAATAAAACGAGGAAGGCATTTGACCTACACAATAACGGAGTTTTAAAAATTAAAAAGAAACTGTGTAGGTGACGTGCTGCAGTTTACTGCCTTAAAGCTAAAACGAGGCATACTTCTTTATTAGGGTGGTAATTTTGTCCAAAATTGTAAACTTGGTTAATGTCTTCTTATTACTTTTCGATACCATTCCTTTCGTGTTTTGATATTATTCTTTTTCATGTGATTTTATTATTTTCGATTACTTTAAACAATCCAACTGTTTTTCATACCCAAATGGAAACTATCAAATATTGATTCAATCCTTATATTTACACTCATAAATAATCACATTAATACAGAAATAACTAGAAGAATTCGTGATTTCACGGCTTTTTCGAATGGCTGTTGGAAAAGCTACGTTGACGGCAAAGTGAATGACGGCACGCCTTTTTTGCAGCAACTTGTGGCAAAACGTGCGTGCAGGGCGACGTCACACGTCAAAACATCGTGCAACGTCCAATAAATTTATACGGCTCTATTGTAGCCACGCCTTTAAAAGTAATACGTCACACTGTTTACCATCAGAAATTAAGATTCGTTAGATGAAAAAGACTTCACCGTAGAGGATGAAGTTGAAGTGTAAATATTTTGGTTTGAATTTCTTTTTTTTTTTGAATGCTAGATTCACCCTTCAAAGGTTGAAAACAATTATTAAAAGATCTTTTTGAATATAAGATTTAGCATAGTTTGTATCTATTGCAATACTTAATCCGTAAAAAGGAATCTTTTTTCAGGTTTTCTTATATGGAATACGTTTTGATATACATACACTTTAAACACATATATCACAGTAATGGAACTTTTTTTCAGCTGCATTTAAATACTTTTTGCACTACTTTAAACATACTTATAACTATTTTCTATATACTTCTATGTAATAAGTACTTTTTCTATGATCACATACTTCAATCTTTAAAGTACAGTATAGAAATAATACCGCTATTGAACAGCGACCTTCGTTCACATATGTGATCATTTATACATGTAATAGAATTTGAGATATTCATCCTTGTTCTTTTAATAAAAAATAAAATTAAAATGGTGTGTCACATGGCACAGCATGTGCTTAAGACTATTTAACACATGAGTCGCACTGTCGCACTATAAAGATGAACAAGCTAACACAAACAATTGTCACCTATTTAAGCGATAAACCAGCTGGCGCCTAGTGTTTATTTCAATATAAAAAACATCCAAAACTCAAATGTGTCTATTTTAGAGGGTTAATTGGATTCCAACGATAATGTTTTAGTTTTTTCAGCTTTGTAACCATAAAGAGAGAGATAGAGAGAGGGGGGGGGGGGGGGGTATTTGCTAACAACCTAAATGATTATTTAAAAGTTCAACACCAACCATTCAAAAACATCATGGTGTTACGGCTTAGTACCGGACTTCGATTTTTTATATCATAATTCCAAAAAAACACACTGATAGAGAAGGAATTTGCGACTAGCGGTGATTGGAAACTTGTGTCCGTAAATAGTAGCATATATATTTCTCATGTCAAATACGATTAATTGAATTTCTTTTTAATGACAGTACATCCTTACCCCCGGACGGCATAATAAATAAAACAATTTTCCCTACTGGGGAGCGAACCCGTACGGAGAGAGCGTCTAGCCGTCCAATGCCAATTATACTACATATTAAGCTAACTTGGACAACCCCATAAATGCTTGATCGTATGTGATGTGGAAATTCCTGATATTCGTATTTCACTATTTTCCGATAAATGTAATCTATCGCCGCATGACACCGGAAACCAATTAGTAACTTATGTTACACATTGACGTCAAATACTTGTATCCTCTTGTAAACGCTGGTACAAAACCAAACGTCTAGACGGATAACTGGTAATAATGGTGTCGACCTATTTCTCTTTTTCTGTTAATAGATACAAATAAATTAGACGGTTTTAAGACAAAAAATGTGAAATGTATTTTAAATTGCTTCTTTTCGTGTTCGGAGGCTTTCATTGTTCTCCATTCATCTTTTTAAAAGCCACAGAACCAAACAAATATCATAATATTGCAGACTCGGTTTGATTTAGCCTGTTTATGGCCAGTAATGGAAACGCATATAACTGTCCATGCCGCATAGCACCGGGATAAAGCGAGACTAAATACAAATAACGTATCGTGCTTATCGGCTGTCCAAGATAACAAAAGACACGTTTGTTCTATTATTTGATAACATGAACATCAGTCATCTGTTTGATTTACCGTATAGCGGGTAATTTCCGCAGCCTTAACTTTAAAACTGTTTTTTTTCCTGCTGGATGTCTTTCTGCGATTATGTCCAAAGACCACAGAAACGCAGAAATATTTCACCAGCGAAAATAACCCGCTTTACGGCAAGTGATTTATTTATTTGTTGGCGCAAAATACCAAAAGAAGTTTGGAGTTAGAATATAATTGATCGCCACACTCCAGAATTCTCCAGATGTATAGCTTGCAATCTTGTATATACTTTTTCATATTATTTGAATCTGTGTGCTTGAATGAAATGAATTTGCAAAACATCTTATTGTCTGCGAAAAGGCTTGGAATTGGTAACATTCATCAATGTAGAAACTTGATAATGTATCCTTTTTATGTCATTGAAAAAGCAACAACAGCATTGTTGAATACGTAAACGTAAAATTCTGATAATAATTATCAGAGACGTGTAATTTGAAATTCGTTTAATTTGTTTAAATAGAATGTTTGCATAGGTATATCAGACGATTGATTTCGAACCAAATCAGATATCCTCATTACAATCGTGTAGCCGATACCCGGGCCCAAGATCAAATACCTGAGTCTGGAGACCAGTCTCAATTCTCAAGTATCTGATTAGCTGAATGACGACCAGTCGCCATTTCAGCCAATCAGATGCTAGAGATTTGAGACTGGTCTCCAATCTTAGTTTAATGATCTTGCATCCCGATATCGCCGGAATCATTGGCAGATTTTCTGTGTTTTTGAAATTATCTGACAATGATCGGGTTTATCCCATGAATTAGTACTCATGCGCACATGAGTTATACACATGTGCGAGGGTAGTGGAACGCTGCGGCAGATGGGGGACATTTTAGTGGGATTTCTCAAAAGTGTATTTTAAGTTGTTGTATAATTAAACATGTTTGCAGGAAAACATGCCGGCGGCATTGTGGCAGTAAATTTGTTAAATGATTGTTTAGTTATAATTTCGATCGATGTTTTTTTCCGTCTTCACAGAACATGCAGAAGAGATTGTCATGCTCTGAGAGTTTATGGGTTGTATCTAAAAAGTCTCCCCGTACATATAGTCAGTACTGTTATCAGTAAAATAACCCGTTACCGATGTCGTGCAGTGATGATTACGTATATCAGGGCTATCCGATAAACTTTTTGGGGGGTTGTCGCGGTTAGCTCATTTGGTTACGTCGTCGGAATTGTAGGGCTAGGCGCTCTCGCCGCGAAGGTGAGGTTTCGCTCCCAGGTAGAGACAATATCATTTGTATCCAAACGAAGCTAATGTTTCAGTTACATTTCATTTAACAAATAACATGCTCTGTAACTGGCTATCTAGATATTTACTCACTTCCATCTTTCTTGGCCAGGTTTTTATCGCAACTACACCGAGATATAAGCCATAACTCATGTCGCTAACAAAATGTAATCGCGTGAAAACAAAAGGTCGTTGTCGATATGGTGCAGGTATCCAAACCTCTTATGCATATGGCAAATTTACAACAACAAGTTAAGGTCTTAATGAGGAGCGTCACGGGAAAAGGTACCTTCGGACAGTTGACGTCAATCTTTGAAATGACGTCATAAATTTGAGCAGACGACATTATTTATTATGAATTTCGCGTTAAAAATACCACTTTATTGTCAAAATTTGTAGCAAAATCACATTTTAGTTATAAGATATTGATTTTTTAGTTATAGGTTCTTTCTAAATTTAGTAAGAACTAAAAGATCACTAAAAATGACCGAAGGTACTTCTTCCAGTGACGTGCCCCAAATGGTTTGAACTTTACATACAAAGTAACAGCATGCTTTTGATCTGAAAAGAGAAGGAAACGTTTTTAAACAACTGATAAAGAAAGAAACCCTTAAACTGTCTGTAGACATAAAAAGTCAGGGACAAACAAACAGGGATAAGATTATGGTTTATTCTTTAAGTATCACATTTTGCGGAGTAAACTATAAGGTAAAACGGATCAAACGGTATCAGATAAAAAAGAAAACAGAAATTTCCGTTTCCGATGCTTATAAAAATATGTCTGAAAGCCAACGGCGTTATCTGTCAGCTACCAAAACCTTTGTCTCGAAACAATAAATACATGTATCATGACCCATGTTATTTGTAAGCTGGTTTAGGGAAGTTTCACCACCACAATTATAACTGAACAATAGAAATAGACATAGTATTATTAATATTTATCATTTTCGCAAGTAGCAATAAGCAAGAATAATATTTTGATAAACTACATTTTTATGCTCAATTTCTGACTTTGCTAAGATCCAAAATGGACACAGACATTAAAATAATTTTTAACATGAACTTGTGTTATTTTTTTTCTTGGTGACAGAGTCAATTTAATTGCTTGAAACATCATAGGTAATGATCATTCTAAAATTGAAGAAACGGGAACTTTGAAACCCATGACACACAAAAATATTTCAGGCTCGGTTTGACTGACCCTGTTCTTTGGAATTTGTTGATATGACCTAGCAACGAGCGCATTTCAGATGGCGCGATCGCTAACAGCAAAGAAAACTGTTTGCACATCTTTCAAAATAGAAAGATATTAGTTTCCTTAAACCGACTAAAAACCAGAAACAATTGGTCGATCTTAACATTCACGGAATCTGAGAGTACAAATGCTGCACTTTAAGGAACAAATAGAAATATTTCTGTTAACAGTGCTTTATATTAAAACCACCCTTGATGCGACAAGACAACTATATTGGGCGCGTCACGGGATAAGATGCATTCGGTCATATTTTTAGACATTTTAGTTGTTACTGTATTTGGAAAGATCTTACAGTTATCTATTATTTTCTTATAACATATTGGCAATTTTGTTACACATTTTGAAAACATTATTTTATTTTTACCTCGAAATGCATAATAAATTATGTCGTCTGCTCAACGTAATGACGTCATTTCAAGAATTGACGTCAAATGCCCGTCAAATACCTTTTCCCGTGACGCGCCCCATATGGTAGACAAAATTATCCAATTATATTTAAGCGGTTCGGAAAAAAACAAAGGTCATTTGGAAAAGTTTGCGCTCCTCCTTCTTAAGACTCGGGTATAGTTGAAATCAGTTAGTAAAGTTCACAAGTAAATCATTTCTTATGATAATTGCAACATTGCAGGTTTCTTCGCGACGATCAATATCCAAAACGTAATATTATTTGGACAAATAAGTTAGACAGCTCCAATGATTGTTTTGCGATAACATAACAACACACATGTTGACAATCATAATGCCCTATTGCCATATCGTGATGTCTAGGCAAAATGATTTCGAATATATTGCCTTGCAACCAGAAATTTGCTCATAAATCATGCCATTGCAGACGATAAAAAGAGTGTAATCAGACGAAAGATAAATTGAACGCTGAATGTCAAGACAATGCTGATAATATGAATAATTTTCATATAATTATAAGAAATAAATACGTGCTATTACTCAGTTTTAATGCGAAGTTCTTTCTTCTGTTTAGAAGGGATATAATTTTATTTCAATGTCGTCAAGACCCCACGGCACATCCAACGTGACCCTACGAGCATTGGCTACTTCAATCTAGAACATTTGTAGTACAGTTACGAGGGTTGTTCGGAAAGTTCTGAGACACACCTAAATATTCAGTTTAGAATACAAACACAAAGTTGATTTTGTGTTCACATATAGTTGATTTTATTATAAATCTGAAAACAATTCATTTGACGCGTTTGGAGCATAAGGGTGTGTTCGGCAGTAACCATAGCAACACATCTTTCCTATGGCCGGCGCACGGCATTGAATTAAGAAACCAATCCTATTTTTCGTATCTTGTTAATCGTATTTTTCCGCGAAACCTAAATATTTTGTTCATAACGTCATTTTCCATTTGTGATGTCATATATCCGTTGTTTTTAATCGTTCACAATAACGTCAGTTGCATTTGTGCAAAGGCAGTTTCTAAATTCCCGGGACACCTGCAGTTTTCCGGTTCGTAAAATTTGTTGTCGCTCCATAACCCCACTGGCATTATTAATCATATATTCATTGAACAGTTAATTCAAAATATAGTGGTTAATGGGGGCTGCCGCCACCATGCCCCCGCCTGCATTAAATATTTAATATATAACTATTACGCGAGCTCTATGTAAACATCCGTACCGGAAAACTGCATTCTAGCCAAAATGCCCTCTACGGAGACGCTGTCAAAGAGAGAACAGCGAATGTTTATTTAGATTGCGTTTAGGCAGGGAATTCACCTATGGAAACAAAGAAAATTAGAAAATGCAGGCAACAGACACCGAGTAAGTAGGGCGCTTGTGTATCGTTATCACAAAGAGTTTCGGGAGGGATGGACATCTCGGTGGATAAAGGGTCCTGATGGACTATGCTGTGTTTCCTGTCATTCAGTCAGGGCTACAGCGTATTAGTTTACAGTTAAAATTCACAGTAGCTGCGTGGTCATATAATGAGGATTGTATTTTTATTCACGAGTGACTTGTATACGGATGTATTCAATCGCTGGGTAAGGAGACATGAAAAATGCATACTTCGAGAGAGAGAGTGACTTTAAACATTTGACGTCAAGTATTATGGCGTTTTTTTTTACAGCGCCGTGCGCCGCGCCTATGTTTATTGTTATCTACGCATGCAATGTTTTATGTGAAATCGATGTGGTATTTGTCTGAAATTTTGCACAAAATAATGTAGATAAAGCATTACCATAAGTTACATATGTTTTTGTAGAATTAATCTCATTAATTTCATTTAAACGTCAATCAGTTGCGCGGCCTATGCTTAGCTGGCCGTAACCTTCCCTGGTGATGCGGGGTTCTGAGAGCGCCTTAGCGCGTCAGTATTAAAAGTTATCTTGTCGCGCATGCTTATACATGTAGTTTAAACTCTGCTAAACTTACTCGTAGTTTGGAGCAGTAGCTAGTTATATAGTTTAATAAAGCTCTCATTATCCCCCTAATTGCTCTTGATTGTTTGTTTAATGTTTAAATATTCCTTTGGCTACTTAACTTATCAAAGTTGTCTCAAAACTTTCCGAACAACCCTCGTATTGCCGAACGTCATTTGCCGGGTAGTGTATATCACATGTTTTACGAATGTGCCACGTCAATCGCACAGTAAATGTCTGTATGTGTCGTAACCATGGCAACTTGTGTCAAATCTACTTGAAGCATGTCAGCTTGTAACAGATTATTAGTGCTAGGGCAATGACCTTTAAATCATAATTGCTTTATAACTGAATCTTTCAGAAGATTGTTTGGTTAAACTTATCATTTTTACTGCATCGCATTACACGGCTACTAGTATGATACATTTTACATATAGTCATCATTTCGTATTATGTAATTAACGTTTCGCAAACATTGCGAATGGCGAAAACTGGCTAAAATTTCAAAAATAAAATTTGGGGAAAATACTCATTGCCATCTAAATGTTAGTGAAGATATGTATTTATATAAGGATGTACTAATGTTTGCAAGCCCAGTCTTATTCATGTTCTAATTACAAAGCACATACTAAAACAAAAGAAAACCCGTTTGCATGAGAACTTTGAAATTCATGGACAATATACCAAAACAACTCTGATCTCCGCCATTTGCAACGTTTGCGAAGCCCTGAGCCTATCTTACTTGCCATTGGTAATTGTAGAATATAGTTTATCTAACCACTATCTTTTAGCAAATTAACGTCACAAATGTGCATGAATTTTACACTATTCAATGTTACTTGTTGAAGACAGAAGGATGAAAGGTTTATTCACATTGAAAGTTATATATGAGGTATCCCTGAAACATTATGTTGTGAGGATCATTATAATCATTTGGACATTTAAAATGATGTTTGGTGTTGTTTAGTTTATGTGAATAAATGCACTACAAAATTCGATTTCAATTATAATTTTGAACCAGCGATCGACCTCCGTAAACATCTGTTGTACTGCAACACTTCAAAAGACCCCGAACACTTTTTATGTCATGCGACTCCTGTTAGAACTGCCGCTCAAATCAGATCTAGTTCCAAGTAAAGTTTTGCTGTCAATCAATTTTTTTCGCTGTGGGTTGATTCCTCTTGAACAGAAAATTTCGTTTCATTTGTTATAAAAGGTGTGGCTTAAAGGCTGAAGGCGCGATGAACTAATACATATTTCGATTTCAATTAGATGTTGACCCGGCGAGCAACCTCCGTTATCACTTGTTGCACTGCGGCACTTCACAAGACTCCGAAGACTTTTTTTGTCATGCAACGAATGTTAGAACTGCCGCTCCAATCAAAAGACTCTGTAATGTACTTCCAAGTAATGTTTTGCTGTCAATCATTTTTTGTAATTAACAATGAACAACGTTCTGTCAATTATACTTTCCCGTGCTACCTCTATATGAAAATATCAGTCGCCGAGCATAATGTTATGATGTTTTGGATGCAAGCCAAAATCTAACTGATATCGAAATTCATAGTATGAACAGCGTTCTGTCAATTAAACTTTAACGCTACTTTTCAAAGGAAATATCAGTCGCCGCGCCACGCGTTTGATGTTTAGGTTGCAAGCAAAAATCTAACTAAAATCGAAATTCGTAGTAAACAGAATATAAGGGTATTAAGGTGTAGTTAGTTTTCGTTACTCTTCTAACTTTTCTTAACGTATGCAAAATGAAGGTACATTAATAACAATCATTTGTGTAAAGTTTTATTGAATTGCGTTTTGCCGTTACAAAGATTTTGATATTTTATTTGTTGCCGATGACAGGCAATGAAGACTGAAGACGGTCCTTAATACTGATACCGATTTCACTTTTTAGTTTACGCATTTAAATGTATTTTTTGAAAACCAAGGAAATCTGATTTTGATCAAATTTATGGGCGTTATGATGATCCACAATGTCTCACTATGTACAGTTCCATAGATTGTCGGTACACTTACAAGTGAAAATGACTAATAACTTTGCAAATACTTACGATATTGTTTACATTTACAAGTTTTGTGTGAACAAGCTTCCAAGCTATTATTTATGTTGAATAAACTCAGAAACGTCAACGACGTAAATTTAGTTATATTGTTATTTTAAAAAAAAGTTACAAGATTTACAATAATTGTAACTCATACAAGTTTTTAAGTTCATTTTCAAAGTGCATTTAAGTACCCGAATATGAAGCTAAGTATATAAAATATGCAGTAATGCTTTTGCTTTATTCATTCTTTATCATGTTAACAGTGTATTTTATCCCGAATCAAGCCCTACGTTTGTGCTTTTTGTCATTCTTGTTAGAGAAAACTCCGTGTCTTATCATGCTCAACTTTGAATCTAGACAATCCCATCAAACCGGAAAAATTTACACCATGTAAACAGCAGCTGGGATTGTCTTTTTATTATTATGGAAAATAGCATGTTGAGTTAAAATTATTAATATCTAAACATGTGTCGCAAAATGTAACAATCATATAATTGAACATGTTTAATTTATCTTCTGAATTTATTGCAATCTTAAAGTATGGTGGATTTACGATAATAAGGTTCCTACTTCCAGAGCTTGAGTTTATCAGGAGTTAAATAGAAAAAAAAACGCGTAATTTCCGTTTCTTATTTGTGCTGATGCTGCTTTATCGTACTATGATCCAAACGATGATATTGCATGAAACAACTAGTGAAATGTCGACAACTACGTCATTAAATTTCGATTTCACCGAATTTTAAATGGTTTTGTTGCTGGCGTTGGTTTTCATCTCACAGAAGTAGCAGAATGTTGAAATCTGTATAACGAGACTTAGAATGTTGCTTCAGATGTAACAGGATTGTACAAATTTGCTATTGGTGTAACAAGATTGTAGAAATTTACTATTGGTGTAATAAGATTGTAGAAAATTGCTATTGGTGGAACAAGATTTTAGAAAGCTTCTATCGGTGCAACTTTAAGTTGCTACGGGTATAACAAGATTGTAGTAAGTAGCAAGTTGATATCGAAGTAACGTTATTGTAAAGTATCGCTTTTTTCCAAGGGGATTTTATAAAAATGTTGTTTTTAGTAAAGTGGATTTGAAGAACGCTGCATCTGCTATAGTAGATTTGTATGTACTATGCTGTTATTGGTGAAACGGGCTTGTATAATGTTGCTTTTGATGTAAATGGATAATAAGAAATGTTACGGAAGAGGGTAGAGTAGATTGTACATATTGAGAAAATGCAGCAGACCACACTGATTTGTTACACTTTTGCAGAGTACCGCAATTACCCTAAGTCGCGGGACAGTTAAAAATAATTCAAATGTTTCGTGTCCCAAAATTTACAATCGCCAAAAAATAACCCTTCAAAAGTGTTCCAATATTTTGGGAATCGTTATGCATGCACTGGTATTATCTTAGAAGATAGGACATTATCACAAAGCATATAAAATGGCTATGTTGTTTGAAATGGAAGGTACAAAGTAACACATTATGTGTCGTTGTAACTACACAGCACAGAATTCTAAGGTAAACCGAGCAAAACAGTAAATTGTGAAGAAAAAAAAAGCCAGATTTGCATAATTGTGTCCGAAACTTTAGGTACACAAAAAATACCATTTCTTAAAGATTCCCATTACATAAGTATACCACGACACTGATGCTTAAAGTGCAACAACATATATGGAAATAAAATAATTTAATAACATAATTATATAATTTATTTCATGAAAAATAAGGTTGTCCCCTGACCTAGATTGTCCTGAGATGATTTATACAGTACATATCGGGACAGTTTAGAGCAAACTGTATCAGAGGAACTTCAGCTGAAAGTAAACATAGATACCATCTATAAGCGTAGAGTAACCCAAAATGGATGCTGAACTGACGCCGGCGGTCAGTTACGTTCTTACATAAATCAATCGTCTTTTTCTTCTTATATTCTTATCAAAGACAAAATTTATCTATTCAATGCAAAGAAGAAAGAATATAATTTTTGGATAAGTACATCATGTATTGACAGCCTAACTGGGATCATATTTATTTAAATAGCTGTCTGGCTCGGCTGTAATAGGTCATTGTTCCCAACTCAATATCCGCTAAAAGTGTCAAACAATCAAAACAATAGAAGTTTGAGGCCGCATACTGAATGGTGTCAATAGAGATTTTATTAATCATTATCGACTGGGTTCAAATGAAAGAGAAACAAATTTCCAAGCTCGAAAACCTCTTTTCACCTTGCTCCAATGACTTGGCACCGAGAAAGAGTCAATTTCGTTCGGCCACTGAATATAAGAAGACTTATCGCTTTATTGCAATATTTCAGTATAAGACTATATGATCACTTGTGAATATGGGTTTCAGGTTCAACATTGTCTTTTAGGTTAGGGACTTATTTCAGTTTGCCATTGGCTAGGTCAGTCAAAGGGTCTTTCAGTTTTGCTTAATTTAAAGTTACTTTTAATTGACGTAAATTTGATATTTTGTTTAAGAATAATATAAAGCCTACCCACGCAGCATAAAATTAAAGCGGAAAGAAGAGCATTTGTATGCAAGAAGATCAATTTTAAATAAACAATTTACGAAAAAGAGAACATTAAGGATTACCGCCTGGAACCGTCAGCGGCAAAACTATCTGGTTTTAAACCAGGTTCTATGGTACACAAACCACACACTTTCCCTTACAGGTTCTTATATAAATAATGGTTGTTTTGTTTGCCATAGCGTAGTGAAGTTTCCATGTATTTGTTAAATTTTCATTTTTAATTTCAATTTCATTTTATAGTGACCGAACTGAAAACATGCCAAACAGTACTGTGTAGTTTTTTAAATATCCACAAAAAAGAAATGAGAAAGAGTTAGAAAAAGAATCACTGAACAGTTACATGTTTATATTATCAATCTCCCATACATTGTAACATCATTAGCGAATGTTTTGATAACGCAGACCTCCGTGAGATAGGTTTGTGATATATACCGGTGATATAAATCACTGTTCTAATCTCTTCCACTGTTCATGAAATTAAAAAAAACATATAAATTAAGGTCTTAAACTATAGGTTTAACTGTTAAACCCATAGTTTAAGACTTCATTTCACTGTTATCTCTTAAACCTATGGATTAAGACTTTAAACCATTGGTTGCAACGTTTTTGCTTAATCCCATAGATTAAAGTTTCATTTTTCGTGTTTTTATCTTAAAACTAAATGATTAAGAGATTAAAATACTTAATCCTGTAGATAGAAGTCTTAAGATGTTCAATTTCCCTTTATTCGATTGTTGTATATTACTCAATCAGGAGATGAATTGATCAGTTAACATTTGTTTCACTTGTAAGTGTGCATTTTTGACATTAGTATTACTTTGATTAATATAAACTATGGTAAAGCCAGAAGAATCAAACTTTTTTACAACATTTAGCCATTTCGATTTGAAATTGGTTTTAAGTAAATGTTTATACAAGATACTACAACATTTCTTCTGGTCACCGCTAATAAGATTTGACTTGTATTGAAGTATTCATGTTTTATAATAATTTCAATCGAAAAACGACCCAGTTCGCCATGAAGCATATATGCTGGGGTGGCTTTGAAAGTTTTTGTAATTTTTCTAAGAAATTATCATAGATATTTTCTATTCCCATATTTCGCAAGAAAAGGTTAAATCGGTAAAACTGTATTGTTTACGAGCTCTTAATGTAGTACGCGTTTGTTTGCATTGAGCGCCATACCACGGACGGCTCGAGTAGATATTTCTGCGACGGGCTCTTCGCCGAACTTGCAACTAAGTTAGAAATTTTAGATATGGTCGATGTTTACTGCAAGAAATCTCCGCAACCGACTAAGTTCTTCTATTTCTGTTCTATTTAAATTATTAATGAAAATGTTTCTTTTACTCTCTTTCCATCTGGAAGGGGCAGTATTAGGGTAAACTCGGCTTGTATTGTCGTTTATATCATTTTCCCTGGAACTTCGGCTTGTATTGTCGTTTATATCATTTTCCCTGGAACTGCAACAAATTTCGGAAGTTAATAGCGCATGGCCATCAGAAAATAAAGAGTCAACTTCCTCGATACTAAAATGTTTGAGATAGGTTGACAATGCTGTTGACGTAATACAATAATCAATAAGTTTTTATAGGTTAAATTACCAACATCACGGTCAAGACCAAAGCGCCCGTTCAATATAATAAAATTTAGATTTTTAACTAGATCAATGTAATTTTACTAACTGAACATTGATGTCATGACTGACCGTGGTCAACCTCGGATCAACAGTAGCTAAGTATCCCTGGTGATGTCTGAATATTGTTAAACGACGAGTATCTTGGTAAGAACCTCCTGTGCCCAAGATCATAAAACTAAATCTGGAGACCAGTCTCAAATCTCAAGCTTTTAATTGGCTGAAATAGCGACTGGTCACCATTTCAACCAATTAGATGCTTAATTAGATTTGAGACTGGTCTTCAATCTTAGTTTTATGATCTTGGATCTTGCTTCTTTAATACCTTATACCGATTATGCATGGTATAAATTCAAAATATCTGTCCTAATAGAAATAAAAGTCTCTTGATACCAAATGTGACTTTATTGTGCTGTAAAAATCTGTTTTTTCTTTCACAAGAAATCGGCGTCGTTTATTTTTAAAACGAGTAGCTTTTACCTGATTTGCCCTTAGTTATAAACCTATTAAAAATTTTGATCAAAAGGCAAGTGACCGAAGAAAAAACAAATATTTTCTCATTTCCCGCCTGCCTATTCCGTGCACTATACGTAGAGGGCTGTTTAAAAAAAAGGCTGGTTTGGGTTTTCCTATTATAAAAATGTACAACAAACAGTTACTTCCATTTTCCTACTTTGCAGAGGTGTCTCATCATGCCCTTTAAAGATTTGTAAAGTTTCATCAAAATAGCACCATCCGTTAAAAAAATATTCTAAAATAAAGGGCAAAAAATGTCAGGAGTGTGACAAAAAAGTGTGACACTTTTCAAAATCACATTTGTTCAGACCATTATTTTACAAAAAGCTTGAGTAAAGACAAGTTTTAGTGTTGTTTTAGTTAAAGGTGCATTTATTAGGCATCAAATAATGATAAAATTAAGCATATTATACTTAAAGTAATCAAAATATATGCTGTTAAGTCAAGCATGGTAGATTAGAAAATACCTCAAGAAAATCAATACCTCTTTGCTTTATAAATTTATAGGACTTTTAAGATTAATAGTACATAAGAAATGTTTTGTGTATCATTAAGTTTCATGTTTCTAGATGCAATAATTATAATATTATCACCTCTATTGAAATTATATTTTTCTGCAGCTCCCTTCAGGGAATGTCAGCTTAATTTGTCAGGAGTGTGACATTATGCACGTATTGCAATATTCTGTCAACATTTCCTTTACATGAAAACAAGAGCATGTTTTTTCCTAGAAGTCTATGTCATGTTTTGTTAAATTGTGACAAACAGGAATGGCCTTAGTGAAACATTTTTGAGTACACTGCACTTATGTGGTTGTCAGGAGTGTGACACACTTTTTTAACAATATGAATTTTTTATCTTTATGCGATACCACAAGTTCTAAAGCACTTATATTTGATGCTTCAACATGTATTTTAACAGAAATACACATTTAAATAATAAGAAACAGTACTACTTGTATTTTAAGCACATAAATTAAAATTCTTTGATTTATTTCATATAGGTCAATAAAGCTCCATAAATTTTTTATTCTGCCACATATGGGTATAACTTGATTGATTTTGATCACTGTAAAGACTGTACAAACATATTGACCAACCAGTTTGGACTTTTTATGAACTATAATTCTTTACATTTTTTTCACTTCACTTGCCATTTTTCAAATGACAATATCTCAGCAACCAGTTGACCGATTTCAAAAATCTTTCAGTTTTGTACTCAGTTTCAATAAGCAAAAAATTCAGAATAACAAGTTTGGAATTTGAACGAACTTAAATTTTTCACTATTTTTTCACTTTTCCAGCCATTTTTTTTGAAACAGCCCTAGACACATATTAACCGTTATTAAATAATTAAAGTCTAGAATTATAGGAACTTTAAACTATTGATCAGATCTTGTCTATTTTGGTTGCAATTGAAAATTTCAACTATATAATTTTGCTATCTAAAATTTCGTTTTGTTTCTGTTAAATTAAAAAAAAAACATAACAAGAAAGAACGTTTCTAATCAAATTATAATAATATAATTAAAAATTATATGCCCTCTGTATGTTTTCCATTAACATTATTAATTATTAAGCAACATGATATGCAATAACACAATACAATATGAATATTCATAGAAGTTCATACAAATTCTAGCGGTGTACATTGTTACGTATGCAAATCACCGATTCAGATATCCCCGTTTACAGTTATGTAAAATAATCATTAAAATCCCTACATGCATTTGGAAACCACTTGAATTTGAATCGAGGTATGGGCAAACGGAAGCGAGTATATTATCCGTTCAAGAAGAATCATTTCGCCTTAAGTAAAGATTGTTAAGAAATTTTGAACAAGTTCATGATTATAAGTATCTTGCATGAGAGTGAGGTGAAGATGGAAAAATCTGTCACCGAGGGGGAACTGCCAAAACAGTTCACCCGAGGTGACAGATTTTTCTATCTTTACCGAATGTCTCATGCAAGATACTTTTTCTTGCATACCTTTTACTGTTCATAACATTTGTGTACATTTAAACAGACTAAAATTTGTTTCCTTACGCTGAAATAATGACGATAACGCAAATCTTATTTTCTAAATGACGTCACTAACTGGAATATACTACGTCAGATACTCGAAGACGTGACGTCACTCGTGTAAAACGAATGTTATCTTTTCCCTAGGGAAAGATAAGATTTTCTTTCCACGGTAAATCACGCGGAAATACTTATCCGGTATGCAAGAAATTGTGCAGTCATGTGATTGTGTAGCTGTATATTGGTTTTATCCCCTCCTCGATTAAATGTCCTTGCTTTACGAATGCACGATAATTTCACAAAATATGACGTATTTTTAAATATGACGTATTTTTTAAGGAATATTGTTCCTTATTATGTTTCAAATTTGAATAGTGCACTCCGAGTATATGCGGTTTGCAAAACATATATAATAAGAAATAAGAAATTATGTTTCGTACTTAGTCTAAGTCGAAAACACCTTGAAAATCTTGAATTTTGAATTTTCATTAAAACAAATTCGCATCTAAGTACCTCTACTTTTATGCCCGAAATACAGAGTTTTTTTTTTAATATTTCAAACCCTACGTTTTTAGATGGTCAACTAATACAAAGTAGGAAACAACTATGCCATCTCAGTCTTTTAAAACAATATAATAAGTGTTACGTATGATATCTTCTCAGCATCTATAGCGACGAGCAAATAAGGATCCAGAATCATAAAAACGAAAAATTGGAGACTAGTCTCAATCATCTGGTTGGCTGAAATAGAGACAAATCTCCAATTAAGCCAATCAGATGCTTTAGATTTGAAAATGGTTTTTAAATCTAAGTTTTATTATCTTGGGCTAAGTAAAGTTGGTTATTACAACCGACAATATTGCTCTTCCAGGCCGATATCACCTCCCGGCCCTTAAACACCGGTTAGTAACCTCTTATGATATCTATCGTATAAACCATATATGTTTGTTTTATACCATATTATATTGCTTTGATTTAGAAGATTGTATTTTTAAAAATAGTAATTAATTTTTTATCTTGACGATTTGTTCATAATTTCAATAAAATTTACTGTCTTGTAATTTTGTATAAACAATGTAGAAGTTGTACTTGCAATTAACCTTTTACTTTGACAGTCACACATCTGTTTAAGACCTTTATGAAAATATCGATCTCATCATTTTAGGGAAAAGGCACCTAATTAAATTTCGTATAGGTCATACATGTTACCAGAGAACAAACTGATATAATTGTTCACTCCGAACGTCAGTGAGTTGTGGTGTATTGGTATTCATGCCGGACTACGGATCTGATGGTCGGTGGTTCGGATCCCTACAAACATTATTTTATAAAAATACACATTTTTTCTGTTACTTGTAAAAAATCATTTGAAATCGTTTTACTACTCGTACATCTGGTTTTAGAATACCCTCTGAATAGTGTTTTCCTACAATTTTATTTGTGACATTATGCAACCGTATAGGCTATAAATGAATTTTACTTTAGCCCATACATGCAAAATATTCAGTTATAAAATATTTCACACTACACCGGTAGTTTACACAGAAAAATATCAGTCTATACGAGTTTTAAAAGAATGGAAAGTTAAAAATAAAATAAAAAAACAAAAGTGGCTAAAACATTAATTCGAACCCACGACTTTACGTCTTTATTCTCGAATTTAAACACTTTTACCGACTGTGCTAAGCGGGCTTCTTACATTTTGTAGCTTATTAAAATTGGTTATACATAACATATCGATTTAAATTTAGATCGTAAAGTTTACGAAATATACCGACTACAGGGTCAAATTCAAGGGTGCCAGGTCAATGTTGTTGGACAATATCTGTAACACCTCCCCGCTTTATCATATACTTAGTATCCAGAATGTGAAGACAAAACACAACTTAAATTAAGGATGAAACATAGTGTAGCAGCACTGAACAAATGTAGTCAATGTAATTTTGGTAAGTTTACACTTTGGCTCAGTATATAATAGTAAAACAACATTTTTCTTAGGGCAGATTAACACGGGCGGTTATAGGGGACGTATGGCGGTTTGGGAAGAAGTTTTCGCTGGTAAAAAGAGGGGGGGGTACCTCCTAAAAGACCCCCCTCCTATTTTCCGGGGGGTGTTTTTTAACTGATGTGTAGCTGTTGTGACAGGTTTTTCAGTATACCGAAATAAACAGAAGTTGTCAAAACTGTTCAGACTTTGTTTTATTTCATATTTCATCGATCCCCAGCACTGGCCTGAAACTTGCAAATAAACTTGAAAGTTTGAAATTATAAAATATGTCAGACATACATCGAAAGTTGGTATCACAGCTGGTAAGAGACTATAGAAACAATATTTCTACAATCCCTGAACGTTTGAAGTGATCTGGCTGATTTAAAGAGAAACATTTACAGTGAAGTTTTCGGCAAATTATGACCCGAAATTCCGACAATTTTAGACGTTTTGTTCATATAACTCAAGAAGGGTACACTAATTGCGTTTATTCATTAGCAGTATACGTTTCATTTCATCAGTAAGAAATGATTTAACTCTAAAGATGATTGTTCTATAATGTGAGAACGTCTATTAAGATGAAACAACCAGCTTCCTCGTTCCTCGCCTCGCAGTAAAACTGAGTTTCAGTGTTATTTCATTTCATCAGTAAGAAATGATTTAACTCTAAAGATGATTGTTCTATAATGTGAGAACGTTTATTTTAATGAAACAGCTAGCTTCCTCGCTCCTCTCCTCGCAAGCAAATTGAGTTTCAGTGTTATTTCATTTCATTAGTAAGAAATGATTTAATTCTAAAAATGATTGCTCTTTAATGTGAGAACGTTTATTTTAATGAAACAGCTAGATTCGTCGCTCCTCTCCTCGCAAGCAAATTGAGTTTCAGTGTTATTTCATTTCATTAGTAAGAAATGATTTAACTCTAACGATAACTGTTCAATAATATGAGAACGTTTATTTTAATGAAACATCTAGCTTCCTCGCTCCTCTCCTCGCAGTCAATCTGAGTTTCGGTGTTATTTCATTTAATCAGTAAGAAATGATTTAACTCTAAAGATGATTGTTCTATAATGAAACAACTGGCTTCCTCGCTCCTCTCCTCGCAGTCAACTCTAAAGATGATTGTTCTATAATGAAATAGCTAGCTTCCTCGCTCCTCTCCTCGCAGTCAACTCTAAAGATGATTGTTCTATAATGAAATAGCTAGCTTCCTCGCTCCTCTCCTCGCAGTCAACTCTAAAGATGATTGTTCTATAATGAAATAGCTAGCTTCCTCGCTCCTCTCCTCGCATTTAATCTGAGTTTCGGTGTTATTTCATTTCATCAGTAAGAAATGATTCAACTCTAAAGATGATTGTTCTATAATGAAACAGCTAGCTTCCTCGCTGCTCTACTCGCAGTCAAACTGAGTTTCGGGGTTCTTTTATTTCATCAGTAAGAAATGATTTAACTCTAAGAAATGATTGTTCTATAATATGAGAACGTCTATTAAGATGAAACAGCTAGCTTCCTCGTTCCTCTCCTCGCAGTAAAACTGAGTTTCAGTGTTATTTCATTTCATCAGTAAGAAATGATTTAATTCTAAAAATTATTGTTCTATAATAAAACAGCTAGCTTCCTCGTTCCTCTCCTCGCAGTCAAACTGAGTTTCAGTGTTATTTCACGTTTACACTCCTATTTTTACCTTCAGAACAACTCAGAAACATTGTTATATCAACATGTTATGACAATTTCCAACTGCCCGGTCGAGTCGCGGAAAGTAAAAAAGTGACTTGGACTCGATCCCATTTTTCGGCGCATACAAAAGTCTCGATCAAACAAACAACATTCCTGTGTAGTGTGATACTAGTTCTACAATTGGTGTGAGTTTCAAACAATTCGGTTGATAAGAGCCGTTTCCACAGATGAAACTTGGAGGCTAGGTTTTCGGCAAATTTTGGTCCGAAATTCAAACAAAAATCAGGCATTTTTCCGTGTTTCTACAATATAGTTAATTCTAAATACATCAGTTGCATTTGCTCATGTGTACCACACATTTTCCAACCAATTTTAACAATCAAAACAGCTCAGAAACATTGTAAGATCAAATTTTAATGACAATTTTTTAGGACCCGGTCGGGTCTTGAAAACTGAAAAACAGGTCTCGGTCTTTGTGTGATATTGCAGGATATAGACAGAAGTTTTTGAAACTAAAACCATGCCTGTGTAGCGCTACCTCAGAGCAACAAATTTGGAAAGTTTCATCAGTTTTTATTCAGTAGAAAACAAACGGCAGATGAAACTCCGATACCTATTTTACCAGTCTTACAAGGACTCGCGTTTGTGTATTTTCGCCTGTTTCCGTTTTATTTCACATAAATTCATGCGGTAAAAACTACTAACATGTCGGCTACTCGATGATTAATCCTTTTTGATTCATCTGCTCAAACAAAATAGGCTAGTTTGCGTTATTTTCAACAATACCGTTTTGTCAGACTACCGCGAAAACGTTACTATTGTGCAAACGGCTGCTCATACAGCTTCTTTTCTGAAAATGATTCGTGACGTCATCGGCCTTGGAGAGTCGCAAAGCGCGTACGTTTGAAATGTTTGTGAAGGGACAGACTGGGGTTGTTTTTTAGTGAAATTAAGGATTTATTGGAAGGATTTAGCAAACAAATGTGAGTAAACGCATTGTAAACTTGTTCTTTATCTGTGATAATTTTATGAGACCGATTCGTTCGGTACATTTTGTGAAATCCGAGCTTTTTCTGTTAGTAAGCAGACGTTCGTTATGGCGGCCATCTTGGAAAAAATAGATTTCGCTCTGTTCTGGCTCTGTTCTCGGCTCTGTTCTCGGCCAGTTTGTGAAATTGTTTGTTGAATTCATTCAGAAAACACAGCCTTCATATTACTAGACCCGAATTTTGAATTTCTGTCGAGATATTTTCGTTATTTTGGAATTTCAAAATCGTCCGCGAGTCTGCGAAAATTCTGAAACCACTGCCATCGTGTAGATCAAATTTTTCTGAGTAAAAGGAATACCCGCGTCGCAGGTTTAGGTCGAGAAATGACTTGCTAGTAATTTTTTGAAGATATTTTGACAGATTTTTCTGCTTTTTGGACGTTCATTAACGATCTGCATACGTTTTGCCCGGATCAATCCCAGACTCAGGGAAATCGTTGAAAATATTTTTTCAGTAATAATTTCACGAAGCCTAAGCAATCTCAGTGTTCTAGTTAGATGTTTGAAGCTCCAGATATTTTATAGAATTTTTTTTCATTGATTTAGGACGACAGGTGTACGTTTTTCGTACGCTTTACATGCGCTTTTGACTCTGATCATACCCAGACTACCAGGGATCGTTGAAAATATTTTTTCAGTAACAAGTTCACGAAGCCTAAGCAAGGATTGAAACTCTGGATTTGTTAAAAAATGTTTTTGCGTGCTTTTGGATTTCAACGACAACTGAATATTTGTCGAAGTTCGACATCAAAATTGTTTCGACAGATCTGATTTTGATTGATTCATTTTTTTCAGGTTGCTTGATGTTGTGGAATGTTTGGCTACTAAAAGGAGAGCTGATTGCCGGTGTTTGAAAACAAAAAGCTTAGACAGGTAAGTATATGCAAATGCGTCTTAAAATTTGTACCCATTTTTTTTAAATTGGAAATTCTAACAATAGTGATCGTGCAATCTTTGAACCTACAGATCGGAGTCACAGCGTTCAGTTTCAATCAGGTTAGAAATTATCTCACAAGCTTCTACCAGTAGGTAAACGTTAACAGTCTGTATGATCTTTTTTCAAAACTAGCTTTAGCAGGATTTTCTAACAATAGCAATTATACAATCTGCACTTACAAATCAGGATCCTAACGTTTAATGTAAACGCTAGTAAGGTAGATACATCAAAGCACCGAAATTGCATCGATTCTTAACTACCATGTTTAGTAAAAATCTTTTGATGGTAAGATAACAGTTTACTTTACTATGATCGACTAGGATTTAAAAAACGATTTGTGCAACATTTCAGGAGCTGAATCGACATGATTGTACTATGAAGCTGATGAGCTTGAATACTGGCAGTATGTCACAATGGCTGTTTTGCTGATATAAACAAGCAGACAAGATGAACTAGTAAGATGTTTTTATTTTCATAGACTCACAAAATTTTACAAACAAGTTAGCGAGCAATTTTATCATGAAACTGGTCACTCATAGAGGTAAACACAGCGAAAAGGATCTGAGTTTAACAAATACAGCTTGCTTTTAAAATTTGTTTAATGAGATTCACTTTTGAATTTCGAAGTAAATGTACTATCAAAAATCATCTTTTGACTTGTTCCAAAAAGCAAGAACATCAAGTATGTTGTGTTTTTTTTTCAGAACTAAGTTGACAGGCTTCCAAGATGTTGATCACCAATGCTGTGCTACCATGATGAAGCTGAAATAAGCAAGAGGTGATAGATGTTGCACAGGTACTTAAAAAACTCTAAAAAGAGCTTATTGTTAGTTTGTCACAAAAAATTGAGAAAAAAAGTAGTTTATGAGCACATCTCTTCTCAGTTGGTGAAATGTCAGACAAAAATCAGATCACACTACAAGCACGAAGCTTCACTTTTCACGAAGTACTGTCACGAAGCACAGGAAGCTTTCATCTACTACACAGTTACAAATCTTTTGTGCTATTAACTCTCTTTTATGATAATAAACTAGTTCTAAAAACCAGCCAGAATGTCGATTTTTGTGGTTGATACTGGTTGACGTTCCGTATTTGTGGATCACTTACTGGGTCGATTCACCCAGGGTCGGGTAGGTAGAACCTTTACCGGCCAAAAATGAGTCGTTAGGTACATCATTCAAATTAAATGAATGACAATTTTCATTTTAGTGAAACTCTACTCCTTGCTTGCTAGCTTGCAGTTACATTGTAACATCAGGTTTTCTGTTTCATCATTTTTCAGATGTTGTACACCTATGCTATGCTGACATGATGAAGTCGAACTAAGCAGAAGCAGATGAACAAATGTTGCAAAAATTCAGGTACTTAAAAATTGTAAAAAGAGCTAATTGTTAGATTGTCATACAATACGACAAAAGTAGCTCTTCTCAGTTGTTGAAATACCAGGCAAAAAAATCAGTGTCAGATTACACTAAAAGCACGAAGCTTCACTCTTCATGAAGTACTGTCACAAAGTACAGAAAGCTTTATTGACTCATTTTTGGCCGGTAAAGGTTCTACCTACCCGACCCTGGGTGAATCACAATTGCAAGCTCTCAGTTTCATGTATAACAAAGCACTTTCGTGACATTAAAAGACTGAACTTAGATTCTAGTTACATGCAACTCAAAGTTTCGACTTTTTTCAGATTGATTTTTGAACAATGTCAAGCAGACAAGACAGTGCTGGGATGATTGGAAGCTGATGCACACAGTCATGATTGATAGAGTAGTATTCTGAAGGTACAAACTGTTTTAAAATAAGTCATTTGCTAAACTCACTTACATGTTTCTGGGCTGCTTACCAGTACAACAAAGTAGCTATTATCACGACATGTTTATAGTGCAAAGTTTTACACGGAGCATGGAATGTACAGTCTTTTTTCAGTTTAAGCTATTAAGTTTAAGCAAAAGATTTGGAATAAGTCTAATCTCAGTTTCATGTATAAATCAGTTTATGACGAAGCACTTTCGTGACATTAAAAGCCTGAACTCAGATTCTAGTTACATGCAACTCAAAGTTTCGACTTTTTTTTTCAGATTGATTTTTAAACAATGTCAAGCAGACAAGACAGTTCTGGGGTGATCGGAAGCTGATGCACACAGTCATGATTGATAGCAGCAGCATTCTGAAGGTACAAACTGTTTTAAAATAAGTCATTTGCTAAACTCACTTACATGTTTCTGTGCTACTTACCAGTACAACAAAGTAGCTATTCTCAAGACATGTTTAGAGTACATTGTTTAACAATGAGCTCTGAATATGTAGTCTTTATTCAGCTTAAGCTATTAAGTTTAAGCATCATTTGTCACAAATCAGTGCATTTTGAGTTCTAATAATCAGCTACGAAGCATCAAATATGAAGAACTAAATCTGAGATACATAGAAAAGTCGAACCGAAATCATCAAACTATTGTTAACTGCCTGAAATCAGATTCTATTTACGTGCAACTCAAAGTTTCGATGTTTTCAGATTTTTGAACAATATCGAGTAGACAAGACAGTGCTGGGATGATTGGAAGCAGCAAGCTGATGCACACAGTCATGTTTGGTAGAACAGCATTTTGAAGGTACAAAATGTTTAAGGAGATGTCATTTGTTAAACTCGGTTGTAAACATGTGTCTGTGCTGCTTACCAGTACGACAAAGTAACTATTATCACGACATGTTTAGAGTGCAAAGCGTAACACGGGGCTCTGAATGTACAGCCTGTATTCATTTGAAATCGTTCTTCACAAATCAGTGTATTTTGAGTTTTAATAATCAGCTAAGAAGCATCAAATATGAAGAAGTGAATCTGATATGCATAGAAAAATGTCGTTGTCCTAATAGTGTTAACCGCAACAAATACACTCAAATTGTTACAAGCTAGCGATAGTTTCACTTAAGTCAAATTCAAACAGCTGTTTTGTGCAAATGTGCTCATTGCCAAAAAGAATTTGATCGACCGAGTAGATTTTGTTTGAGCTGTCTTCTTATTTGCTTTCAGATCAGGCAAAGCAGTGACAGAAGCCTACCTCCACAGAACATCTCACGACACATCGTTTTCTATATGATAAACTGATCAAGTTTGATTTAATGATCTCAATGTCTTGTTCTTCTTGTTATCCTCTCAGAGAAAGTGACGGTTACAGGGTGTTTGAGATTACAAAGACACAGAGATATTGTGACTTGTTTATTGCTTGTTTGCATATTTTTTTCTTCGATGGGGAGAGAGAGTGAACCAATAAATGAAGATGTATGAATGTGCAGGCTCGTAAAAGCAGCCAAATGTTGTTGACAGGGCGTTCTCTTTTTTTGTGACTGCAAAACAGTTTGATCCCAAAAACTTGAAAAAGCCACTTGAACTGTAGTTTTCAGTTCAATTTTTGTCGCACAATGTGTCGTTCAATTGCTGACCGTACCGATGAACGAGCACATTGCATGCGATGTATAGTGTATGATAGATCTGGACCAAAAATCTGGATTTCTCATAACGTAAAAATGCTTCTTCTCGATGGCCACAACCATTCATCCAACTTAAGTATCTGAATATGATCTGTTCAGAGTTTCATTTTGTGCAGTGTCGTTCTTTCACTTGCGAATGAGCTCACTGCATACGATGTATAGGTATGATAGATCTGGAGTAAAATCTTGGATTTCTCATACTGTAACAAACGTTAGTCTATCTCAGCCATTCAGAATCAAAATCAGTTTGTCATATAGGAACATACTTTTCCTTCACGATGGTGGCAACCTGTAGTCTCAAGTTAGATTTAACACATGGTAACATGCTTTTAATTGTCGATGGTCAGTCCCAACGAACAAGTCTGAAAGTTAAAATGAGTTTGTCGTTCAATCGCATGAAATGAATTTGGTTTCTCGTACAGTAACAAGCCTTTGCCTATCGATGGACGCAATCTGGAAACAATTACAGGTTGCGACCATCGACAGACTAAAGTTTGTAACCTTACTGTGAAATGAAACGTTACCATACGTGAATCTTACTTGAACTACAGGTTACACTAGCTTTTTGGACTGTAAACATATGAAACCGCGAGGCGAAACTAGGTGGCGTTAGCTCGACTCTTAGTGTCTGTGACGGGCTGCGGTTAGGACACTAAGGGAAAGTCGCCTCGTACGCAGTGATGATACGACATTGGCATGGACTGCCGAGAGCATAACAGTATAAAACGTGAAGGTTCTGTGCCTCCTTCGAACCTGATTAGCGACTGTTATCTAGCTTAGGCGGGCACACAGGCTATATTGCATCCTCGTCAATGAAGTGCCTTTGTCGTTATTTCATCAAAATTTTCATTAATAGCAACATACTTCTAATTCTCGATGGTCGCAACCTGTAGCTCCGACCGAGTTCGTTTACAAAACGAACGACAGAAGTTCATTTTCAATTCAGACCTCGATATTCCTCAATTTATCAGCGGTAGCTTTTTGTCAGTAAGAGCCAGCCTAGTGTCAGTTGATCATTTTCACAAGATAGGTCTGAATTGAAAATGCGCTCTTGTCGTTCGTCTTGTAAAACAAACTCGGTGGAAAAGATATATGGGGTACGACAAACCAGGACTACAAGATGCGACCATCGACAATCAAAAGTCTGTTCCTATTTAACAAATCAACGTTCCGACAAACAGTACTGCATACATGTCACTGAGTTCAAACATTTGAGCTTCGATGATGTGCATAGCTATTCTAGTAAGACAGCCTATCTTACCCAAAGAGCATTTTTTTGTCATTGAGAGCATTTTCTGTCGGTTTCGTCCTTTTTGCAAGAACAGTACATACTGTAAGACAGTATTGTAAGACAGTATGATGCAGTGTCTTACTATCTTACGATATCCTCAATTTATCAGAAACAGCATTTTCTGTCAGTAAGAGCATTTTCTGTCAGTTCGACCCTCCAAGTATCGGTTTATCATTTTTTACAAAAACAATACATGAAATAAGACAGTATGATAAGATGTCTTACTGTCTTACTTGCTATTCCTCAATTTATCAGTAAGAGCATTTTCTGTCAGTTTCGTCCACAAAGTATCAGTTTATCATTTTTGCAAAAACAGTACATACTGTAAGACAGTATCATAAGATGTCTAACTGTCTTACTTGCTACTCCTCAATTTATCAGTAACAGCATTTTCTGTCAGTTCGACCCACCAAGTATCGGTTTATCATTTTTTACAAAAACAATACATGAAGTAAGACAGTATGACGTGTCAGTAAGAGCATTTTTCTGTCAGTTCGGTCCATCAAGTATCAGTTTATCATTTTTGCAAAAACGATACATGAAGTAAGATAGTATGATGTGGTGTCTTACTATCTTACTCGATGTTCCTCAAGTTATCAGTAACAGCATTTTTTGTCAGTGAGAGCATTTTCTGTCAGTTCGACCTTCCAAGTATCAGTTTATCATTTTTGCAAAAACAAGTCATGAAGTAAGATAGTATAATGTGGTGTCTTACTGTCTTACTTGCTATTCCTCAATTTATCAGAAACAGCATTTTTTGTCAGTAAGAGCATTTTCTGTCAGTTCGGCTCTCCAAGTATCAGTTTATCATTTTTGCAAAAACAAGTCATCAAGTACGATACTTTGATATGGTGTCTTACTGTCTTACTTGCTATTCCTCAATTTATCAGAAACAGCATTTTCTGTCAGTAAGAGCATTTTTTGTCAGTACAGCTAGCCTAGTATCAGTTGATCATTTTCGCAAGATAGGCTGTCTTACAAGTTGCATTACAAAAATATGCATCCCTCAATTCTGATTGGCTGAGTTTAATAATGCATTGTATCCCTCGATTCTGATTGGCTGAGTGAATAATGCATTACATGCTGGGGTATATAAACTTCTGCACGCAATATTCTGCCTCTCTCTGCCACAATTTTTTGGACTGACTGCTAGGAGCTACCCTGCTCAAAAAATTGTTCAAGGCAGATTGAGCTGTCCGAGGTTCTCACTGAGAATTTCGGTCGATGACTGGTAACTGTCATCACTTTGGCTACTTTGACTTCTCGATCCTATCGAGAACGTCTTAATGCGTTCGGCAATTGCAAGGGGTCCACCAGAAGTGAGAGGTGTCATACATATGCGTACTGCTGTAGGGCGGGTCGGCCTCCTCCTAAACACGAACAGAAGAACGTGTGGCCGATCGTCCCCCTGATCAGCACGAATTATTTTCTTCTGGCTGTACAATGACACTGACTCGCTGGTCGATCTGACGACTCTCAATGCTTCGAGTGTATCTCAGCTGTCGAGAGTATCGACTACTCTTTGGTCAATCCTTGTGGTTGGCAAAAGAGAGCCTTGCAGTTGTTCTGCTCTTTACTTGAAGAGTAAATCGAGCGGACTTGCGAATGCAGGTGCTGGAGTGGTAGCAAGTTATCATTTCATCGATCGACAATTGTCAGTTAAGCTTGCCCAAGCTTGTCCGATACTTTTTGTGATCAAGTTTTGACCAAGTAGGACACGTCAGCTGAACGTTGCTGCTCTTTCCTAAAAAGAGAAATGCTCGTTCAGCGATGTTAGATGAGCGGTCGGGCACCCGTAATGTACATCGGACGATCGTCTCTGCTTTGCAAGGCTCGGCAATTCTGCTTCTGAACAAGAAGAAATGATTGTAGAGCTCTGTTATTTTGGAATGACAGCTTTTCTTCTAGAAGGTGTCTTCCACCACGACAGGACTGTGTTAGTTTCATAAGCTCAACGGTGCTGCTCTTACTTGCTAAGAGAATTGATCGTTGTGCTATGATATTGAACGAACACTGGAGTTCGATTCATGCATGTTAGGACTCGTCAGCTCGGCGATTCTGCTTTGTTAACCAAAGAAGTGGTCGATCGAGCGACGATAATGAGCAAACGGACCGTAATGTACCTCGGACGTTTGACTCTGCTTGGTAGGCTCAAAACACGATGCTGCTTCTAACTTTGTTAGAAGAATTGATCGTTGTTTTTGATGCTATTATGAAAGATGGTGCGCTGTCTTTCTGCATGACTGGACGTATCCCGGCCTAACTTTGTCGCTCGGCAAAGCTGCTCTCAATGAGAAGTGCTTGTTGTTCAGACAATATGAAACAGATCTGTAGGATGCATCAACTCTACAGTGCTGCTCTTCCTAGAGAAGAGAATTGACTGTCGAGTGATGATACTTGAGCAAACGGACCGTAATGTACTTCGGACGTTTGACTCTGCATTTAGGAGAAGCTACGACGTTACTGCTTCTTAGCTTGCTAGAAGAAATGTACGTCGAAGCTGTCTTATGTGAATGCTTTCGACCAGGTGGCTGATCGTGAAGCTCGTTTGTTAATTGAATGTCTTAGTCTCGACAGGCTCTAGCTCGAGAAGAGTCTGAGAAGACAGAGAGATTCAGTTGCAAACAAGAAAAGTGATCAGTCTCCAGATCGACAGCTTTTCACGTTCAGCCAAAATGCCGCGCTGAACGTGGGGAAAAATAAGAGATGTCTTGTTTTTCTCTAACGCAGCCAACAGTGTCTGATTAAACTGTTGTCGGTCCCAAGCCCGATTGAATGCGGAGGGGAGAAAAACAAAACAAGCAAAAACAAAGGACTGAACATATTTGCAATTTTGGAAAAAGTGAAGGATTGTTATGACACAAGTTCATTCTTGAATTTGTCGTTGTCGAGAACAGTCGCAAAAATGTCAGCTTTAAACAAACTCACAATCGTTACTTGTGAATGTGGTGCAAACTTTATGAAGAAAAACAGAACAAAACATTTGAAATCAGCTCGACACCGAGCATCGATGGCTTCGACAAAACAAGATGTTGGTGCAGATTCTAAATCTAACAAACAAGGCTCAGTTTTCTACTGTTCGTGGAAAAACAACATAGCTAGAAAGACTAAACACGGAGATCGCTACTTCGAGAGAAACGTCAAGTATCAGATTTGTTCGGCTTTTAAAAAGCATTGTAAACGCATAGACAGTTTTGCAGTTGGAAACGAGTGGGAGATGATGAATGAATCAGCATACAGTCGACCGTTTGGAGCAGCTGCAATCAGTTCGCAGACTCGTTGTGTGATCAGGATGAAAGACAAACAGACTGTCGATGAATTCAGAAACTTTCTTCAAACTTTAGATGTCAAACAGGTCGACGAAGTTAAACTGTCAGTGAGTTTAAAAGACGACATGAAGTCTGTAACAAAAGATGACGTGCGAGCATTTGTTCAAGGTTTTCATACGACTTTGGCTAGTACACGTTGGAAGGCTCATCATTACGCCAGAGAAGTTAGTGGGTTATACAAACTGGACTGGAGTGACATAGTACCATCTCAGATTCCAACATCAGAACGAAGAGTGTTTGAACAAATTTTCAACAAAGAGAACAAGCAGAATCAACTTGAATACAGATACGAAATCGCAATGTCGACCAAACTGCGTTGGTGGCAAAAAACTGCTGTCGAACTTATCGAACGTTACGACGACAGTAGGACAGTTTGGTGGTTTTTTGACAGTGAAGGGAATACTGGCAAGTCTTTTCTTGGTGAGTGGTTCGTGAATTTAGATGGAATCAAACTGGAGAACGGTCGCAGCCAAGACATAGCAATGGTTATCCAAGATCAAAAATATGTCGTGTTTGACTTTTCCAGACAAACAGTCGGTCACATCAATTACAGTATCATCGAAAACTTGAAAAACGGCCGGGTGTTCTCAAGCAAATATCACAGTACTAGCAAGGTTTTGGAGAAAATTCCGACTGTGATTTGCTTTGCAAATCGCAAGCCAAACACGGGACCAAACACACTGAGTCAAGATCGATGGAGAATTTTTGAGATAATTTCAAATGATCATGGTGGACATACTCTGGTTAGAAGAGCTCCTTGATTGCATATAATAAAAATGTTTAAACTGTAGTATGTTTGTTTGTTTGTTTCTTTACTTGTTCTAAAAAATGTCTTGTCAGCGATGTATGATTGGTCTCTAGTTTCCCGCCACTCTCTGAGTATTTGAGGCGACACATGATTGAAACAGTTCATTCTCTGTTTAGCTCTTGAAGAAAGTAGACTTACAACTTGCACTTACAGATATGGGAAACTCTACGAACAAACTCAACAACAACTGGGCTGTTGCTGAAATTGAGAAAAGGCAGACGGAACAGTGTCTAAGACAATTCTGTGCTCGTCGAGGGTATGTCTGGAGTAGACCAAGACAATCGGGCAATAATCTCAACAACTGCCAACATGTTGGAAAAGGAGTGCTGAGATTGACAGTGAAAAATGATCTTGGAGAAAGACCTAAATCAACACTGGCGAAAGTTAACAACGTGGACAAACCTAAATGGAAGCCAAAGATGAAGAACATGTATCCTGACTTGACTGAATTTTACTAGGTATGTGAACATGATTTTGTGAACTAACATTGACAATTGTTCAGCTTATTCCAGACTAGTGTAGGCTAGTCCGCCTGTAGGCTAGTCCGCCTACAGGGGTATAAAAGTCTGTTCTAGGTGTACTTGTGTCATTTCGCATCTGGCATTCGAACTTACTAGTAATAGCAGCTCCACACCAATTTCATCAACAATATCTGATCTACTATTCTTATATCAGCAAAGTAGGTAACACTTTAAGTTAATGTTTCTTCAGATCGATTGATCGAGAATGTAAATTGAAGTTTTCGCTTCGAGTCGTACGATGAAACTGCTTCTAAACAAAATATTTCTTTTGTTTTTCAGAACCATGTCGGATCGTTACGTCTGCCTCAGTGAAGACTGGGATAACGAGATACAGACAGTGACAAGGTTGAACATGAATGTAAGCTGGGGGAGGAAAGTCTTTGCCTCAGATGTTTACTGCTGTTTGACAGAAGACTGGGACTCAGAAATTGATGAACTTCAACCTTCTGATGTATATAAACTAACATTTTCATCCTGGGCGCTCCAAGTGGAGTACGAGGAGAGGCAGATGTAACAAAATATGATGAACAAAATAAATTTTGATTGAAACTTTATCACGTCTTTGTGTTATTGATATTATTTTCTTATACCTTATGAGTTAGTAAAAGTTGAATCTGTTCGAACATGTCGAACTACAACTGAAAATCCCAGACAGTTTAGGCTTTTCACTTTCATTCAGTTAATGATTAACATAAATCAAATTAAACTTTTAAACTTATCTGATGATTCCCAAATCTAAAATATCGCACTACTAAACCAGCCTGAGTTGAGCAAGGAATTCCAATAGGAAGTCAGGTGGCGCCGATTTGGACATTTTCTTTTTAGAACTGTCGTTCAGTGTATGCTAGGTCGGTCTAGATCTCTATCGTGAACCACAAATCTAGAGAATCAAGCCGTGATTTCTGTTTGGTAGACTTATAATAAAAAGGTAACACCTTTGAATATAAATCTGATTGTTCTTTTTGATTTCCACTCATTTGTCAACGGAATGGCAAGCAACTCACACACGAACTCTATTCGTTCTCTAAGTGGAGAAACTGACATGAAAGATCTTGAAACTTTCAGGACAATCAAAGCTAAGTGTAGATGTGGATCCATCGTAAATCCAAGTGGATGGCAATATCACTGCAAGAGTCGTAAACACCAAACTTGGGTGAAATCGACAACCTCGCATCTTGAGAATGAAGCTTTCGAACAGTTTATGACTCAAAAAACGAATGATATTGAAAATCTGTACATGATCAAGAAAACTGTTACTACTCGTGATAACCGTTTTACTGATTCAAACAGCACCGAAGGGATCGATGATCTGTGCGAAGAATCAGTCGGAAAATTATTCATCTGTCGTTGGAAAAGACAAGAGGTGAAACAAAAGATCGTAAAAGTTCTCAGAGTCAACAAACAACACGTGAGGTCTTTCTGTGTCGGGATCTCGTTTTCTGATATGCCATTTCGCTGCCACGGAATAATTAAGACCAGAAATCAAATGTCTGTTGATGAATTTAGACAAAAATGTTCAACTTGGGACTTGCCAGAAAGTTGTAAAGTTCGTATTTCAAAGTCGCCGAAGGAGGAAATCAGAGACATCACGAGCATGGACCTACGGGCTTCCATTTACGGATTCAGTTATAGTTTCGCAACGATGGACTTTCGAGCTTATCAGTACGCCAAAAGACATTCGTCGGTCATGAAAAACAAGAAATTCTATAATTGTGTCAAGACCTATCTGAAGAGCTCTACGTTCCAACAGAAAAGCCAAGAGAAGACTTCGGGCGTTCTCGATGTGACTTCGAATCCTTTGACATTACCAGTGCATCCTAAGAGAGAACAGTCCACGCAAACTCAGCCTGATGACAGATTGTGGGATTTTATCATTAGTCAGGAAACAATTGACGAAAAACTCAGACTTGTGCGAAAGATTTTTGACTCTATTGATTGTTAATAAAAAAACATTCAAAACCATGGCTCATGTCTTGATCTTCTTTTAGTCTCGTAAAAGTTTTCTACCCCAAATCCCAAATATTGCCCTACTATATGTGCGTTTGTATAGCAATGAATTCCAATAGAAATGTCAGGTGGGTTAAGTCTGGAACGAAAATACAAATTGACAATCTGATAAGCCGTGTATACTTATCCAACTCTTACGATGACCAACGAACTCCAGCAATGTGAAAGGAGTTCTTTGAAAGAGATAGTACGGCACTTGGATACGTAGCCAATGTCATTACTCTCTCTCTTTCTATAAACCTTTTTTATCTGTCACTAGAAAAAAAAGTGAATCAGTTGGAAACACAATCATAAAACCAAGATAGTTTGCTCGTTTCAATCTTTATTTACATAACTATGCATATAGTTTCACATCTTGTGTGTAAGAAAATAAAAGTTAAAAGTCAAAATACTGTTTAGCTCGTTCGATGATTTCAATAGTTCTCTTCTTTTGAAGGCAGGAAAACGTTTCATCGATCCTAGGATCAACAATATCTTATTAGAAGGTTGATCATTTATTAGCTGAACCAACTGTTTATGCCAGTTCTGCATAATACTTGAAGGCTTTCTCGAAGAGAGAGCGATTGTGTCTAGCGATCGTATTTGCAATTGGTAGATTATAGTCTATTTTTTCGTTGCTGTTAGCATACTTCGCAGCTCGATACACAGTCGACGTATCTGATAAATTGAATCCTCTGACCATTGAAAATTTGTCCTGATTAGTGATCCTTCTAAGCGATACTCTGACGTTCTTGCATCGCTTTAAGCTATAGGGTTGACGTATCCGCATTGATTTAAGCAACTCTTTAAAGGCTCTGAAACCCATCTTTTCTTTCGTTTTGAAAATAGCTTGACAGCGAGGCTTATGATCGAATTCATTGCCAATCGCAAATCCTGTTATCTCAGACTGTTGTCTCCAGATCTTCTTGCACAGCGGATACTTCATAAATCGTTTCCACAAGCAGGAAAACAGGAAGCCTTTTGTTTCTTCTTTTAATTTTGCTTTGTCTAGTTTTGTCTTTTGCGGTTTTAGTTTCTTTGATTCTACCCGTGAAGGATCTTCCCACCGAATATGCCTTCTCGACTTGTAATGCCTAGCTTTGTTCTTCAACGATAATTGTTTTCCACAGTCACAAATTATTTTCTTGTTAGGGTTAGACCTGGTCATGGTTGAAATTAGAATCAATTTTGAAAGAAAAGTCTTTGTGTGCTCTAATATATGAGATTCAGTTGTAAAACAATTAAAATGATTATACAATCGTTTCTCTGTTCTTGCTTGTAAAATGAACATCGTGAAACTATTCTCTCTTGGAACCAGCGAAACTATCCTTTGGCTCCGGCTTCGGAGACGGAGAGGAGACGAGATTTCTCATGTCATTGTTAGCAATTTTCTGATCAGTCAAAGTTCTCTTTCATTCATCTGTTCTCACTTGGAATAAACGAAACAATCCTTCGGATCCGGAGACAGCGCTAAGAATAGAGAAGCTTATTATGCTTTGAAGCTGATCGTTGATCGACAAGTCGGAGACAAAAGAAATCAGTTTCACAAAATAAAAAAAGATCAGAAAGAAGAGTTGATCGACATATCAAAACTGAGATTCTCCGACGGAGACAAAAGAAATCAGTTTCAGAAAATCAGAAAGATTAAATGAACGGCATATCAAAACTGCGATTCTCCAAGAAGCTGCGAAGACGGAGACAAAAGAAATCAGTTTTACAATTCAGAAAGATCAGACAAACGAGTTGATCAACACATCAAAACTGAGATTCTCTGGAGAAGCTGCGAAGACGGGGATAAAAGAAATCAGTTTCACAAAATCAGAAATATCATAAAGAAAAGTTGATCGACATATCAAAGCTGAGATGCTCCGGCTCCGGCTGCGAAGACAGTTTTACAAATTCAGACAGATCAGAAAGAAGAGTTGATCGACATATCAAAACTGAGATTCTCTGGAGAAGCTGCGAAGACGAAGACAAACGAAATCAGATTCACAAAATCAGAAAGATCATAAAGAAGAGTTGATCGACATATCAAAGCTGAGATGCTCCGGCTCCGGCTGCGAAGACAGTTTTACAAATTCAGTAAAGATCAGAAAAAAAGTTGATCGACACAACAAAACTAAGCTGCTTCGGCTCCGGCTGCGAAGAAGGAGACAAAAAAATCACAATATCAGTTTCACAATATCGGAAAGATCAGAAAGAACGACATATCTAAACTAAGATGATCGTTGATCGACACATCAAACATTTTTTGTCGATCTCATTGAGGAAGCTGTTTATGAGGAACATCAATTCCTCGATACGCATCAATAGGACTTTTTCTTAAATATTAAAAAATGTGTCAGCTCAATTTTTAGTTACCAATTGGGATGGACAATGCGAAATCAAAACTATCAAACAGTAACGTTGCAACAAAATTTATTTTTTCTTGTTGTGTTAACCAAACAAGTAAATAGCTACTCAGTCATCTCGACCAACAAATAGAGTTATTACAATCTGACAGTTCGATTTCTTAATTCTCTGACACAGGTTGATCTCGTTACTCTGCCTATTTGCTTCCTCCTGCTCCTTCGTTGCTTCTTGGTCAGTTGACGAAACACATCTTGGTAAGTTTCGGCCGATCGTTCAATTTGGACAACCAAGGAATCAATCGTTGGGTCTTCTATGCTGAGGCTTATCGACAATCCCAGATAGTCAAAGTTGTTGGCTGAAATGAAAAGAAATATCACATTATTAGCAGAGTTCCAAAGAAAGACATGAAGTCAATGACATTTCAACAATCGAATTTCATCGCAATACTTTATGAGTTTCATTCATGCTATTCGACCTACCTAAGAATGGCATTTTAACCCCAGTTTCTGAATTGTATACTTGTGATTCAAGTCGTTCGACGAGCATGTTGGTATGATTCTAAGAGCAGCGATAATTTTGCGACTGTTCTGGTCTGTGTCTAAAGTCAGAATGACGATCTCTCTAGGAAAGACACTCCTTTCGCGCCAAAACTTTGAGTAGCCAATCAGATCATTTGTCAATTTTTGATAGTTGAAGAAATTAAGAAGAGTTGGTCATTCGCAGTTTAGCTGTTGAAGAAGCAACATCAAAATTTTGGAGCTCTCAATATGTCTTCAAGAATAATTAACTTTAGTCGATCGTCAAGCCGAGATATCGATGTTATCGACGTACTGGAGGAAATTGAAGATCTTCCTGACATCATACCACCAGCATCGCCTTCTCGTATTGAACCATCGCAAACATTTACCAATGTCAGGCCATCGGGCTCAAGGGATGAACGTCGCAGAAAGCCATACAGTCGTCCTCCCAGAAACAACAAAGTTACTTCATCTAATGTCGAAAGTCGTCAAACAAATTGTGAAACTAGCGACAGTAATTTGCTACTATCGCACTTGGACATGCTCAAGTCTCAGTATTGTGAAAAGGCGTGGAATTCTACTAAGTACAACAATTCGTCATTAAACGCAACCTTCAACGAACTGGTTAGCAGTTTGGAAAACGCTGCTACTTTGCATCGGCGAGCTATGAACAAACTTGCTTCGCTACAAAGAGCTGAAGAGAAGAAAATGTCTGAAGCTAACGAGAGCCGACTTCGTCGAACCTTAGATATTAGTCAGAGAGAGGAGATTCGCCAAGAACTAGAACAGTGCGTGATTTGCTACTCTGAGAAGAAGAACGTTGTTATTGTACCATGCGGACACTGTTTCTGTAACACATGTGCTCTACAAATGGGAGAACGCTGCGGATTTTGTCGAGAGATCATGCACGACGTTGTAAAAATGAATTTTACAAATTAAATTTGTTTGAAATTTGCCTTTTTGTTTTGTCATATTTCAGATGATCGAACGTCCCTTTCATACCATATCAACTTCACAAAATGTGCTTTTTGCAAGTCCTAAGAATTTTGCAAACTTTGTTTCTCTCCGATCGACCATCGACGAGAGAAGCAGTTAGAAAGTCTAAAGTCTTAAGAGACTTCCTCGAAAGTGGAAATCGAGTTTACATACCGACAACTGTAAGAGAACCGCAGACTCGGATCATCACGACAGTTTGATTTGTAAACAGATTTTGCATCGACATCTGCCAACTTGGCTTTGCTTGTGATGTTATAGAATAAATTCGGAATTCTGAATTAATGTGTTTGGTTTGGTTTTCACATCGTGAACGTTTGACGAATTCCAACAGAAACATAATTAATATCATCCGATTGAACATGTTTTATCAGATACCGACAACAGTCAGAGCTGTTTCGAATATTTTTCACTTTCATAACAGTGCAGCATTGTAGACTTTATGTGCTATCCTGTAAGTACAGTTTGACTGATAATAAAAGTAATCTATTTCAAATACACATATTTAAATCCACTCACAGATAAGTTTTCTCATTCTATCAACAATTTTCAAACAAAGAAGTTATGAAGCGAAAGAGAGAGACAATAACGTTATGGGATGCAGCTCAAGTTCATAAGCACAAAACGTTCAAGAAATGGATCGACAACATCAGGCGATGCGAATATCAAATCGATGACCATCCGTGCGAACGATATTCGACGAGCGATATAGAGATCACTAAAATTCAGAAGCTCGATTCTGCTCCCACGAAAGTGATGACTACATTTATGGTTGGACTGCGACCTACGAAACATCAGAAACGAATCTTAAATGAGATGATCAAAGTCAACAATCACTGCTACAACTGGTGTAACTTCATAGTGAAGGAGAAAGGAGTGAAACCAAACATGTACGACCTCCAGAAAATTGTAGCCAAGACAAACTCTGAAAGTGTTCCAGCTGAATATCGAATGAACGTGAACGACGACTGGAATTTTGAGAACAAGATGAGCAACATCAAAGTGACTTCGTGTAAGAACTATTGCGCGATGCACAAGGCTACTCGCAACCGAATGAAGAAGCAAAACGTGGAGCTTAAAGACAAATCGTTGTCAACTCTCGAAGGAAGTTTTCAAATTCAGAAAAAATACATAAGACTCCTTACTGAGAGAGACAGTGACGATGCCGCATTTCTGAAGAATCACATCAGCTTCATGAAAAGTAACTTCTTGTTTCCAAATGAAAAAACTCCGAAGAATGAAACGTTTATCAAACTGTCGAAGAAAGTTGATCGTCTTCCACCCTTTGATCACGATGTGAGAATCACAAAAAGAGCGAATGGAAAGTTCGTCTTACAGATTCCTTGTGATTCAAAATTCACGAGACGCCATTCTTCTCCAAAGGATGCAATGTGCGGAGTCGATCCAGGTGGTAGAACATTCGCAACAGTGTATGATCCAACAGAATGTATTGCTTATCAAGTTGGTACTGTTGAGGACAAACAACGTGTGATACGGAAACTTCATGATAAAATTGACAACACACAAGCGCATCTGCAGAGAGCAATCGAAAAAAATCAGCAGAAAGCCAAAGGAGAAAGAACAACACAGCTAAAGAAACTTCACTTGAAACTGAAAACATTCGTTGATGATATTCATCTTAAACTGTCTTCGCATCTAGTGAAAAATTATAACTACGTGGCGCTGGGGAAGATTGGAGTATCGTCGATAGTTCGAAAGGATCGGCCAAACCATCTAGCTAAACGTGCAAATCGGGATCTACTTTGCTGGAGCCACTTTAGGTTTCGGCAAAGACTGTTACATCGAGCAAATGGAACTGCTTGTAACATAGTAGTTCAAGACGAAGCCTACACTTCAAAAACATGCGGAATGTGTGGTACAAGAAATAACAAACTTGGCTCAAGTGAAACATTTGTTTGTGAGAATTGTACTTTCGAGACTCATAGAGATGTCAATGGTGCTAGGAACATATTGCTAAAATCTTTGAAGATGCATCCATTTGAGTAAACTTTTCATCATCCAGTTGGGGTCGATTTAAACCCAATCTGGGTAGGAATTTCCTTAACCGATAAAATTGAGTCATACCTGCCTGAGTTGAGGGAGGAATTCCAATAGAAAAGTCAGTAGGGGGAGCTAGGATGACAAAGTTGGCGAAATGAACTCAACTCTGTTGTTAATTTTTCAGTCATTAGAAAGCGCTTTGCACGAAGGAACGACATATCCTTCGGTCAAAACTTTTTCTATAATTTGTCAAAGTGATATTGTCAAATTGAATTTGTCGACAACAACAATTGAAAACGAGGTACGATAAAACACTTCGAAAAAAAAAGAAACTGTAATTGGCTACAAAGAAAATATTGAAAGCAAAACAAACTCTAGACTGTCATTTCTTTGAATTTAATAAACATAGTAGTATATACCAATAGCAAGTTACAAATTACTAAGATCTCTTATTTCTTCATCAAACAAGTCTAGTCTGACAGAAATGACCTCACAGTTTGTCCAATCCATTTTCTACACAGCGGACACAAGTTTCTTTCTCGTTGACATGTCATAACGCAATCACCACAAAACGTATGTCCACAAGGCACTAGAGTCGTTGTTTTCTCGTTGACAGTACAGATAAGACATGTCATCAGATCTTGTCTTGCCCTCATCGTAGCATCCCTGACAGCTTGTTCCAGCGCAATCTCAAATTCTGCTCGTTGCTTCTGCTTTTGCTTCAAGTTCGTGCTCTTCTATCAACAGTTTGTTGATCGACTCGAAACACTCTTTCTCAAACCGCCTGCTTTCTTCGATCGTGTTAACAATTTCCTTATGCATATTATAGTCTATATTCCTCGGTATACTCTGTCTTCGCAGCATATCTGGTCTTCGGACTATGTAACATTTTCTCCTTTGTCTCCTACGATCGGCCAAATCGCTCGTACACCGGCTCATCGTTGTTGTGTGTTTTTATCAAGGGAAGACAAAATTATGCGACTGCTCTCTTCGAGTGCTAGAATCAGAATGACTCCAAAGATCTTCTAATCTACGAAACTGGATAAACCAACCAATCGGATGACATGGTGGCGCTGCAAACAGGAGTATAAAATCTCGATACAGCTTCTTAGAGAAGTTAAAGTTATTCTAACCATCAGAAACCATGGCAGAAAATCAACACATCTTTGACCATATGAAATACGGGACCTGCGAAGTTTGTCATATTCCAACGTTCTTGGAGTGTCGAGACTGCGCTTGTATTCTCAGGGAGATGAACGAAGATCACAACTGTCCCGAGGAATGCACACTAGCCATAACGCCTGTGTTGTGTGACGAGTGCGAACACTTGTAAGTTTCGACGAACGATCGTTCATTTTTCAACTTGAGAGTCAGATTCAGAGCGATTCGTTTGACGGTCGATGATCATTGCTGGGACATATCTCGTAACTAGCATGAACTTATTTGGATCAATATGTTTTTTTTTCTGTTGCAGGAGAATACAGATTATTCGCCTGAGACGAAGAGCGGCTGGAGCGTAAGAAGAAAGAAGAACAAGCAAAGAAGTCATTTGATTCTTTGTATTTATTGTATCTGAATAAACAAAACGTTGAAACACAAACAACAGTTTATCGTTTTTGTACCTCCCCAATCTCAAGTCAACCAAACTGATTGATTCCTCCACAATTTGCCGACTTGCCCCAGAAGTTATGTCTATAATTTCTAGGAAGACCAAATGCGCCTAGCTTGAAGTTGCTTCTTCCCACGATATCCCCGTCAGTCCCAAGGATTTTTAGATAAGGACAATCCGTTGAAAACTTATCATGTTCCACCAGTGGATCGTCGTTCGTCTCCCAACTGTACAACTTTAGCCCGCATGAGAAGCAATAAACAACATCCGCGGTCCCCGAATAATAAAGTCCTGCTTTCGCCAACGAGAATTTGTCTGGCCTTAACTGCTTATTCCAGGTGTCGAACGTTCTCAATCGTTGTTCGAATAAGATCATGTTCTTGTTCTGACATGGAATACTGTCAACAAGATCAGAGGGTTGATTTGACGAGTAAGACATTTTAGAACAGTTGACAATTTATTCAAGACCATTCTTAAATAGTACAAAACAACAAAAACAGCGATAGTAAATTATAAACGTCTCTCTTTCTCAGAACAAATGTGACTGTCCACCTTTTCCGGCGAATGTTTTACCAACGAATGCACCAGCTGGTATGTTTGAATTTGGTGGAAGTGGCGTTGACGACATTGGTCCGAAGTGAAATATTGATTGAGCGGTTGTCGTCGCAGCTGTAGTCGTAGCAAAGTTTGACCCTCCTGTCAATGCAGCACATGTCGCTGTTGACGTTGGAGTAGGATGATTATTCTGTCCCACACTGGTTGTTCCGAAGCCTCCGAATCCGCCAAATCGAAATCCAGTTGGTATTGTCGAAGTAGATGTCGATGTTGACGTTTGAGCTGGAAGATTATTCTGTCCCACACTGGTTGTTCCGAAGCCTCCTAGTCCGCCAAAACGGAATCCACTTGATGTAGCTGATTTTGAATTTCTGCCATTGTCGATCTCATCAAAGTTTGGTCTGACAGCTCCGACAGAAGGCTCGGTGTAACCAACGATCTTCAAGTAAGAACAGTCCGGCGACCACTTTTCATGCTCGCTCCATGGCTCATTGCTAACTTCCCAATCGTGCAGACAGATACGACAATTAAAACAGTAAACCCTGTCAGACTTGCCGGTGTATACAAATCCAGCTTTTGCAAGATCGTGTTTGTAAGGTGTAAGCTGTTTTGGCCAAGTGTCGAAGGATTTCAAGCGATCCTCAAATAGCATATGGCTGCTTTTCCTCAAGGGTAAAGCGTCAGTCGTGTCCATCGAAGCAGTTAAAAGAGCGTTTGACATGTTGCCTGATTTTTAGAACGTGATACTATACTTAAATTGTTTCATCTTTAAATATTCGAAAAAGTGAATCAACATTTTAAACTATATTTCTTTTTATTTGTTACCTATTTCGTTGCAAAAATGTGATTTTCTAAAGATTTCTTCGGTCTAGCAGTTTTAATTATTTAAGAAAATCTATTTTAAGTGAATCAAACACAAAATTTATTCATTCGACTCCAGTAGTTTTGTCAGACAGAATTTTACATCATTCCTTGTCATGAAACGAAAGAGAGAGGTAATAACATTGTGGGATGCAGCTCAGGTGCATAAGCATAAAACGTTCAAGAAATGGATCGACAACATCAGACGATGCGAATATCAAATCGATGACTTTCCATGTGAGCGGTATGCAACAAGCGATGTTGAGTTTGCCAAGATTCAAAAGTTGGATCAATCTAGTAAAAAAGTGATGACTTCCTTCTCAGTAGGACTTCGACCAACTAAACATCAGAAACAAATACTGAACGAGATGATCAGAGTCAGCAATCATTGCTACAACTGGTGCAACTTCCTAGTGAAGGAAAAGGGTTTGAAACCAAACATGTACGACCTCCAGAAATTTGTAACAAAGACTAACGCTGATAGTGTACCTGCTGAATATCGAATGATTGTCAATGATGACTGGTATTTTGACAACAAGATGAGTACCATCAAACAGACTTCGTGTAAGAACTATTGCACGATGCACAAGGCGACAAGAAATCGAATGAAGAAGCAGAATGTAGAGCTTAAAGATAAATCGCTGTCAACTCTCGAAGGAAGTTTTCAAATTCCACACAAATTCATAAGACTCCTTACTGAGAGAGATACTGACGACGACCAAATTCGAAAAAAGCACATTATGCCTGATAATTTCTGGAGAACGAGGAAGGATAACATCAAAGAAAGATTTCTAAAACTCTCTAAAAATGTCGATCGACTTCCACCGATTGATCATGATGTGAGAATAACAAAAAGAGCAAATGGAAAGTTCGTTCTCCAAATTCCCTGCGATTCGAAGTACACAAGGCGACATTCAACTTCAAAGGACGCAATGTGCGGAGTCGATCCTGGGGGAAGAACGTTTGCTACAGTGTACGATCCCACTGAATGTATTGCTTACCAAGAGATGTCAATGGTGCGAGGAACATACTTCTGAAGTCACTCAAACAATTTCCTTTTGAATAAACTTCATCATCCAGTTGGGGTCGATTCAAACCCGAACCGGATAGGAGTTTCCTTTACCGATGAATAGAGTTAAAGAACGTTGACCGATTGCCACCTATCGAACACGATCTTAAAATCGAGAAGAGAATAAATGGAAAGTTTGTTCTTCACATTCCATGTGACTCAAAGTACACTCGACGTTCATATTCTCCGAAAAATGCAATGTGCGGTGTCGATCCTGGAAGTCGATCTTTCGCTACAGTTTACGACCCAACCGAGAAAACCGCCTATCATGTCGGAACAAAGAAGGACAAGCAACGTGCAATTCCAGAACTTCAGCGAAAAATCGACAGTGCAAAGGCAGCTTTGGAACGTGCTATTGAACATAATCATGAACAGGCTATTGACGAACGAACAGCTCAACTGAAAAAACTTCAGTTTAAATTAGATACGTACGTGTCGGACGTACACCTGAAGTTGTCGTCGCATTTGGTAAGAAACTACAATCACATTGCGATAGGAAAATTTGATCAATCATCACACGATCGGATGCCATGGAACCATCAACGGTTTCGAGAAAAGCTATCACATCGGGCGAAAGGAACAGGGTGCAATGTGGTCATTCAGGATGAAGCTTTCACCTCAAAGACATGCGGTGTATGTGGAAATATGAACAAGAACCTGGGGTCAAGCGAGACATTTAGATGTGACGCTTGTACATACGAGACTCATCGTGATGTCAACGGTGCTAGAAACATCCTTTTGAAGTCATGTAAAATGTTTCCATTTGAGCAATGTCAATAAAATGTTCTAAACTGTTTGTCAGATCTTGTTGTCATTTCTGTTTTACAAACTGCTTTAGTCATATACCAATTCAGAACCGATCCTCAAACCCATTCTCGAAGCAAAGTTCACGGTAGAAAAGTCCCACTTAACAATACGACCGCCAGCTCGGTGACAAAATTGACAGAGAGCCGATTTTACTTTGCTGACGGTTTTGAGATTAGTGACTGAATCTTTTACTTCATTCATGACAAATAAGTCACCCCTTTGACATACTTGCTCGACGGTTTCGGAATTAGTGACTGAATCTTTTACTTCATTCATGACCAATGAGTCACCCCTTTGACGTTCTTGCTCGACGGTTTCGATTGTGACTTAACCTTTGACGCCATTGATAACTCATATTCGACCCCTTTTGATGTTCTCTCGATTGTTGCTATATTGCTGACTCTTTGTGACTGAAATCGTTGATCTCTTCTTCGACTTGAAAAATTCATCGTTCCTTCGACGAGTCATCTCTCGCAGCTCTCTCAACTAGGTTATCTAAACGTATAGCCAAAAAACCCAATATAAAAGGGAAGTTTGTTCAGGAAACGAAAACTACATGCATCGTAATGGGAATAGAGCAAAAAGGAATGTTTGGACACGGTGGAGGGAATTTAGCTTTGGAATTGTATATCGAATGAGGACTTGGAACGATGGGTTACGACGAAGGACAAGACGAAGTAGGTAAAGTAATGATAAAACTTTTATTTGGAATAACACAGTTTAGAATCCATATGGCAATGATGCAAAGTCATCGGTTCTGACTCGCTTGTCAAACACTATTCTGTAGTCTTTCGTGACTGTTCGAGTAAGAAGTGTAGTGGTCGTCTTGTTTCGACAGATCTTCGAAGAGTCGATGACGGTAACAACGTCGTTGGTGTCTCCAGACTTCACCATCTGTTCAACTGTAGAGAAGTTGATCAACAACTGATTATTGTGATTCAACGTGATACCGCGAATCTTGCAGCAAGTTTGAGTTCCATCTTCGTTCGGATGTTGTAACCTATACGCATAGTTTTTCGGTCCTCCTGAGACGAAAGATAGAATGGCATTGTTGGGAGTTTCGTCTGTAAGATCTCCGAGGAAATCACCTAAGGGTGGTTTCATTTCTCCTTCTTTTGAGGAGAAGATGACCGAATCGGTGTCCACGTACAACACTCGCCGGTTTAGTGGCTCAATAATATCATAAAGTTTCAACCTTGCCTGAGCTGTGGTGTAAGCAGCAACGATGACATTTGTCTTACCAGAAATTTCTTGAAAGTCTTCGTTGTGCTTCCAGTGCATCGCCATCATCTTATCGTTTACAAAGTTTAATCCTGTTACCTTTGAGGAACTGTTGGTTAGTTTCTCAAACAAGGCGGACGGTTCCTTCACGTAACTGACTTGAGTCATATTATCGCGTTGACCAAATTTGCCCCAAAAACTGTTCAACATGAGTTTTGCCAAGGCTCGCTTTCCGGGATTATGTTCGATCTTGTCATACTCAAGGTCGATACCTTCCTTTTCCTTGTAATTCTCAATGTATCTCAGTTTCTCTTCCTCTGTCGAACACCATGCTGGCCAACCCGAAGCTTCTTGTTTCAACTTAAGAAATGTATTGACATATTCCGCAAACACTCCTTGACTCTCATCGTCGTAAGTATCATGTAGCGAGATGTCATTGAAATGCCAAACTTCGTAGATAGTCTCAACGTGATATCCTTTTAGAACAGCTTTCTTTAGTTCGTCCGTAACCCAAGTTCCAACCAATGCTCGTTGATCACTTGAATGCGGACATGGTGTTTGCAGCTTCTGTTCTGCACATGTCCGACAGAGAGCAAACAACAACTTGTCGTTGACTCGGCAGGGAAGAACTGGCAGATACAGTTTCCTAGGTGGTATAACCTTGCATTTTATCAGGCCTTCGTAGCAAGAAAGATCCTGAAAGTTCTCGGTAATGATTTCTGGATGACCAAGTGGCACTTTTCCGTTTTTGTTGATGAAAGGATACAACGAAGTGAAGTCGTAGTAAGAGATGTCTTCTCCTTCAGAAGCTTCTTTGAACAGAGTAAAAGTTTCAGTCCTTCCTCCATAGAAGGCATCTCTCGGTTGCAACGGTGTCACGATGTCAAGTTCTTCTAAGAATTTTTTCAGAAGAACATCTTCTTTTGCCAACTTGTCAAACTCTGATTCCCACATCAATCTGTATGTGTAGCCTTGTTCCTCTATGAACTTCTTTTTCTTTATCGTTCGTTGATACAACTCACCCATCGTTGTCTGATTAACAGGATTAATCGTGTCTGCAGAAAACATGTCTGGATTGCCATGCCAAAAATCTCCGTGGAACTCCAAAACTATTTTTTCACCTTCTCTTGTCTCGTAATATCCATCGACTTTGTACCTGCCGATCATTTTCTCTCCTCCGTTCCTAGCATGTCGAATGGGATAACCGGTAGTGTGCGAAATGTAATTGATCCACTGCAAAGCCTTTGCCGACTGCATTTGCTCCGGATTGTATCCTCGGGCTGGAATGATTCCAATCGTCATCGGTCTCAGAAACTTTCTTCTAAACACAAGATTGCAAGCAGCTGCGATTGTCGAACACTCCGAAATAGGATCGACGCCGGTGATGCTCAAGAAGTCGTTTCGAAATCTGAGAACGCATTTTCGCAGGATGTCGACATCTGAGCGGCAGTATTTCAAAATCTCTTTTTGGAAGTCGAAGCGATCCTTCCCATGTTGGTCGTACCAGACGTCAAACTTCTTTCTTTGCTCTGGCATCATCGCATCGGGATTGTAGTACGACCTTTCTGGCAAGTGTTTTAGAATCGCGGTTTGGTTTTCCTTTCTGTTGAAAAGATGTGGAAAGAAGCCTTTCGCCAGTTCGTCGAAACCGAACGTCGCTGGAAGTTTAGCCAGAGCCATAGGTAGAAAGTTCAGCGAATCAATCATTCTGATCTTACATCGTTTGACGATCAGAGACATAGTCTTCGTTCCGTTTGGGATCACTTTCGGCTCTACACCATTCTTGTACAGATATTTGAGAATAGGATATGAATCATAGCCTTGGAAGTTGTGACAGAGAACAGTAGCTCCAAAATTTTGACTAAATAACCACTGACAAAACTCATCGCTTACATTTAAACCACTGAAGACATATTCGTTCTTCCCACAGTAGGCACATTCGCTGTGTTCATTGACTTCGTTGTTCATGCAAACAGTACATACTTTGTGAGCCACACAGAGATTTGGTTCGTGTTGGAAAGAACCACACGTACTTTCTCGGCAGTTAGAACATTTTCCGCGTTCGTCAGGCAAGTATCCTTTTGGACATACTATCTTATCGTCCTGTGAACATTCGAAGTCGAAGAATACGAACACTTTTCTTTCGACCTGATTTTTCATCGAAGGTACGTCGGGAAGCATAAAACACTGGTGGTCAGACGGAAAGAAATCTTTACATACCTTACAGAACTTTTCTCCACATTGATGCTCACTTGATCGCTTTTTTAACTTGATGAACTGATCGCAATGTCTGCAAACGACGTAGGAGTTGCATGTGGAGTTTCCTTTTGGTGTCGTCTTCTTGTGAAGAGCGAAACATTCATTGCCTTTGAATACACGATTACAATCAGCACAGGATATCCATTCGAACGTAACAGAATTGTCCTGGTGTATCTTGTAGCACGAACGACATGTGTTAGTGCATCTGTGCGATGCCTTGTAATCGTAGCCCATAAGGCATTCATGACAATAGTAACTTTTTGAAACAAACGCAGGCATGCTCGTGATGATGTCAAAATGTTCATCGTGTAGGTACAGATAGATTTTCTTCTCGGCTCTTGGACCACTGTAGATGACGGTGTTCAAGTGTTCCTTCGAAACCACGAATATCTGATAATCTGGTAGAACACCTTGAAATTTCTGGATTTCCTCGATACCACAGTTTCCGATCGGAACGTCTGCCATACGGTGAAGTTCAAAAGCGAGTTCTTCTTGAGGATGAAATCCTTTCCTAATCTTTTCCCATTCGGCGTGATTATCGATTCGCGCTTTAGCTGTCACGATCGCTCTTGCACAGCACAAATTGTCATTATTCTGCAGCTGAATGATGCAGCGCTTCGTTCTGATGAATCGGTCGATATCAACAAATTTAGTGTAGTTTCTGACACCACCTACTGGCATCTCAACTCGAGTGAGTTCAACTTTCACTGAATGCTTGAATAGCAGATTCTCTTTTGACTGGTAAACTCTCTCTGCGTCTGTAAACAACTGTTCTGCAGAGAGCTTCTTTACAAGAAGAAATGGTGTGCTTACACGACTCTCATTCTCGCCACCTTCTATACTCATCTGAACATAGTCTGTCGTTTTGAATCCAGAAGTTACATCTCCAATCACTGAATTGACAAGCGCTGCCGACTGATGTTGACCATCAGCTGCATTGTCAAACTTGACTTCATTGAATCGAAGTCTGTAGCTAGAAAAAGTTGTCAGGAAATTCAGATTTTTCTTCTCCTCGATTTTCTCCAGAGTAAAAGTTTGTTCTGGCATGTCGACTGAATCGTCTGTTACTCTAGTCTTGTGAACTCTTTTGACATGCCTCAATAAGCTGTCACTTCGACCGAATACATAACCGCACACATCGCATTGATGATTTGTTTCTGTTGAATGAGAATCGATATGACGCTTCAAATTGTCTTTTCTCGAGAACGTTTTCTGACAAATTTTACAAATAAGTGTTCTCCAGTGATCTTGCTGCCGACGATGTTGAGCAAGTAAGCTCATCTTTGAGAACCTTTCTCCGCACTGGGTACATGTATGAATCATGATTTGAGGTATAATTCGTAAACTAATTTTTTTTCTGAAATACTTTTTTCTCACCAATTTTCTTTCCAGGGTATCTACCACGAATTTAAACAAAACAAACATCATCAATGGCAAGTAGACATCAATAGTTGTAAATTAGACACATTTAACGGACTACATTGGTTTGACACCGGCATATTTTTTCTTTATAGAAGACAACGCATTGTATGCTAAATCGATATTTATTAGATCATACATAGTAGCATGAATTGCATAGCGTTTCCCGCCCAAGAAACGAGTCAACACTACTCAGCTTTCGACAAACTGGTTAAAAGTCCAGCCGTAAGGAACGGTTGAGTAACCTTCTGTTCGGACTCGTAAGTCGAAGTCAATTCTACAATCTTTAACTGTGCAACTCTCTTGAACGTTTCTCTCCTCTTTAGTACTCTTCAAAAGACGATCTAATGTCGATGCGTCAATTGTTAGTTTTCTTTTAGAGTTTAACGTTATTCCTCGCATCTTGCAGCATGTTTCATTTCCCTCTTCGTTCGGTTTGTTAAGATTGTAAGCAAAAGTTTTCGGTTTTGCGCTAACAAAAACTTGAATGCCGTTATTCTCGGCTTCATCAGAAAACTCTCCACTGAACTCACCGATTTCAGGTTTCCAGTCACCTTTTCCTTTTTCAAAAGTTTCCAAGTCCATCGGTCTTCGGTTTTGCAGGAACCAACCTCGAAGGAACAAACTCTTCCATACGGCTGCCGGTTTCGCGTGTGTAATAGAGATGCTTCAAAGTATGAAGATGAGCTCTTTTACCCGATGCAAAGTATCGGCCACCACACTCGCACAAGAATTGCAGTCTACTAACTTCTTCGGACATGTTTGCAAGAATGTGAAGCTGCGGACTTGCGGAGCCTTTTATATGCGACGAGAGTTGGTTTGACGAATATTTCTTAAGAATAGTTATCATATCAGTATCATGAAAAAAAATATTACAGTGAGTGTTTCTGAAAGTTTTTTCAACAAACTACAATATGAAACGAAAGAGAGAAACCATAACGTTGTGGGATGCAGCTCAAGTTCATAAGCACAAAACTTTCAAGAAATGGATCGACAACATCCAGAGATGTGAATATCAAATCAAAGACATTCCCTGTGAAAACTATTCAACGAGGGATATAGAGATTACCAAGATTCAGAAAATGGATTCCTCAACAGCAAAAGTGATGACTTCTTTTTCAGTCGGACTTCGACCTACGAAACACCAGAAACGAATCTTTAACGAAATGATCAGAGTCAACAATCACTGTTACAACTGGTGCAACTTCCTAGTGAAGGAGAAAGGAATGAAACCAGATGCATTTTCGCTGATGAAAATTGTAGCCAAGACAAACTCTGAAAGTGTCCCGGCTGAGTCTCGAATGAACGTGAACGACGATTGGTATTTTGAGAACAAGATGAGCAACATCAAACAGACTTCGTGTAAGAACTATTGCGCGATGCACAAGGCTACTCGCAACCGTATAAAGAAGCAAAACGTGGAGCTCAGAGACAAATCGATGTCAACTCTAGAAGGAAGCTTTCAAGTGCAGAAACGATTCGTACGAATCCATAATGAAAGAGATAGCGATGATTTGACGTTTCGGAAAAATCACATCTCGGTCATGTCAAATAACTTTTTGTTTCCAAATCAAAGAACTCCGAAGGATGAAAAGTTCATCAAACTGTCGAAGAATGTTGATCGTCTTCCACCCATTGAACACGATGTGAGAATCACAAAAAGAGCAAATGGAAAGTTCGTTCTCCAAATTCCTTGTGATTCGAAGTACACAAGGCGACATTCAACTCCAAAGGATGCTATGTGTGGAGTCGATCCTGGTGGTAGAACGTTTGCTACAGTGTATGATCCAACTGAATGTATTGCTTACCAAGTCGGTACTGTTGAGGACAAAAAACGTGTAATAAGAAAGCTTCACGATAAGATCGACAAGACACAGGCGCATCTGCAGAGAGCAATCGAAAAGAATCAAGAAAAGGCTAAACAAGACAGAACGGCACAACTAAAGAAGCTACATTTGAAACTAAAGACTTTTGTTGATGACATTCACCTAAAACTATCTTCATATCTTGTGAAAAACTATAACTACGTGGCTCTGGGGAAGATTGGAGTTTCTTCGATAGTTCGAAAGGATCGGCCGAAGCATCTAGCTAAACGTGCAAATCGGGATCTACTCTGTTGGAGTCATTACAGATTTCGACAAAGGTTGATTCATCGAGCGAATGGAACTTCTTGTAACATAGTAGTGCAAGACGAATCCTACACTTCAAAAACATGCGGAATGTGTGGTACAAGAAATAACAAACTTGGCTCAAGTGAAACGTTTGTTTGTGAGAAGTGTACTTTCGAGACTCATAGAGATGTCAATGGTGCGAGGAACATACTTCTGAAGTCACTCAAACAATTTCCTTTTGAATAAACTTCATCATCCAGTTGGGGTCGATTCAAACCCGAACCGGATAGGAGTTTCCTTTACCGATGAATAGAGTTAAAGAACGTTGACCGATTGCCACCTATCGAACACGATCTTAAAATCGAGAAGAGAATAAATGGAAAGTTTGTTCTTCACATTCCATGTGACTCAAAGTACACTCGACGTTCATATTCTCCGAAAAATGCAATGTGCGGTGTCGATCCTGGAAGTCGATCTTTCGCTACAGTTTACGACCCAACCGAGAAAACCGCCTATCATGTCGGAACAAAGAAGGACAAGCAACGTGCAATTCCAGAACTTCAGCGAAAAATCGACAGTGCAAAGGCAGCTTTGGAACGTGCTATTGAACATAATCATGAACAGGCTATTGACGAACGAACAGCTCAACTGAAAAAAACTTCAGTTTAAATTAGATACGTACGTGTCGGACGTACACCTGAAGTTGTCGTCGCATTTGGTAAGAAACTACAATCACATTGCGATAGGAAAATTTGATCAATCATCACACGATCGGATGCCATGGAACCATCAACGGTTTCGAGAAAAGCTATCACATCGGGCGAAAGGAACAGGGTGCAATGTGGTCATTCAGGATGAAGCTTTCACCTCAAAGACATGCGGTGTATGTGGAAATATGAACAAGAACCTGGGGTCAAGCGAGACATTTAGATGTGACGCTTGTACATACGAGACTCATCGTGATGTCAACGGTGCTAGAAACATCCTTTTGAAGTCATGTAAAATGTTTCCATTTGAGCAATGTCAATAAAATGTTCTAAACTGTTTGTCAGATCTTGTTGTCATTTCTGTTTTACAAACTGCTTTAGTCATATACCAATTCAGAACCGATCCTCAAACCCATTCTCGAAGCAAAGTTCACGGTAGAAAAGTTCCACTTAACAATACGACCGCCAGCTCGGTGACAAAATTGACAGCGACAAAGTTAACATTCACACACTGATGTATTTTCACGTCTCTATTTGCGTTGCGTTCAGACTATAAATCTTGAACACAAATATCCATTTAGACAAAGCAATTAAATCATTTTGTTCGTTTTACAAATTTGTAACACAATATTACGTTCGCTTTAATTAAATCTTTAATTAAATTGTTATTGTAAACTGCGGTGAAAAGACTTATAGAATACTGTTTCAACTTCAAAAGATGTTGATTAATACGTACAATGTATAATCATTTGTTGCTACTATCATATTACACCTTATTCTGTTAACTAATCAATTTTGATGTTGCTTTTGGTATTTCCTTGTAGCATTTTTCCTTACTTTATCATAATCTTTATCATTGTGTTTAGTTTAGTCAGCATTTCCCTTGTTCTACCCGAAAATAAGGGTACGATATTATGAACGCTTTGTCTGTCCATTTTCCTTCCGTCAAAAACAAAACTGTTTAGCGCCTGAACTAATTTTTGTCAAAGCCTCCTAGCCCTGGTTTGACGAACATTCTAAAGTTATCCAAATCAGAAATTGCCTAGACTGAGTGTCGTGCGTTTGAACTTACTTATTGTCTAATATCTTTCTTGCGTTGTAAAAAAAAAAGTAATATATGCATATCAGGAATCTCCACACTCACAAAACTCAGCCTCCCCACGCAGCGAAAAAAGAAGAGAGGAAGAGAGAGAGAGAGCATGTTTTTTTATAAGTATGTCAATTCAAATAGGACGCCAAAACAATTAACGAAGAAGGGAACTTTTGGGGATACGGCCTTGGAACGGTCATTGCCACTGGGGTTTTAAACCAGGTTCTAGGGTGCACCAACCTCACACTTGCCCCAACAGGTAATGTTTAAAATCAGAGCAAATATAATTTAATCCGCATATATTTTTGGTGATGCGATTTGAGCCAAACGTTACTTTTAGATGAAGTGTTGCGTGTAAAAAACTTAAACTTAATTTACATGACATTACATTAACAGGCTCAGTTAAACCGCGCCTACAATATTTTCATATTATTCGTGATCGATGTCATACAAATATATTGTAACATACAAATATACATACTTCGATTCACCAGATAGACGGTAAAATAAATATAAGCCAGTTGAAATATTGAAACACACTTTTCTCATTTTGTTTAAAAGTTATAAAGTTGAGTTTACACTCCATCTCTTTTTTTTTCGTGATATTTGGGCCTGATTATTTCAATAAGTACATGAACGTATAATGATTATGTTTTCTAATTGACTTGACCTATTTTCTCTTGTACATAAAGGCACTTATTTAGATGAAAGTATTTTTTTGCAAAAACATTTTTGCATATTATCGAATAAACACCGTACTGTCGGAATCTCTAGATTAATAAATTGGTTTTAAATTGGATTGCTATCGAAATCTTACCTTTTATTTGCTCAACTAACACGAAATAGTAGAGTATCTATTTAAGCAATATACTGAGAAGCACGTTTAACGTTGTTATGTTGGTTTGAATGTGTGCTTGTTTTTTTCGAGGCGAAAGGAAAGAGAAATGGGGCAGATTGAGCGGGTAGTACCCCAGGGGGGAACGAATATTTAAATCTCATGTTTGCATAAAAATATAACGACCTTTACTCCTACACCACTGCTAAGTAACAAGCTATCACCTCGTGCAATAAAACCAATCAAACAAGGCTTTAAATAACTAGAAATAATTATGATGACTTTTACATTACTTCGTTTAGTGAAATGCAATATAATAAGTCTCCGCAAGTAAACAAGAGTAAAAATATGAACCCTTTGTATATAACATTTCTTCATTGTACTTCAAAACGTTTTTGATCAGCGCATTATATGATATTGGCGGAAAGTGTCTGCTTCTGTCTGAGAAGTTAAGCGAGCATGGGTTTTTATATTATCACTTTTCTTTAAATATACCACACACAAGTAACGAAAATGAGAAGCCGAAGGCTAACCGGATATTCACGGTTGGCTACAAAATATTTTGAAACTTTAGAAAAGAAAATCGGAGGGCACCAACGATGGAACGGTCAGTGGCCAAACAATGTCGCTGGTGGTTTAAACTTGCAGGTTCTAGGGTGCATCAACCTCAAGCTTGCCCCAACAAGTTCTCATATAATCAACCACAAGTCTTGTTGCAGTACAAATATGTATTATTAATGTTTTATCGTATCATCTTTCGTTAATTACTTCTTCATTCAGTTTAAAAAAATAAATCCCCCTATTGTTTTCTAGGTTGAACCAAAGAAAATCCAATTCCTATAAACTTCAATGTTAAATTCCCAATATTCAATGTACATTTAACATGATTTCTATCATCTTAATTTCTAGACAACCATTTATTGCTGTGAAGATCGGCATTTGATCTATTCAAATTCACACAGGAAATTGGGGGTTAACTTACTTGTAAGAAAGTTACTGATCTTTAACCGAACAGACTCTATTTCAAACGCTTTCAAAAGTTTGCAACATGCAAATATTATATTTATCCGAATACTGACAGCAGTTTTAAGAAAATAAATGTGTTTACAAAAGTTTTCAGTATTTAAAATTTCTATTTACTTTACATAATATTAACCATCACAAGAAAGAAAAAAGACAAAAAGAAATGCTGGATGTGACCATTCCTGATAAGCATATTTCGCTTGTTACATTTGAAGATAGTATTTGCTTACCCCAAAGGAATTCGTTGGAAAGAGGAAGTAAAGTATTGCATTTTAAATTAATTTCATGACAGGAAGAAAAACCCAACAGTTAAATCCCATTTCCGTAATCGCATGCGATTGAAAGATAATTTGTAGCAAAATAAAAATTAACAAACAGCAAAACATATTTATCTGTTTAAAATATCCAGTCATTTTCTTTGAACTGTTATCAACTTACATAAAAGTCATCCCATGTTGGATAAGGTTTGTTGCATTATTGGTAAAACAAGGAAGCAGTCTTCCTTAACTGTTAGTTTGAATTTCTTTCGATGTTAGATCAGTCGTAACAGACGTCCGTGACTTATTTAGAAATAATGGAAAGGCCTTCTAAAACTGCAAATTGTTTCCGGCTTGTCAGGGATCACTTTAATAGCAATGATAGATGCTCTGCAGGCTGAAATGTCAGACCTTTTACATCATGTTAAAAGTACTCGCTGTTTTCAATCAATTCATAAGATAATTATTGACCAAACATACGTCGATATTGACAAAGTTCACTCCTCCTGAAAGTTACTGAGAAGAATAAGCTTTGATTTCAAAAGTAAGGTATAATTATAACTCTATCCATACATAATTAAAAGATGAAGTATGCATATCAGGAATGGCCATATTTAGAAAACAGTCATCCTACGCAGCCAGAAGGTAGAGAGGAAAAAGAGCATGGGTAATAAAATGATCAATTTCAAAATATACACCACAAACAACAATTAACGAGAGAGAGAGAGAGAGAGAGAGAACAAGAAGGGTAACCGCATTGGAACGGTCAGTGGCAAAACAACCTGAACCAACATCTTATTCATCACAGCAAGTACTGCCGCTCACAATGCGCTTACAATGCATTCGACAAAAAAGGACAAAAATCGCTCTACTGCAAAAGAGATCATAATCGTCATTATAATACACCTCACGGTTCGCTCCCAGCTAGAGGCACTATCATTTAAAATTCACAGTAGCGCTTTTTGTGCTGTGTGATGGCCGTAAAAAGTCTTCCCGTACATATAGACAGTACTGTTATTAGTAAAATAACCCGTTACCGATGTCATGCAGTGATTGTTTCGTATATCAGGGCTATCCGATCAACCATTTTGGGGGTTGTTCTATAGTTCAAAGAGACCCATACAGCCGCAACTTTTTATCTTGTAACAACTATCCTTTTATTATAGTTTCCTTTTTTCGGACCTGAACGTGATTGTAAATTAACTTTTTCCATTACTTTACGAGGTCAACCTTTATCAGACCAAGCCTACAATATTTTCGTATCTGTAGTGTACAATGGTTTCCAAATATCTCTTTCTATCATGGAAATGAACAACATTAGCGTTAGGAGTGTTGACGTGATACTTTTACTGTAATATCGGTCATTGGTATCATTTATAAGCCCCGCCCACTTTGACATAATATTTTCTTATGAAGCCCCTTGCCCTCACTTTTTCTCAAAATAGTCCAGCACAAGAGGACATTTTCCTTATTTTTATTTATCATAACCTTTTGCATATTGCTTCAAAATTGTCCTGCAAAAGAGTATATAAAGATAAAAAAAAACAGCTAATGAAACAAATTGAAGACTTTTTTCCGCGAACATTTCTTTCTTGCATGACACTGTTTTCAAATTAGGAAATATGTTTTGGATAATGTAGACTAGACTGGAAAAAACGTGTTTAACTGCTTCTTATTGTGCCGATATAGTTAAATGTTTAAACCAATGATGTTTAATGAACCGCCGAGTAAATGCCTAAGTTATTTTGGTTTTAGGTCTCTCCGAAAAATTAAATTGCTTTCTTGCTGGTGTTAAATTTTAACTGACTGAAGTAAGAAAAAGACAAAAAATAAGAGACTTTTGGTGTGTATATTTGGACGTTAAAAAGACAGAGACTAACAATTCTTTTTAATATGCCAGCTGGAGAAAGAGCATAAGTGGATTCTACAAATTGGAAGCCTGCGACCCCTTAATTTCAACTGTTCAAGAGAGCAGATTTTTAGAAATTTCCCAACGATATATTACTAGACAAACTAATTTTCGTTAAGAAATTTTATAATCACTCATGATATGTCTTTGATATTTCAGTATATTTTGTAATGGATCAAAAGTGTACAGTTTACTTGTGGAAATCTTGGAATGCGCTCAACCGGGGCTGGGCAGTGAGGACGGTGATGAGCGTTTCAATTACTGCCATGGGCAGTAATTACTGATATTACTGAAATAGATGAAAAGGGAAATTCGAAAGCCACCGAACACGACAAATATGAAAATACTGCAGGCTCGGTTTGATTGAGCCTGTTGATGGGCAGTAATGGGAATGCATATTACTGCCCACGCCGCCTAGCCCCGGTTGAGCGCAACTCAATATTTACACCAATAAACAGTACAATTTTGATCCATCCCAAACGATGATGAAAGAGTGCGCAGCCGCCATTAAACCTACGAAAGTCCGGTAAATTTACTGGTTTTTGTGATTTAGCGTATATGTATTGACGAGTAATTACAAACACATTGCATACCAAAAACCAGTCAATTTACTGGACTCCGTGGGTTTAATGGCGGCTGCGCACCCTTTTAGTAATATAAGTACTAAGTCAAATTTTTTCACTTCACTATTTAGAGGTATTTATTTGCTGAAACCGGGTCCCTATGGCTTAAATAAGCTTTAAGCCTAAAAATAAAGTAAATTTGCGAAACAAATAAAAGAACCGGTTACTGTCTTCTGCGAATTGGTGATGTTAGACTGAGCCGATATGGTCTACGCAGCTTTGGATGGGTCTCGTCTTTCCTACAACCATACCGAACTATCCAATAGTATATGTTATCAAAAGATAGTAACTTTAATTTTAATTTATCTATTACAATTAACACGAGAAAAATCATGACATTACATCTTTCAAATTGCATGCAAGTGTCTATACATTCGTCTGATAACATTATGTATACATATTTTCGAATACAAACATGAAAAGAAAAATCCCGAAGGTCTAAAGAGAATTTATTACTCACACACATTTCTTTTTCGATGTCGTGTATGTTTTTTGTTTTGTTCTGTTTTAAATATCGTACAATATCATATTGTGCCAAATGCTAATGTTTTGCAATAAATAAGAAAGGACAAATGTCGTTTTAAAAAATACCGAATTAAATGCTTATTTGTAATGATCCTGCTTACCTTATAGAACCAGGAAGTGTGCAAATAGGTATATACTGGTGTGCGTTTTTTTCCTGATTAAGGACTGTGGACTGTAGTTCTGTCCACCACTCCTTTTTGTTTTATTGTCGGTCATCCTGTCGGTCATCCTGATGACCGACATATTATAATGGACCAAACTTGAGCTTTCTACCTGAACACCGGTTAACAGTGATGTAAAACAAAGATCACGTTCCAGACGGAATAGTTAATTAGACTCTTACTCAGTCGTTATTTATGGATAGACTCTTACTCAGTCATTATCTATAAAAACCTAGAGGCCTCTTATTGGCTGTTGAAGGACGTCAAATTTGGAGTCTGTACCTATTCTTAAATCCTCTCTCCAGCTTCTTATCAGCTAGGCTTATTACTCATAAAGAAATTTCCGACAACGAACAATAAACATATACATGTACACGGTTTTTGTCTAGTAAATGTACACTGTGTACGACAAACAAAAGATGTACAGCTTATGAATTTATTAAACCAAAGCAAATAAAATGTGTAGAGAACACTGAACAGAGATTAGCTACTTATTTTTCTGACCATGAATCTACGAACTTGTGCAGCATTTTGTGAAACTCGTGGATCAGAGGTATCCCAGGGAATGTTTTACATGGTTTAGCTAGCTCGATATGGATACATCCGTCGGTACTTTCTTGATAACTTTATTTAACTGTTATCTTGCATTTGCCACTAATCAACTGGTTGCTAAAGTTTTATAAGGTTTTGAATGTAAAAATTGTCTTTGGAACGCCAGAACACACAGTTTTGCAGAAATCTTAAATATGGTATGAAACTGAAAATAAATATGGTATGAAACTGAAAATAATAGACGCTACAAGTTTAAGCTTTACTTAGTTGTAATTTGGTTTTGAATCAACAAAATAATCTTTTGAACATGCGAACACACATACTTTTGCAGTAGTATCAAATCGGGTCATGAAACTGTCAATAATAGATAATACAAAATTTTGCTTTCCAAAAAGCTAGTCGGTCATTAGCATAACCTTTTAACAAAAAAAGACGGCGCTGTAGTGCATACTTGAATTTGCGAATTTTAATTCAATGCGTTAGGTTGTTATTCGAAGTCATGAGATATACTAAGTGAATACCAACATTCTGACGATATTGTTCTAGATCAGAAAGAACAATTTTATCATACCTGTGATTCCCTGACAGCCTGTTCACGTTTTTCTCTCCCACCCTATGACTGTGAAAAAAACTTTGTTTTTTAACATATTCTGTAGCTTTTGATATATATTTACAGCTTGATAATCGTTGCTTTCTAACACTTTCTGACACAAAAATATTGTTTGACAAACTTTTCCATTTTGGTTTACTTCCAAGTAAATTATTAACTTGTTCGCAAACAGGGTTAGATTTATCACCAGCTTAAAAACATCTAATTCGAAAGAGGAAATATCTATAAGTAAACTTACATTTTTGTATGGCATCCAATAAAATTGGCTTAAAATTCAAACTTTTCTGCCGTCTTGTTAAAAGGTTGTGCTAATGACCGACTAGCTTTTTGGAAAGCTAAAACTTGTTTATTACTTAATTCATTTCTCTTGTAATTGACCGGAAATGAGTGTCACGACATTGTATTTTTGTGATTTATCATGGCGAACAACTGATTAATGTTTTAGAGCTTTACGTCCAACAGTATGAAAAAAAGTGAAATATGCATATCAGGAATCGCCACATTCACAAAACAAAGCTTCCCCACGCAGCGAAAAAGAATATAGGAAGAGAGAGCATGTTTGTTATAAGTGTGTCTATTCAAATAAAACGCAACAAACAATTAACGAAAAAGAGAATCTTTGGGTATACCGCCTTGGAACGGTCAGTGGCAAACAAATTGCCACTGGGGGTTTAAACCTGGTTCTATGGTGCTACAACCTCACACTTACCCCAACAGGTTCTCATATCACAAAACAAGCACAATTTGTCTAATTTAAATAACTTCAACCCAACCATCAGCTTAACAATGTAGCATGCAAAAGCACACAAAAATATAAAAAAAACATCAGAAGCTAATAGTATTTAAAATCCTAAGTGACGGGTACTGAATGACCTTACCGAGACCAGAGCATTAGGATACGGTATAATGGATCTCGATATCAAATCTGTTTAACATATAGAGAAGGTACTCAGAATCATTCATGTACGAAACCAGGTTTAATTAATTGTTTGAGTGTTACTTTCCATCTTTACAATGTAATATTTAATAAGTAAATGTTATGATGACTAATTGCATAATTATGCCTTCAACTTGTCTTCAAAATATGTAAAAAAAACACATCTTATACGTATTGCCAATCTGTCCAAAATGCCCCGACATCTACGGCAAACAAACATGCTGTCTCTCCCTATCTTCCTTTTTGCTGCGTTGTTGGCTGTGTTTTGTGAATGTGGCGATTACTGTTATGCATATTTAACTTTTCTCCGAATTCGCTAGCTGTTATTTGATCAAATATAATGTGGTTCTGATTTATTTTAACCAGGAAAATTATACGTAATTTAGTTTTCTGTAATATTCCTTTTTCCAACCACAAGAAACGAAGTTAGTGCACCTAAGAACCTCTCTCTCCCTCTCTCTTCTGTCTCTTTCTCTCCATCTCTCTCATATTTCCTTCATTGTTAACCTTTTAAATAGTCATACGCCTAATAATTTTAGTGTGTTCAAAAATTCAAGTAAAAGTGTCGTTTTTCTCAAATCTGTTTGCCTCAGTCTAAGAAAAGGAAATATTTTGGGGATTCTTATTAAATAAAAAGTTCTGAACTGAACTGTAAAATATGATGCTGACACGGGAAAACATCAGTTTTGATTAACAAATCATCAATATACAATGTTAAGTTTGTAAAAACAAATGTTTATCTGTAAGGCAGATTGAACTGCACATTATCAATGTCACGAAAAAATGTATACAACGGAAAATATTAAGCATTTTCTTCTCGTAAGTTCGTTTTTTCACTGCGAAATGACACCGAGCAAAAAAACTAAAAGTGTAAAAAATCGCCAGTCGAAAATATGAAATAACGAAACAATGTCATGCGAACAGAGTTAATAGTTATAAAACGCACGCAAAATAACAAAAACAAAAAAGAGTAAATTTCGGTGCGAAACAACAAAAGATCGCCAAGCAAAATAACGCCTTCGTTTACTGTACGAAATAAGGTGAATTTTGCTCCGCCTGTCGTTTTGTCTTTGTTTCGCACGGGTTTTTATTTTCGGATGGCACTTCTTTCGTTTAGCGGTTTTTTTAATGACGTCAATCCCTATTAATTGTTAGGACACGTCTTATGACAACAGGTGCTTATGTTCATTGTTCATCAAGTAATGGCAAAAATAAAGTCCTGACGAGAATTATTTTTAAAATGGTGTTTGCATTTATCATCTGCTTTAAGTATGCCTCCTGCACTGTTTCACGTGTGAAAATACTTCAGAAAAGTCGCTGACAGGAATTTATATAATGCGTTGTTTTACAACTTCCATATTCAATCACTTTAAAGCCCCGTCGATATTCCTTTATTCGAATATGTGTTGACATCTTTACAAATATTCATTTTGATATACATGTAGTTTGTAAGTATAGGTTATAGTTAATTTTTGAGGCTTGTATGAAAATTAAACGGCCAGGCTCAGCGCAGCTGGGCGACCGTTTAATTTTTTCGTACAAGCCTCAAAATAAACTATAACGCATAAGTTGGTCGAAATTATTTTTGTAACTGACAATACAGTCGCCGCCTCAATTACCATATATGGGTATGCATAAAATCAAAGGTCAAACTGAAAGTAGCTTTGTCATTCAATGGCCCGGAAACATCTATTGAGAGAATATTTTAGGAAGAGAATTATGCAAATTCTTTATTTGAAAAAATCATGTGAATATAACTGACTCTCGGTAAAAAAAACCTGTGTAACAGTCTGTCCTTAGGTTGAGAAACAAGGGTTCATCCGTGGAAGTTCCATTTTACCCGTTATTTTATAATTAAATCTTTTATAGCATGGAAAATAGTTTATATCCAGATCAACGGGCTCATCCGTGCAGTCAGAGCACGATCGACACTTCTCTCTGTTAGATTCACTAAGTTATTTGTGACAAAAAAGTGAAAAGTGCAAATACTGATCAGATGACATTGATTTGATGGGTGATATGAATCTAAACTGGCAGCCTATATAATAACAGATGTATGTATGAACTAAAGGAATAAGCAATTTAAGACGATTATCATAAGCCAAAAAGTCAGAGCTAAAATATTTAAATGATTTTCTTTTCCTCATACTTTCTAAGTCACGTCTCCCTGGACACTGTAGAAGATCGTTCACGAACTATACATGTTTTTTTAATAAATGTTTGAACAATACTATGGAGGAAATCGACCTAATAAACACATTTCAGACGCCCGACTTAACGAAAATTAAAGTTTGAAATATTTGAAAAAAAATAATTTCAACCATTATATACAATTCATGAAATTGATGTGGTGAAACTTATTGAACAGTTAATACGAAACATTGTGAGGTGCAATCGTGTGTAGTATAATTAATCGTACATATCTTTTTACTTTCGTAATAAATCCCAAATAAAATGATCTATTTTGTCTAGAAATCATTTTAAAAATAAAAACGAAAAGTTACAAGAAAACTCATATTTTTTGACATTTTTTACTGCTTGTGAGGAAATCTCTGCGGTTTAATTTTATAGGAATAATATACGATTATTGCTTTCAATTTTGTATGTGCATTATATTTTAAATGAGTTGAATTATTAACCTATCGTATAATGGGTTATTTTCGCAATCGAAAATTTTCGCGATCGAAAATTTTCGCGATTTTGCTATAATTTAAATTTTCGCGGTTGTAATTTTGGCGAATTTGCGCCCGCAGAAATTAATTTTAGCGTTTTAACTGTTGCATGGCATTCACATTGCTTTGGTTCTTGTAATCCTGTACCAGCAAATGTAACTGTAAAAATAAAGTAACATAACATAACAACATAATGCTATGATGTGAAATCTGTGCATTTAACAGTGGTGTTTTGTCAATGTGAAACTGTTATAAGCTAAATTGCCAGTAGCATAGTTGAAATCCGTTTTAATAACAATAGTGATTATGTTTTTATTTACGGAATAATGAGCGTGACCACCGCAGATACGGCTATATAGACGTTATGAAGCGATAATTAACCTTTAGCCTGCTGAGGAGATTTTAATACCTTTCCAAACAGCTTGTTAAGTAACGCTCATCTGCATTGTTTGTAAAGCATAGTATATGCAACAAATTTTGGAAGTATGAATTTATTCCTATCCGTGATGTGAAGCTTGTCATCAATACTAATGATTTCGGATCCCGAACCGTTAAATGTATCCGTACTTATCTAATCTGCCCGAAGAGTTGATTCAATTAGTGCACTATGGGATATACTAGATTAACCTAGAACATAAAGAAAAAGTAACGGCGTACCATAATGTCTCGCATTATTTGTGCACTTCGCGAAAATTATGTTGGGAATTTTAAGCGTTTATTATTTTAGAGAATTCACGACGGTCGCGATAATAGCGAAAATATAATGATGGTATTCGCTTAAAAAGGTACTCTATTGTTCGTCGGTGCATTATAATTAAGGGACATTTATCATATTTTGGCGTATAATCGAAAACTTCAGCAAACTCATCCTCATAAATAACACAGAATGATATATTTTATTCAATGACAGTTGGAATTCAAAATTGTTTTCTTTCCCAGTAACACAGACTACCCAAATTGCCTATCAAGAAGAGAGATTACTTTCAATTATGAAGGAAAATTGTGGGTTTTTTTAACTTTAAATTATTCTATTTCTTAACTGAAACTGACAAATTATTATTAATATGGGTAATAAATGATCAATTTCAAAATATACACCACAAACAACTAACGAGAGAGAGAGAGAGAGAGAGAGAGAGAGAGAGAGAGAGAGAGAGAGAGAGAGAGCGAGAACAAGAAGGGTTACTGCCTTGTAACTGTCAGTAGCAAAAACAAGGAGGTTAAAAGTAACTTACAACCAGGTTCAAGCACCAACTTTACACTTGCCCCAACAGCTTCTTCTATGAACAAACTAGTACAAGTTGTCTTGGTGAAATAACTACATACCCATCCAGTCGACAATTTGCATGCAAAAGCACACTAAAATGAAGATTAGAACTGAGTGCACTAAGTTGTTCGTAATACAGATCAAATAGAAAAGAAACTTTCGCAGACAGAAACGCCCACAAACTTTGCAAACTTTGACAGGCTATTTCACATGTATTAAAACAGAAGCTTATCAGCAATATTTCATCCAATTTCTGTTCTTTTCATATTGTCTATAGCTCAAAGCAATTATGCTTAAATACTTGCGCAGATCATAACAATTACTTGTATTTCTGTATTGGTCGATCAAGGTAAATTGGCGATGTTTACAATTATTTATATACTGAACAAAAATAACAAGTATCCACATTTTATGGTTAAATTCTCCTTGACGTATTTTCATTTAATCAGGAACGCTTTGAATAGTGTTTTGTTAGTAAATTTCAGTTGTTTTTAAGTTAAATTTTTTTATGAATAAAAATTTCCACACCAAGACCTGAGGAACTGCCAATCGAATACCAATTAATCATGGATTACAAAACACTACATATTGAATTTAAAGAGAGGTAATTGGAAATGGTTTGAATTTCTAGTGTTGTTTATCGAGGACCAGTGATGTTATTGATGAATATTTTGTGATTTTATTGATCACAAGAGGTAGAGAAAGTGATTTAATTCAAATAAATGTGAATAATTCAAAGCATCACTGACATTTTACTGAAACCCTAATTATAACAAAGGGAAAGATAACTAAGTTGTGGCTGCAGAATTTCAAGAACACTTTATCCCTTTGCAATGATAACAGAAAAGCAAATTTGTAAACAAATAGAATTTTGAGTTTTCGTTTTCAAATTTTACAAAATTTAAAATAGGAAAGTGGATACTTTTTATGTTTGTTGAGCATAGTATGTAAACACGGGTCAAGGCAAATTTTTCCTCTTTATATCACATCGCGTCAATACATGTAGCACAGTGGTTAGCGCGTCCGGCTGGCAGTGGCCAAACTTTTATTTTCACGGTTTGATTCGCACTGACTCACGGTTTTTGAGATATATTTTAGATTTATATTTTTCTTTAGTTTTATTGCAGTTATTTCAAAGTAATGTTTGTATGGAAGCATATTTGCGCCACAACTTAACCATATAAATTAACGTGAAAAAAATGGAGGATTTCGCAAAAAAAGTTTTTTTTTCGCGAAAACAGATAAATTACACAAAGAAATTAACACGAATTTATTCCTGATAATGCTCTACATTGCCTCAACATAAAGATATAGTATCCATGAAAATAATGGAGGATTTCACGAAAACAGATTTTTTTTTCTCGAAAACAGATAACTTTTTTTCGCGAAAACATCCATAACTTTCACGTTATTTTATGTGGTTAAGTTGTGGCACAAATATGCTTCCATAATTTTAGATAACTGGCATCTTTCGTGAAATTGTTACGCTTTCATGAAAAGTTATCTGTTTTTCGTTTCACGAAATCTTCCATTATTTTCATGCAAAAATATCTTTCGTGAAATTTTTAAGGTTTCATGAAAAGATATGTGTTTTCGTGAAATCCTCCATTATTTACATGAAAACTTTATCTTTATGTTGTGGTAGTTTAGATCAACAACTGCAACTTGCAAATATCATGATTACTCCCTCGTACGATGCATAAGTCCATGCATCCTATTATTAATTGTTGTTTATTTAAGCGGGATGGGATTATAGGAAGGGACGGAAAAGTGGATTGTACAAATTAGAAGCCTACGACCTGTCAATTAACTGTTCAAGAGAATATGTCCCGACAATTTATTAGACAAGTTTATTCTCATTAAAAAATCTGAAAGACATGCCATATAATAATGTCTTTTATTATTATTTCGGTATTTTACACATTTTAAAATAAGAAACAAAGTAGCCGACTTTATTCAGTAAAGTCTCTAGGGCAAAAAGGGATGTACATTGTTTTACACAAAGAACATTATATTTTATTTTATTTTAAAAATGATTGAAAATAAAGCAGGTTGCTTAAGAATACTAGAATAATATGTCACTTTCAACTGCGAACAGGTGATATTTGACACGTCCATTATGTATTTAGAACTTTCGGCTGAGCCTACCCCTATCTACGACCATATCTGTCTTATAAAATATCACCTGTTATCAACAGATACTAACTTGTTAAAAACGTTCGTTTTTATGTAATTCAATCAGCACGAGAAAATATATCATGAAATTACACCTTTTAAATCGCATGCATGGACTATTCTTCTTATAAATTATGTATATACATTTTCTTACAAAAATACGCAAGCAAAATTTAGATGGTGTATAGACAATATGTTACACACACACACACATTTCCATTAGCTCTACTTCCTATGAACAGGGGCAATAGAACTGTGCCAGTATTATTTTTATATGTGTCGTGTTCGGCGGCTTTCAATCTTCCATTTTTTATCTTTTGTGTTGTGTTCTTTTCTTTTGTTTTTGTTTTTGTAAGTATCGTGCAATACCATTTGTTGCCGTTGCTTAGGTTTTGTATGAAGGATACATCTTGTATTTAAAATCATATTGAATGCTTTCTTATTATGTTGTCCTCATACAACCAGAAAATGGTTTTCTAATTTATTTTATCTAATAACTGGTTCATCCTTTACAGCTTTCCGCTCAAAACTATTACTACACTTAACAACTTTTCTAAGTATACACTATTTTCCTCCCGATATTTTTCATATTTGTTAGAACGAAATTGCAACTGTTATACCTATCATATGACAGTAATGTCTTTATTTTACACTGTTTAGTTATCGACTTCCATAATGTACGTGCATTTCGAAGACTACATCAGTTCTAAACCAAGGGAACTTAAATTATGAGGAATATCTGCGACAAGTCCTTTTTCCGGTTGCCTTCCACACCTTCAAGCAATTTAAAAATGATTTTGGTCTGAACTTGGAAGGCGCGTACGAAATGGGCTAGGGTTTCCCAAAGTGTCGTTCTGAACTGCATTACCTCCATGAAATGATGGTGGTCTCACGCGTTCTTGGCTGATGTTGTGAATTTGTATCTTGTGGGTGCCAGTATACTAAATGATTGTGAGCAGTCAGTTGTCTGTCATTTTGAATATTTTTTACACTAATAAATCAGTTAGTATTTATTGCATGTTTATTGCAAGTTTCAGAGCAAAAACTCAATAATCAAGCTAGTAATACCCCGATACGAATGCGTATACTTAGAAAAGTTGATAAGTGTATATAACATTATGCGTCTCTATATGAACGGTGTTCAAAGGTACGCGGAATTATTCCTGGACGAAACCTGGTTCGATTCATTGTTCGATGTCACTTTCCATCGGTTCCAATGTTTTGACTTAAATACTTGTTCACATTTTTAAAATACAGTACCTGTTACGCTGATTTATTGCTTAATTACGCCATTCAGCTTGACATCAATGCCCAAGGTAATAAAACTGAGCATGGAAACCAGTCTCAAATCACAAGTATCTGATTGGCTAAAATGGCGACGAGTCGCCCCTTCAGCCAATCTGATGCTTGAGATTGAGACTGGTTTCCAATCTCAGCTTTATAACCTTCAACCCAAAACTTATAATTATATAATAACCGCCAATATATCCGGTATGTCACGACGTCTCATGCAAGCTTCGAATTTGCTAGCTGTCTTTTGACGAATCATCACTTGTTTCTGATTCATTCAAACAATGAGAATTATACTTAATGAGCTTCCTTCAGTTTTCCATGCTCAGCTACAAAAACTAAGTTAGTGCACCTAATTACCTTTCTCACACATATTTTTTATTGTAATCCGCTTATAATTAAAGTGTCTTCTAAACTGAACCATTAAATCTGATGCTGAAAAGGGAATACATCAGTTTTGATTTACAAATCATCAATCTACAATGTAAGACTCGAAAATATTTGTAAAACCAATTTTGTATCTTCAGAGCAGTGTCAACCGCACATTATCAATATAACGACGAAAAAAGTGTCTACAACGGAAAATATTATTAAGCATTTTTTCTTGCAATTTCAATACGGTAAAGGCGCTATGCGAAAAGATTTAATAACGAAACAATGCAATGCGAAAAGACAAAATAATAAAAGAAACGCAAGCGAAATAACGAAAAAAACAACACAATTTTGGCGTTTAAACAACGAAAGAAGGGCATGAACTATATGTCATTGATCTTGAGAGAACGAGTATTATTACTTATACAAAATGCCCGTACAATCTTTATGAAATATATTACTTGCCAAACTAGTCAAGAATAATTTATGTTTTTCTAACAGACTTAAACCACTTGTTGTGCCCAAAGTTTCCTCATTTAGCAAAGTTCCGATTTGTACTTGTTAAACGTAATCCCCAGTCATATTTTAACAATGATGCTGCGACAGAATTGAAGATACAAGGAGCACCAGGATGCAAACATCAATGGATTTCAAATAGATATGTTTACAACATAGATATTGATTTGCCCTAATAACGGGGTTTGGCGACGAGGATAATTATCTGCATCTGCATTACTGCAATAGAAAAGGCTTAATCAAATTCAGTCTGCATAATTTTAGATACGTTGTGTTCACTGGCTTTCAAAATTCCCATCTATTCTTACAATAAACTGAGACAGATTTTTCTTATTTCTCGCAGTAAAGTGAGACGATGCAAATCACGTCCGATAGAAGAAATGTAGTGGCGATGTTAGTAAATTTATTTATCCAATAAATTTCGGCATCGTGAATTTCCAGAAAACAAAAGTGCTTTGCTAGAGCATTTTTGCAAGATAAATATTAGTGACGTTCAGAATTTTGTATTTTTGATATAGGCGGTGTGGGAAGTAATATGCATTTCTATTACTGCTCACGAACAGACTCAATCAAACCGATCCTGCAATATTTTAATATTTGTCGTGTTCGGTGGCCGTCAAAGTTCCCTTTTCATCTTAGTAGGTCAATAAAATAAAACGTCAATTGAGGGGAATGAACTATATGTTATTGATCTTGCGGGAACGAGTTATCATAAAAAGTGCCCGTATAATCTATATGAAATATTTTACCTGCCAAACTAGTCAAGAATAAGGAAACAAGAATAATTTTAGTTTGTCTACAAAACCCTCTAGTTTCGCCCATTGTTTTCTCGTTAAGCGCATACCAATTTTGTTCCTGCCGAGCGTAATCCCCAGTCATATTGAAACACTGCTGCTGCGACAGCATTGAAAATACAATGATCACCATGATGCAAACATAACTGGGTACGAAAAGGTTTACTGTACATCATACACTACTCAAAAGTTCTAAGTGCACACTTAATAAATGGGATTTCCCTAACTACTTCATAGAATCATTCAAGTTTTGAAGTTTAATTTATTTCTAATAATGTTAGTTTTAGATGATGGTTAAGTGGGCACTAATCAAACAAAATAATGAAATACCAATATATTCGTTTTTACGTTCTTTTACGTAGATATTTAATGACATAAGAACGTAACGTCAACGTTCAACTTAAGCAGCATTATCAATCTAGAAATAATATCATTTGAACATAGAATGGTATATAAATCTGAAAATACCGCATTGAAGGTTCTAAGTTCACCGCCATATGCATAACATCGTTTGGATAGCATCGAAATTGTACTGTTTATTGGTGTAAATATTGAGTTGCGCTAAACCCGGAGCTAGGCGGCGTGGGTAGTAATAGGCATTTCCATTACTGGCCATGCAAAAGCACAGGCTCGATCAAATTTAGTCTGCATCATTTTAAATACGTTGTGTTGCGTGGCCTTTATAATTCCGATATATTCGGACACACAATAAAGTGAGACGTTGCCGATCACGTCCGGTAAAAAGAATTTAGTGGCAATGCTAGCAAAATTATTTATCCAATTTTTTTCGGCATTGTGACTTTCCAGAAAAATATTGCTTCATTAAAAAATTCGAACAAGATAAACCTAATTTTACCTAGTGACGTTCAGAATATTGCATTATTGATATATTAATTATAATATTTACATTATAATTATAATTTAAAGTATAGTTTACAGTCAAGACAAATAGATAAACATAAATAATCCATAAAATTTTCTTTAGCTACATGTAAGGCATTAAAATTGATTTATTAAATAACTATACGTTATTAGCCCTATAAAAAAGCATCCGCCACGTTCAATAACACGACGGCCTGCTTTATAACAGGGCCATTATCATTAACACTTTCTCGGCCCCGGGCCGAGAAGTGTTATAGATATAAAGCCCGCATCTGAAGCAATTTGATTGGCTAATAAGACAGGGCCGAAAAAGTGATAAAGATTTTATCAAGAAACTCTAGGAAATGGCAGCCATTTTGTTTTTACTCGCTAATAATTCTGGAGGTGCTTTTAACATTAAGATTATGTCGGGTAAGAGAAAGTTTTCTGATATTGAGAGCTCACATGAATCACAGTAGACAGTCTGACATTTTGTTGTAGAAAGTAATGACCAATATTAGTTACAAAATGTAGCATTTCCAAACAAACTGATAAAATGTATACTGTTATTTTTATAGTTGTTATCCATGGTTTCGTCGTATTTCTTGATTGAATAAGATTAAAATATACCGATTTAAAATCACTTTTACACTTTTATTTTCCATTCATTTTCCCCATAATTCGCATAAAGCTTGATGTTTTACGAAGCTTCCAGCAGAGGTATAAGAATGAAACACTCTCAAATCATAGCATTTACAGACTCATACCATGAGAATCACTTCTAGCATTCAATGTTCAGCAAATACCCAACTGTCCATTGAATTAAAACGTAAAACAAAATAAACAAGTGGTACTGTTTTAAAGTTTAAAAATAGTAAACATTCGTCAAATTACGTCACATATCTCTCAACTGACGTATGAATTGGCATCGTGACGTAGTAATTAAACTAAAGAAAGTGCTCAATTAATTACAAAGTGAAGCGAGAGTAATGTTATAACTGGTAAGTACTTGTGGTTATTTAATAAAATTGTCAATAAATAAAATAAATAAGTGATTTGATATTGGCCCTGTTATTTGTCCGAGGGTCAGTCGTATTAGCCCTCGGCCTTCGGCCTCGGGCCAATACGACTGCCCTAGCACAAATAACAGGGCCAATATCAAATCACTTATTTATTAACATATAGTTTTAAGTTGCTTAGTTTTGTGTTCTGTTGCAAATAAAATTTCAGGGATTTTTAAGGTTAAACAGTTTTTATTTTCTGTTCTAACTATTCTTAACCTATGTACAATAAACATACTTCAATAACATCGATTTGTGCATAGTTTTATTGAACTGCATTCTACTGTCTGATGTTTTTTTGTTGTTTTTTTTAGATATGACAGAGCAAATTTAGAATCACGAAAAGAGTAACGCCTTAAGGAAATAATAATAAAATATATACATATTTATCACATTACTTCCGGTGTGGAAGTGTAATAACACGCGTTATATATTTTCGATATATAACTAGTAATATATCGCAGCCGAATCACAATTCATCCGCGTTATCATCAATCATAACGAATTTAAAATAAAATGACTTACTTTTGCCATCTGACCACTTCATGCAAACGATCAGCTTCTGTAAGGAACTTATGCATCCCTTATATTCATAATATCCACGGAAAATATAACATTCTAACATCTTGATTATTCAGTAAGATAGCAATACGCCGATAGTCTATGATGAAATTCAACAACAGCAAAAAAGCCATTTTCATTTCGATAAAATCGAAAACAAAAAGACCCAGACGCTGACATCGTTTTCAGAACAACGTCGGTTTGATCTTATGATATCCCAGGAGCAAAGTAAAAACACTTGAAACACATTTTCAATCCAAATTATGAGTTTACATCCAGCAAATTCCAATGTTTTCATATGCCGCTTTGAAAGTTTACACAAATGATGTCATACTATAGATCGATTTATTTAATAAAACACAACTTCAGAACCCTATAACGGTTATATTCTTTTATATACACTCTAGTGAAGTTAAATTGAATATTTTTTTAAAATGTTTTGGCAAATCAGAAGACGATAGGATAATTTTTTTGGTGGACTAGCTTATGTATTATCTGATGCGACCGAATTACACATGTTCTAAATTCGCTCTACTAGGTGATAGAAAGGGACAATTAGCGGAAATTGCACGTTTTCAAAGGTTATGTGATAAATAGAATACATCATTTGTGATCATTTTATACTGAAATAATTAAACTCGTCATCTAAATCGATATAAAACTCGGCAAATGCCTCGTTTTATATCGATTTAGATGACTCGTGTAATAATTTCAGTATAAAATTATCACTCATATTGTTTTCTCTATATATATTTATACCTCGCTATAAAGACCATTTTTGGGGCTGGACTAAACTGGTCTTTAAAGTGGGATGGTCTTAATTTTGGGATGGAAAATAGTGCAGAAGGTAAAAAGTGTTAAAAGTGGTGTTGTTATAAGGGTGATATTAATTTGAGGGTGGTCTTAATGAGCTAGTTGCTAATAACTAAATCGTTTTACTGTAACAGTTAAATGATATAGCCTTAGATCGGGAAATCAAACCAATACGGAGGCTTTAACATGACAATCATACGATGGCAACCGTAACAGATTTATGGTGATGTCAATACTGATTATTTGCATGGAGAGAAGGTAAATATGAGAGGTGTTTGAAATCCACAGCGTGTCATTTGCAATTTATATTGCTTTCAGGTGAATTTATATACACTGTGTAAAAATACACTGAAACATTAAAAATGTCGCTGAAATATGGGTATTCAGCGTCAAAAATATACATTATGAGATATTTGTAGTTAACGGGATTGACGCTTTTCAGTTTCAACTGTTTATGGGTGGCTTACTTAATTTCGTTTTTCACGAATCGGCCAAGGACGATCATTACTAACGAAGAACTAGGTCTGCAACGTTCGAATCAAACAGTTATAAAATCACGTCAATCAATCAGGGATTAGTGCATTTCTAAGACAGAAGCTTGAACAAATGATAAACATGGGTTTAGCATAGGTTCACTTTATTCTTTAGAAGTTTCTTCATGTAAGGAAAGTAAGTGTTCGGTATAACACCATTTACTCTCGTACAAGGTTACAAACGGCTCAAAAACGGCTGAAGAAGTATAAAAAAATATCGGAAAAAAGGAATCTGACATTCTCGGCACGTGGTGTTGAGACATCGCTACATTTTTATAAGCCTGATAAGAAAGTTAACCACTGTATGGGTTTTGAAATTTTCTATAAGGACCAGTGTTGCTAAACGAACTCTTTTAGCAAAGAAGATGTGAAACTCAGTAAGTTGTTTTTATAAATAGTGAATTCAAAGTGCAGTAGCTAAATGGAGGGGTATGTCTGGAACGCTTCTATTAATATGTAACACAGAACAAAAATGACAAAAGTTCTCAAAGCAGGGCTCCAGTATGTCCATTTGTTACATGACATTGCCCCAGCCAACGAATCATTAACTGTAGACCGGGTTTTGAACTCGAAAAGGCAAATAATGTTTTACCACAGCCTTGATACAGCCCAGACCTGGTTCCCTCTTACCTATCTTGTAGAAGATAGAGGTAGAGAAGTGCGCTAGGATCTGCAATTTACCAGTTTCTGGTTAGTGTACGTTAGTGAAAATTGCTTCAGAACGTGGATTCATAGACTGAAACGTTCATTTAGAAATTAGAGTGCCTCTTGCTGGAAGCGAACCCGCACCGTCACGGCGACAGCGCCTAGCCCTGCAATTCCTGCGACGCGACCAACTGAGCTAGCCGGGACAACCCCCAAAAAATTTTGATTGGATAGCCCTGATAACAATCACTGCATGACATCGGTAACGGGTTATTTTGATAAAAGAAAAATCGAAGGTATTTAGACGAATAGTTATCAAGTCTAAGTAAACAGGTCATTTGCTAAACTTTTCCAACACTCCTCGTAGGAATTGTGTTTGTTTTTGTGTATATAACAGAGACAACGGCTGAATATTATATAAAAAAAACCCGTAAAATATTTTTATAAGTAACGGGAAAAAACCATTCTGTTGCTGCTTTTCTCTGGCTTCACGTCAGGTCAGGAATCACAAGTCTGAATTTCATAGAATAAAAGAAAGTTAAGCAAACTTAAATGCCAACCTTTACAAATCATTTTGACAAGTTTTTAGATGATCATTGACTTATTTGATGTTATATAGCTTCAGAGCCGTAGAAATATGTTCACTCGCTGACATATCTGTTCTCGAACGTTGGCCCAGTGATCTAGCGGTCAGAAAAATAGGTCGGAGAATGTATGAACGATATAGTAAAAATTGTAGCAAAATTGTAGCTGTAAAAGTGACTGAATCCATCAAATATTGATAAGAAATCAAAGCAGTATCTGATGAGCATTTCAACGTTTCATATTGACCTTGACAAGCTGAAGATACGATGGGCCATAACTCTGGTTTTAATGGGCGTGGCCAGAAACAAAATCCCAGCTGCACAACTACACAGTGATGGTCAACATGCCTGTAAAGTAATATGATTGTGGTTTTAATTAAATTTAATATTTTTTATATTAAATATATGCAGTAAAAATCGGGATTTGATGCAATGCAATTTTACAGTGTTTCTGTGGTTTTAAAGCTAATGGCTTAATGAAAACTTTACTATTTTTGTTGAAAGGGTTACATATGTTTTGTTACATGTGTTACAGGAAGTGAGGGTTATTTAGACTACTTCCTTGCTTAGACGTTTCTAATTGAAAGTAATTATGTAAATTTAGCGAGTTGCTGATAACTAAATTAAATACTAATGGCATGTGAAAGTAATATTGTCATTACACTTCCTTTTCTTTTCGTCACATATTTCTATTGCTTTCAAGAGTTTTCCCGCGAAAAAACTAAAGATGATCTCGTATCTAAAGGTAACTATGATAAAATGCGTAATATGTTTTGGCTAGTAGCTGTAACGCACTTTTAGCTTGCTTAGATTTATTTGAGATGATATTGTGAATGGCTCCGTTTCTCTGTCAATATGATCGCCATTCCCTATTTTGTATAATACAGCAGTATGACAATCTTATATTCAAACGTGCTGTGAATTTATCATTTAGTTCGTGAAATTGGGTTAACACCAAGCTTGCATTTACTTATATACTAGTGTCCAAAAAAACGATACGACTTGTTTGCAAGGAAATACAATAAAACCAAAGGATTAGAACATTTGGATTGCTATTATTCATTCGAGAGACATTTTAACAGCATCATGCATGTGTACGAAAATCAATTCTATCAATCGAATTTTGTGCAAGCATAGACAGAATTTAAAGATGGGTCGAGTCTAAAACAAATATTTTATTGAAAGTTTGGTATCGTTTCTTTTGGACACTAGTTTATATAAATACAATCCTATGGGTTTGGCGACCATCAGGTGTAAACAAATTCACTTATGTAAGTAATAATTTGAATGCAATTGTAGAAAAACAAACATATTCAATAATTATAACAGTTCTCAAAACTCAAAATAATTTGTGTTCTCTTTTTTACAACAAAAGACATAGAAATAATCTCTGTGTTGATATGAACTGAAATAAATAAATTTATTCATTAACCCAGTGGTTTAAGATCTGATTTTAGTGAATTAAACAATGTAAACAATAAACTGGAGGGTGGCTTTTCAAAAAAGGGAAAATCATGGTTCGCATTATAAATAAAGAAGAACAGTACAGATCTTAACTCTCAGTAAATAAAAGTCTGGATTTGCTCAAATCAAACGTACCTCTCAGTTTTCGTCAATCGCTTAGTGTTTGTGTTGTTTTTGTTATCGAACCGTGTGCTCCTTTTTTTCTCTATCGTTTGCCCCTGTGACACAGGCTATGATTTTAATGATGAATATTTCACGTTTTACCGAAGGAGAAAACACAAATGCAAATCATGCCTACTTAAACATTCAAGAAAATGACAGAAAAAACTATTAAAGAAATAGAGCAACTTTCCATAAATCTAAACAAAAAAATAATTTTGTGTTTTCATTAAGGTGAGAATATCATATAATAAACAAAAAAAACGACCAAAATATTCCTTTATTTATACATATCTCTTTTTACACACGTTTAATGTTTTTATTCTACTTGAAACATGGGTTAACTACACAATACAAAACACAAAATCTTATAGTTATAGAAAACATTTTGACACAACAACTGCACACTAGTCTAAGATTGTTTGCTAAATCCATTTCCATATTTCCACACCGACTTTTACCATATAAACATTACGACATTCAACATAATAACTGGTTGGAAAAAATATCTTAACCAACTCAAATAGTTATATAAACTTTCACATTCAGCTTTTTAAGTAAGAGGCTTAAACTTCACTACACTTATTCAAGGATGACATAAAACACTGTCTAATGGAGCACCTTAGATATAGGGCCAGATACTGTACAGGATTATATATCTGAAGCTATGACTTCATTAATTTTATTTAGATGGAATAGGACTATGCCCAAGGTTATAAAACTGAGCATGGAAACCAGTCTCAAATCTCAAGCATCTGATTGGCTGAAATGGCGACCAGTCGCCAGTCATTTATGAGATTTGAGACTGGTTTCCAATCTCAGTTTTATAACCTTCAGCCCAGAACTTATTGAAAGGACTATCTGACAAAAGGTAGCATATACTGAATATAACTTTACATGTTTATGCTCAAGGATTTTATGTTAGGACAGATTTTACCCAATAGCTTAGTTGTTGTCACGCATGAAAAATGCACTATGGGTTCAACAGACGCTTTAATTGAATACAAACTTCTGCCAATGTCGACTGTGATGATAATCAAGTTATTTAGGCTATAGCACTAACATCGCACTGGGAGCTGTTTCGTATGAATACATCGTATTAAAGCCATGTCTGGAAAATTAATTACTTCAGGTTCCATTCGGAACATTTCGCGACAATTTTACTATGTCTATTTACCGGAGGTCATTCGGTCTATTTTATATTTGTTGACAATGATGGTTAATTGTATATTTGATATTCTGGTGTAGGTTGTGCTCATTCGGTGCGTTTTTCATGCACATCTCTAAAGCTTGGACTTTTACACACCATAAAAGGTCTTCAATATGCTACTTGTTCAAGTTCATGTAAATTGAATTATGTTTTTCTGAGTTTCATCGAAGTATAAACTCTTATAATGTGTACCCATAATTTTACAATGAAACGCAGAAAACCGAAATTCAATTTTTATAATTACAACCTTTGGCATATTAGTTAAAAGTCTCCTCATACATACGATCATACATACGATCAGTGCTGTTATCAGTTACGTCCTTTGAAGGTCGTTGAGCACAATACTTATGTAGCACTTAAATATTACTAATTTAATTACTTTTATTTTAATATTCGGCTAATTTAAATATCAAAGCTAATATAGATTTGGATATCGTTAAATCACTCCAAAATTTAATTAATTTAATTTAAATTTTGTCTTTGACGTTGTCTGTGATATGCAGGATTTATATTCTCAGATGCCCTGTCAAAATTTTATTCTGTTTAGTTCCGCCCATTGTTTTCTCGTTTAGGGCAAACCCATTCTTTTATCTGGGGACCATACGCCGCTGAACATGGAATGGTATTAATCTGAAAATACCTCATTGAAGGTTCCATGTTCACCGCCATATGCATACCATCGTTTGGGATGGATGAAAATTGTACTGTTTATTAGTTAAATATTGGGTTGCGCTCAACCCGGGGCTAGGCGGCGTGGGCAGTAATATGCAATCCCATTACTGCCTATGAACAGGCTCAATCAAACCGAGCCTGCAGTATTTTCATATTTGTCGTGTTCGGTGACTTTCAAAGTTCCCTTTTCATCTATTTAAATGCCTATATGAAAGTTCTTTTCGAGGACCTTAAATATTGTTGTCAGTATCATTTCACTCATGTTGGCGTTTGATTTGTTGTTTTGTGTTTCGATTTTGTATTTGACTGTAAAAAAGAATTAAAGGGATTTGTATGTCTAACTATTTTGCTTTTATTTTCTAACTTTTCTAAACGTAGGTAAAATAATCATTGATTTGTGCAAAGTTTGAATGAACTGCATTGTGCCGTTTGAGAGATTTTGATTTTTTTTTAGTTTATGACTCGGCAATGACAATTGATTAAGTAGTAACTAATGTGATTTTCGAGTAGTAATACCGCAGTATGAAAAGCAGTTCCATGACCCTGATAAGCCCAACAGATATCTGCTTTTCATGTAAACGTTACAAGGTTATAATAACTTATGTCCCATCGTTATATGTCTGCATTGGGTTGTGTGTGTGTTGTGTCCAAGTGCCCTAGACCATAAAATATCTACATTGATATTGGAGACAAGTCTTACATCTGAAGCATCTGAGACCATTTCAGCCAATTAGATGCTTAAAATCAGAGAGCGGTCATCAGTATCTGTTTTATGAATGTAAGAAGAATCTCAATATTTTACTTATTATCTTACAGTAACATTCGAAACCGAAACATATGTCCGTTTTTTTATTTGATTCAAGTGAATTTTTTCATCTGATCAGAGAATGCAATTGCTGAGAGAAGCACAGAAAACCATCCAGTATTGAAATTACACAGATCAAAATAATTCTTTTTTGCGAGATAATAAGTACTTCTTCCATGTTCAATTTATTCAACCGAGATATTTTAATGTTTTGTCACTTGGGCAATTCTTGTTATGGCTATTTTTGATTCCCAATGGACAACAGTTTATTGATTTATGAATGCATTTGTATCTTGAAATTTGCTTTTTTGAAAAACTTTATTTTATTCGTTTGCATAATTTTACGCGTAGCAAAATATGACATTTAAGAGTAACACCTTACAGATTATAAGGTCGTTTGGTCGTAGAAAAACATAAACGTTCAGTAAAAACCAGTTAAGCTTTATTTAACTTGACTTTTGTCTTTCATACACGTTTATCAACATTTTTCCCTGATGTCTTATAAGGCCCCTTTTAAATCCATTCAGTCTTTAGATGATATTGCCTCAAATAGGAAGTGAGCCCGCACCATCACGGCGACAGCGCCTAGCCATGCAATTCCGACAACGCTACCGACTGAGATAGCCGGGATAACAACACCCCACCCCCTCAAAAAAGGTTGATCTGATAGCCCTCATAAACTTTATCATCACTGCATGACATTGGTCATGCAATAGTTAACTCATAATAGTAATGGCTACATGTACGGGGAGACTTTTTACGGCCACATCACTGCAATAAGTAAAAGACGTCCTATTCCAAGATAATGTACTGAATTACAGATTATTTTCCTTTTGCTTACGTTGTTCACATGATAACATGACATAAAGTCTGGACTAACAACATTGGATTTTATGTTAAGAAGCCGAATTTTTTTTATATAAAACATGACTGCGAATTTCGAAACTTGTTTTTGCTTATGTTTACATGCCTTTGCTCATAATAATCTCTATGAATAAGGATGTAACTAAAGAATCAATGCAACTTGTTTCTTATGAGAGGAAATAAATAATGCGGGAAAAGAATAAAACAATAAGGCGTTTGAACATCAGTATAAATGAAATAGATAAACATTGAACTTTAAAGCCACCGAACACGCCAAAAAATGAAAATATTGCAGGCTCGGTTTGATTAAGGCTGCCCAAGGGCAGTTATACATATTACCCAATGCCACTAACTAACAGCACACCGATGTGCCAGCTGATCTGGATCTTCACTCTTCGTCATTGCAATTTAACGGTATCTATGGAGTATGGGTTATTTTATATTAAAAAATAAATTTTCTTGCTTATCTCAATAGATAATGGCGTCATTAATTTTGAAATATTTTTAATTTCTTTCTTTAAATTAGATACAAAAAGAATACATTACTCAAAAGTTCTAAGTGTACACTTGATTAATGTTGATTTTTCATATTGTTTGATTGAATTTTTCAAAATAGTGTATATTACAATGAAAGAATATTAATATTCTATAATCGCACACAAACAAATTTGAATCTTCTTAACGCGATTAAAAATAATAGGAATTTAGCTCACTTGTGCACAAAAAGCATTTCTCAAGTTAATAATCATTTCATCCGCTATCGTTTGTGATCATTTTCTCATCTTTGTATCAATTTGATACAAGTTTAAAGATAATGTTGTAGTTTTCCATTCCATTGCACTGAAATAACTTCCTGTCGGTTCGTAATGGTCTGCTGGACACGATGAGCCAACACACTCTTCTCTATTTTATTCCTAACGTGTTAATGTGGGTGTCAAGGAGAAAATTCCATTTTTCTCACATTGTTTGGTGCTAAAAGGTTTTGAACGCTCTAGCAGTTTGGGACGATGCAATACTCTGTGAAAAATGTGAAAAAGCCTTTCCAAACGAAAAAATTGTATTTATTTCGATAAAATTTTAATCTCTTGAACAAACGAACGTCACTTTCGAAAAAGTCAAATTTGAAGTTTAATGAATTTCTATAAATTTTTATTTTAGATGTTTTATAATTGAAATCTAATCAAACAAATGTAATACCAATATTTCCGAGTCTACGTTCTTTTACGTAAATATTTTATGACGTTATTGAGTAACGTCAGTGTTCAACGTAAGAAGAGTTATCAATCTAGAAAAAAGTATCATTTGACTTGTTTCTTATAACGATAAAATATGCAAAAAGGGTATTTCTTTTGAATTTACGACTAACATCAAGAGGTTTTTATAATAAATTTAATGTTGTGCCAGTTAAGAGCTTCCATTTTCTTTAGTCTTCAAACTTTTCGTCGTTATCATTCTTGTTGTGTGTTTTTGGAGTGTCCGGTTTCGGTGAACATGTGTAAGACAAAATCGTTTGTAAAAATCATCAATTTCGATTGCCGCAATCTGAACCATCCTCCATGTTCAAGAGACTTTCTTGCATATGAGATGCCTAATATAACAGGTCTAAGATCACTGTCGTGATCGAGCACCGGCACAGTCCTTTCGGGCACCGGTATTGTCATACAATATGGCGGACTGTTTACCATCTGAAAGGTATGTGTATATTCACTGAATAGATCACGTACCATTTCCTAGGTTGTCTATTCATTGCATCATTTATGAAATCATATATGTAACAAATGCACTTATGAACTTTGCAGAAGATGTCATCATTATGAAATCCTCTGAAATTAAATGTATAATTCGTGTAGAGTAATAACCTACCATATCCGAGATAAACTAAAACGTTCGATAACAGTCAACCCTGTAAATACCTCTCTCTTAAATTTTGCTGTTGTGTTTCAGACAGTAAACATTTATATTTAAAAATGTAATACCATATAGGTATCTTTAAGGAAGAAATAATGGAGACTGAACCGTATACAAAATGTAAAATTAGACTGAACCGGTGCCTTTTTCTCAACAATCTGATAATGAATCTGTGCAATTTGACGGAATTCTTGAACCGGTGCATGCTGACCATACCGGTGTATGGTCAAAACAGAAGTAAGCCAGTTTACAGTATCCTAACCTTTTAAAAGGATTGGGTCAGATGAATTTTGAAGAAAAATACAATTAGAAGTCATCACAGTTGAAGCTTTTGCGGATCAGCTGTTCTATAAAAAGTATTGCCCAACACAAATCAGACCTCTCGGTTCAAATTTGCATTATGTCAAACCGCCAAATTAGACTCGAATTTTGAAACAATCAAAGCTTTTCCAATATCAAAAGCATGTGCATTTGTTACATATATGATTTCATAAATAATACCATGAATTGACAACTTAGGAAATGGAATGTGATCTATTCAGTGAAGTAAAATCTATACACGTACCTTTCAGATGGTAAATAGTCCGCCATATTGTATGACAATACCGGTGCCCGAAAGACCGTACTGGTGCTCGATCACGTCAGTGAAGATTTTTATTACGAAATTTTCATTTGCAGCAGTGATATTTACAAAAATCTTTTATAATTTCTTCTCAATAAACAAAAAGAGTTTCAAACGCCTTTTGAGCACCGATGAAACATAGGAAATATTGATCTGGTATCCAAGAATGATGTTTCTTTTGCAAATTATACAGCTTTCTAAAGGAGGGTAATGTGGTGTCTGCAAAAAAGGTTTGTCGGTGAAGGTTTTATAAAATCTCTATCTAGTTAACAACGAAGCTTCTAATGGACGGAGTGATAATGGACAGATGTTGGATAAAACATAATTATCTTAGATCACCAGTTTCAGAGAAGACAAAACTTCTAGCTTTTTTAACACCAGACAAGCAAAAATGTTAGCCTGCTCATTAAAACACCTGGTATTTATGTTTTATTCTTTGCGAAATCATTTAAACAAGAAACGTAAAGGATGGATGATAATAATGTTGGACATTTTTTTACCTAGTTTCTCGGTGGATTTTGCTGGAAAGTTACAACGAATTCTTTGTTAGACAGTTCTCAGTACACCACCAGGCAATCACTACTCAGTATTTTAAACTGTTATATAAAACACCTAAACGTCTGACAGTTGCAGATGACGGTTTTCTCATTCAATTGTTTCATTTCCCCGTCATGTGCATCTGTCATGAGCACATATTCAACTTTGTTGTGAAATATACATTAATATTCTTTACAAAATAATACAGTCATGTTTCAATAAATGATCCCCAATGTTCATCAATGAATGTAAGAAATCTGTTTTAATAAAAGGTAATGAGGTTTTAGTAGTCATGCTATTTTTTCTGCATCTCCCTGTCATGCCCACTTTTTCAACTTTGTTGAGAAATAAAATTATATTACTACATGGATGACATGTAGGGCATCCATCATATAATAAATGATCGCTAAAGCTCATCAATATAAGGATGTAAGAGTTTTGTCTTTTATGTAAAGTAATGAGGTTTTATTACTCACGATAATGGTTTAATCTTTCTTTTTATTAGCTTTAATGAAGTATCTTAATGCGACTTTTTCACTGACACACTTTAAAGAGACACTAAGTAACACTTAATGTCGATACCTAATAAAACTTATTCTCCGAAGGAGAGGCTATCATAATTTAATGTGAAAACCAAAGGCATCAAATATCACAAAAGCTGGCAGAGTGGAAAAAATCGTATAGTAAAACCCAAACCTCAATACCTTTCAATATCTATCATGCTTTCTCAAGACGTACTCTATTAACTAATAGGAAACCTTGCGAAACCCAAACCTCTCAATATTAAGCATGCTCTCTCGAAGACACCATCTCATAGTGAAATCCAAACCATCCTACATCTCAATACTTAGCATGTTTCTCAAACACTACATCTCATAGTGAAATCCAAACCATCCTACCTCTCAATACTTAGCATGCTTTCTCTATCTCTATCTCATAAAGCAACCCAAACCATTATACCTCTCAATGTTGAACATGCTTTCTCAAATAGACCATCTTATAGTAAGCCCAAACCATTCTACCTCTCAATAATAAGCATGCTTTCTCAAATACACCATCTCATAGAGAAACCCAAACCATTCTACCTCTCAATATTTAAGATTCTTTCTCAAATACAACATCTCATAGAGAAACCCGAACAATCCTACCTCTCAATACTTAGCATGCTTTCTCAAACACTACATCTCGTAGTGAAATCAAAACCATACTACCTCTCAATACTGAGCATGCTTTCTCTATTTCCATCTCATTGAGCAACCCAAACTATTATACCTCTCAATGTTGAGCATGCTTTCTCAAATAGACCAGAAAAGATTTCCCCATAAACCTTCATAAACTCTTAAACCCCTGCCACCGTCGTGCAACCAAAGAGGTAAGCATAATGATCAATTGTAGGTGGGTTAATCACCAGGCCTCAGAGCGCTGTAAAATATCATGTTGGTAACCTTTCTTTTTAAATTTACAGATGGTTTTTACGAATAACTGGGAGAAATTAACACTGCCTTTTATCTTCTTAAGTTTGTAAATTAAATCTCCATAAAAACTGGCTGTGAAATATGGACACACCCACACAATTCTACCTCTCAATAATTAGCATGCTTTCTCAAATACACCATCTCATAGAGAAACCCATACCATTCTACCTCTCATTAATATGCATGCTTTCTCAATTACGCCATCTCATAGAGAAACCCAAACCATTTTACCTCTCAATATTGAGCATGCTTAATTAATGACACCCTCTCCACCTCATGGTGAAACCCAAACAACAATACCTCTCAAAATCTGACACGCTCTACAGAGCCTCTGTTTTCTCTGTTAGAACCCTCGATACCTCACAGTGAAACTTTTACCATGATACCTCTTAGTATTTTACAGAATATCACAGCTTTTTCTCTTTAAGACAACTCTTACCTAGGTGGTGATAACCAACAGCTTACTATCTATCTAAATAATACATTGTGTGCAGCCTGTTATAGTGACGCTATTCCTTTCATGAATATTTCACGTTTTTCGATACCTAATGCAATTACTTATCTCTACTTAATAAAGAAACGGAAGTTGAGCTCCGTAGCTCCAAAAAAGAATCCTGCACAGAACAGAATAATAGATAAATCATTTCAGGCGAGAGCTCTAGACCTCTTACCGAAACCTCCAATCTCTTAAATTATCGCCATTTCTCACACCAATCCAACAGCAAGGACATTCTATCTCTCAAGATAATCGCCTACACCTTGCTGCAATGGAATCACACATCTTACTTTAAAAGAAGAATGATAAATTTCGGTCTAAAAAATCTTACATTCCTTCTTCCAAAGCTTTCATTACCAGCCTCAAAGTTGTATTTCATAAAAGCTTCTGATTTCCTTTATTATACAACCCTCTGCATTTTAACTATTAAAAACCAATTCATTCAGCAAAAATGCAAGCAAATTGTATTTCTGGGTTTTGAATTATTTCAATGAACCAAAAAATGACTACATAAGGGATTGATTATAACATGGCTGTTTTGTGAATAAAAACCTCACACGCTGTTGAGTGATCTTTTTTCCGATGCGGTATAAACCCCTAATGCGTTTATCCCGCCTCAAGCCCAAATTACGTCTGGTGTTAGCCCAGATCATATCGCCCATTTTCACACCCTGAACTCAGTCTCGTTCTTCACTGTTTGCTGATCAATCATTTACTGTAAAATATTGCCTTGAACGGTTCAATACTTGCTAAATATCATTCAACGTAAGTCAACTTATTTGTGGTTATTGATTTTTCCGACCCTTGTAATGAAGAGCAGTTCAAGGGCTGAGTGCATATTAATTCTACTTAATCCTTCTATGTAACTGCAGTGACTGAATACACTTATGCCTGGCTAAAACTAAACACCTAACATCTTTCTTATTGGGTCATTTAAAACAGAGCTTTTATTCATCGAACAATACTACACTTACATCAACATTATTCACTCTCAAATCTTGTTGACCATTTCCGTTATATGTCTTTACTATGTGTGAATTATTTTATGCATGAATAAAAAAGTAATATATGCATATCAGGAATCGCCACACTCACAAAACACAGCCTCCCCACGCAGCGAAAAAGAAGAGAGGAAGAGAGAGAGCATGTTTTCTATAAGTATGTCAATTCATTAGAACGACACAAACAATTAACGAAGAAGAGAACCTTTGGGAATACCGCTTTGGAACGGTCAGTGGCAAAAGGGTGCAACAGATTTTTACCTATATGTTCAATTGATACTGCTGAAGATACTACAATTACTCGAGTGATACTATTTATCCTTATTTGTGAACAAATATATACAAAAACCATTTTATTTGTGTGCTAAATGATTTTAGTCGTAAAAGTGTCATAAACGTGCTATGGGCAGCTCTTTTCGCTTTTGTTGTACCCGTATTATTGTTTTTCTTCTAATATGTACCATGTAAAATGTATTGAATGTATGAAACTTGTAAACTTGACAAAAGATAATGTTATTTTTAACTTTCTATTCAATGGATATGGAACGCTCGTTCATCGTTTTGCTGTTGTTTTCTTTTATTTGGTAGAGCCTTTGATTGCCTATCCACTCCTCAAACCACATGGAGGCCAACGATTTCGACAGTCACTAAGAGTTTGTGTCCTTTAGCGTGCAACATTGTGCATTATATAGGCTGGTTTAAGTTGATTCACCAAGACATCTTGTAATTGCCTGTGTCTGTTTATATAAGAACTTGTAATGTTATATGCGAGGTTGATGCTACATACAGTGAAAAATGCGTCGACAGTTCCGAGGAGTTACTTGAGCTATTATTTGTTATCATTAATTATGGTGTTTTTTTTTAATTATACAATTATATGCAATACATGCAATCTTTTCTTTATTCATTTTCTTTATGTAGAGAGAATGTGTTTCACGTGGCCGTGCCACATTTAATAATATTTTTCACCTTTCATAACTTAGGGTAAACTGATAATAATTCAATAAAATTGAATAGTACTGATAAAACTTTTTGTAAGTCATTTGTTTATTTCTCTAAGATACAGCTAAATAGCGGTTTATTTTCGAGTCAGGAATAAAATAACCCTGATCTATTATAGAGGACACATGCGCATGATTACAGTAATAATGGTACACCATAATCGACAGAATGATGAAGTGTTGCTATATCGGTCCTGATATATCAGTACAGTCGAGGCTACAATTAACAGCCCTAAATAAGACGCAGAAAAGAAGTCAAACATTTTTATAATTGTTTTGCATTTCGGCTGATGATATAACCTGATTGAATGCCGCTACTTTTATATGAACAGCGACAAACATATTTTTAAGATAGTTCATGGATTTGCTTATCGGGAAATATGCGTGCACAATGTTACTAACACAAGAGAAAAACACCCACGGGATATGTCAATGTTTTGTCTTGCTGTAAGATCCTTGCTATTGTGTCAATTTTGTTTTTCTACATACATGTACGTGCACTTCACAAGCTGTATCTCCACATGACCTTAAGACCATTAACAATTCAAACTGTTGTTATTATATAAATTATTCATGTCAAGTAAAAATATATTTATAATATTTTTATTGTACACAAAGTAAGTGAACTAATTTTAAAACCAATTATTTCCATTCGGAGACCAAAGTATATTTCAACCGAAGAAAATTGTGCTAAAAGAAGACTAACACATAACACTGAATAATAATGATAACTATATAAGTAATTATAGTTTTGCACTTGAAGTTATTTCACCAAGACAACTTGTACTTGTTTTGTGATACGAGAACCTGTTCGGGCAAGTGTGAGGTTGTTGAACCCTAGAACCTGGTTAAAACCCCCAATGGCAATTTGTTTTGCCACTGACCATTCCAAGGCGGTATCTCCAAAGGTTCTCTTTTTCGTTAATTGTTTGTGGCGTCCTATTTGAATTCACATATTTATAACAAACATGCTCTCTCTCTCTCTTCCTGTGTTCTCTTTCGCTGCGTGAGGAGGCTTTGTCTTGTGAGTTTGGCTATTCCTGATATGCATATATTACTTTTTTCCATTTTAAAATTATAAAAACGTTTTATACACTAGAAATATATAACAATGCACAGATGAGTTAACAACATTCAAGTTTTTATTTCATTTCACAATTACTAAACTTATCTATCTGATTCCAGGGTAATAGGTAAAATATGCAGTTTCAGGTTTGTGGGGGTCTTTTTGTTGAGTTTATTTCAATGTTACTAAATAATTTGGAAAAAAAAGAAAAAGTCTCACAAATAATTGTATTTAAAAAAAAACATCGCGTGCACCGAATTGGCACACATCTTTTTTGTTTGACAAATGATCAATCTTAAAGGCTTCTTTCATTTTTCATAAATGTCGATCAAAGCTGATTTGTTAAAAGGTTTTTCTCGTCTCCATTCGGTTCAATTAGTAAAATATGACAATATCTGGGCTAAAACTAAAGTGAAATTTCTGAATAAAATTTTGATATAACGTCCTTGTAAATTGATTTACTTACCGATTTTAGGATTTAATGCCACATTTTATATGAAATAAAGATGAACGCAGATGGATGGGATTAGATGGGATCGGAGAGAGGATAAGACAGGACGGTCAGTCGATCAAACAAAAAAGTATAACCAAATCAAAACAACTACCAGTTCTTAGTCAGATTAGCAAGTTTCTCCAATTCATTACCTTTAACTTTTTATATTTTTACAACTCAAAACTAAAGTTTTTAATATATTCTTGTTTTTATTTCACGAAATGTATCAATGTTGTTGTTTTTTTCTAAGAAAAGGTTACCTCTAATCAGGGTTAGACAACTGGGTGGCTAAAGGCTACTAACAGCACAGTCATCGTTAAGTGTCTAGTTCTCTTGAATTAAGAAGTGGAATGTACTTTTTCTTACAATATGTAACACTTTGCTTGAAATATGATGATACATGTACAACTGTGATCGGAAAGTTTTCTTAAAAGACTACTTAACTGACAGTGCACAACAAATTTGAAATAATTTATTAAATCTTTCAAAATACTGGTATACTTTAAGGGACCCATAAGGCTTCCGTAATAACATTTTTGAGACAGTATATTGTCATTCGTTTTTAAGTGCTCAAAGGTAAGTGCATTTCTGAGAGACAGCACCCTCATGATAAAAAGCAGAAGATTAAGACCAATACTCTGTAAGAACCAAAATTTTAAAGAAGGGGTCCGGCACTCAATCTCTTGGATTTTGTTAAAATTAACAGCAAATGTTGAGTTTGATGCCCATACAAAAAAACAATGTTGGTTAGTTAAACATCTTTTGCCGTTGTCATGGCAACCGGCATTCCTTATTTTTCGGTTATTTTCAGAAAATTGTTCACAATTTTGTCACGAAATTGTCAATTTTGTGACTTCCGGGACATGTTAATGTATATAACCACTCAATAAAATACCATGGTAAATGTATGTACTAACTTAGTAGATTATTTTAAAAATTCAACACATGATTCTAGTAATGTAACAGTTCAATTTTACAATGGTTTAAGTACACCAGGTATCCAGATTTTTCATTTTTCAAGCAAAATGGGCAACAGGGGGTATCACAAAATGGCTGTAAAACTAGTTTGCAGCATTTCTGACATTGTTTACCCAATAATTCATTTAGTATAAAGGTTCTTTTATCAAACTTTAAGAAAAACTTTTTGGGGCTTTCAAATTTGAAAAATCTACAAATAAATAAAACTGGGATAAAAACAAATAAAAGCAGTTGTCTTTTTCATTCTATGTATTCTAAACGTCCAATATTTAACAATAAAAACTTACTTCAGGTGTATGAAAGGATGTCAGTTTTATCAATTATGATATAAAATTTACAAACTTATAAAAAACAAAGGAAAATAAATTTTACTAATCGGTTTCCATGGCAACGATTTTTAAATAATGTAAAAAAATAGACTAATTCTTCAGTAAAACATGATAAATAATAAATTGTAAAGTCAAAATCAACAGAACAAAACATTTTCAATGAGTATAGCTTCATTTGATGTAGTTAATGAAAATGTGTTGCCATAGCAACAAAAAAGACTTTTATATAAATAGTGGTTTATACAGAATTTTCTTAAATATTTAAGTAAATAGCCATAACATTTGATTGCTTATTAAAGAAAAAAACAATAAGTAGTAAAAAAAATACTGCTTTTTATACCTGTTTCCATTGCAACACATATTTCATTTATTAATATTAAGTTTATCATATATTAAGTTATTAAGTTCAGGTGGTTAACACACTGGCATATCATTAATGATACAATCTAGACAAGCTAGTAATGATACAAACTGACATAGCGATCAAAATGTACACATGCCATTTAAAAAAAGAAAAGTTAAAATGATTTGTCACACTTTCATCAGGCTGTTCACAGTATATTCAGTAATCTCCAATCAAGTTCAACAGAACTTGCGATTAGAAGATAAGTCACAAAATCAAGGAACTGCCACAAAAATCTCCCACAACGATCAACTTACTTTGTGTTCTTGGTTTACAGAGTTGCTTGATCTGAACATATGAGAAAAGTGTAGATTTAATTTTACAGTTGATATTTATTATACATTTGTTTTCAAGTTTTAACCTATTTTGTGATAGTTTTGTTAATATTTAAATAACAAGCAATGTTAATACATACTGTATTCTGTTTAGCCTATATACTTTTATTCATAATCTTTGGATACTATATACAAATTGCGATTAAATCTGTAATCACCACACAAAAAGCTTCCCAATTAAAAAATTTGTACAGCCCAATTGTCAACACTAAGCATGCCCATTGTCATAGTTAGAATTCTATAATCAACTGTTTTTGTGTACCACAACATTACTTAAGTTGTTAAGTATCACAAATCCGCCTTTTATAAACAGATCATTGATCCTTTGGTTTCATGACTGAACAGTTTGTTAACTGCTCTTCCAACTTCATGTTCTTCAAAAACCTTTGCACCTGGAAAAAACAACAGCTTTAAGTTCACTTATAAAAGAAAAGAGATTTGAAAATGACAGCATGCTCTAATATCTGAACAGTATTTTTTTTTAATTTTGTTTGAAATTTAAATTGTTATGTTTGGTAGGGGACAGACTGGATACCCAAACTCCTGCACTATACTCTTATAGCAATTTTTGTTTCATCCCTAGATATTGAATTTTAAACATAATTTTGTTTCATTCATTGCTTACAAAATATCCTTTAATTCATTGAAAATGTTTGACATTTTCACCATTTGTTTGTTTTATAAGGGGTGAGTATCCAATTCACCCTTGATCCTTTCTCTCCTCCACATCCCCAACACACTACAAACATTATTTTTGTTCAAGCTATGAAAAATAATTAGTTTGTTTTATCTTGGGAATGGGGGGCACATCATGACCTTATGACCTTATCCCCCCCCCCCCTTCTTTCATAACGCAGATAGCCAGTTTGCTAATTTAAGTTAAGGATTATTTTTTCCATTATTATATATAATACATATATAAAAAAATGTAAGTTTACTTATAGGTATTTCCTCTTTCGAATGAGATGTATTTAAGCTGGTGATAAATATAACCCTGTTTGCGAACAAGTTAATAATTTACTTGGAAGTAAACCAAAATGGTAAAGTTTGTCAAACAATATTTTTGTGTTAGAAAGTGTTAGACAGCAGCGATTATCAAGCTGTAAATATATATCAAAAGCTACAGAATATGTTAACAACAAAGTTTTTTCGGAGTCATAGGGTGGGAGAGAAAAACGTGAACAGTCTGTCAGGGACTCACAGGTATGATAAAATAGTTCTTTCTGATCTAGAACAATATCGTTAGAATGTTGTTATTCACTTAGTATGTCCCATGACTTCGAATAACAACCTAACGCATTGAATTCAAATTCGCAAAAAGTATTCACTATAGCGCCGTCTTTTTTTTGTTAAAAGGTTATGTTAATGACCGACTAGCTTTTTGGAAAGCAAAATTTTGTATTGTCTATTATTGACAATTTCATGACCCGATTTGATACTTCTGCAAAAGTATGTGTGTTCGCATGTTCCAAAGATTATTTTGTTGATTCAAAACCAAATTACAACTAATTAAAGCTTAAACTTGTAGTGTCTTTTATTTTCAGTTTCATTACCCGATTTAAGATTTCTGCAAAACTGTGTGTTCTTGTGTTCCAAAAATAATTTTTACATTCAAAACCTTATAAAACTTTAGCAACCAGTTGATTAGTGCCAAAATGCAAGATAACAGTTAAGGAAAATTATCAAGAAAGTACCGACAAATGTATCCATATCGAGCTAGCTAATCCATGTAAAACATTCCCTGGGATACCTCTGATCCCCGAGTTTCACAAAATGCTGCACAAGTACGAAGATTCGTGGTCAGCAAAATAAGTAGCTAATCTCTTTTTATTGTTCTCTACACATTTTATTTGCTTTAGTTTAATAAATTTAAAAGCTGTACATCTTTTGTTTATCATACACAGTGTACATTTACTAGACAAAATCCATGTATATGTATATGTTTATTGTTCGTTGTCGGAAATATCTTTATGAGTAATAAGCCTAGCTGATAAGAAGCTGGAGAGAGGATTTAAGAATAGGTACAGACTCCAAATGTGACGTCCTTCAACAGCCAATACGAGGCCTCTAGGTTTTTATAGATAACGACTGAGTAAGAGTCTATCCATAAATAACGACTGAGTAAGAGTCTAATTATCTAAATTATCCGTTCCGTCAGGATCGTGATCTTTGCTTAACATCACTGTTAACCGGTGTTCAGGTAGAAAGCTCAAGTTTGGTCCATTATAATATGTCGGTCATCAGGATGACCGACAATGAAACAGCCCACAAGGATAGAATCTAAAGGCATCAAAGTAAACAAATTCAAATTTTGAAGAATATGCAAATATGTTGCACCATTGTTATTCTTGTTGTCCTGATGCATGTGTTTTTCAGTAGAACAAACAATTCCAATAGTCAAGTTCAATACATTTATAAATATTTACCTTCTGCCTTTTTGTTCCGTTTTCATTCTATTTCCTTGCCCATGACAGACATATTCCTGCAGAAGGAAAAATACTTAATTACTTAATTCTAAATACATGTATTATTATAGAAAATAAAACATAGTGGTTTGATATCTTAAGTTATATAACATGCTTATAGTAAAGGTGTCACAAAATTTTTAATTAAACATCTTTTGCATACAAAGCAACACAGAATAATAATGCTTTAGCAACACTCGTTATCATTTAATTTAACAAATTTATGTCCCTTTCTGCCTTTGGTATAAATAAGCCTTCCTTAGAATAACTTATTCAGTTTTAAGTGCCTTCAAGTGAGAATTCTTTTAATACTATGAAAACGACAGTTAATGCGAATGTTAAGATGTAGAAAACATCACAGAATAAATATATAAAAATAGCAGTAAATCTATAGATAAGTTCGACGGTCTGGCAAATATACTACTCAAAATATGCTTCTCAAAATTTTATAAGGACCACTTTTGTAAGATGTAATAGTAATTGTTTATATTAACATTTTTAACAGTTTTCGTTACATAAAGTTTTGTTTGTATTGTTTTACGAAAACCGATGACTTAGTCACCTGAGCTGAATTACTGAACAGAACATGTGTATAAAATTATTTTAGCGGTAAAACGTTTATCAAATTTTGAGCAGTATAAATGTAACATAAATGTTTGTAAAATTCATGTCACAAAATTTAAATTATCAAAAAATTACCAATGTTGTCATTTACATGTAAATGTAATAACCAAACCAAGTATGAAATAAATTAGATTATTATCTTTTTAAGAAATAATCAAACATTACAAATAAAATGTTGTTTCAGTTATTTTGGTGTATGTTAAACTTTTAATAGGATTCAAAAGTACATCTTTCTTCATGCTGGAGTCATGGTAACATATTATTGCATGTAATATTTGTGCTCCACTTTATACAGGTTGACAAGGAAAACTTTAATAATTCACTATAATTTGGAAATTACTGAGCAAGATTCTAATTTTATGTCACAGGATGAAAAATATTATGTAATTTCAAGTGATTGAAATGTTTGTAAAATTCATTAAGAAATAATGATGATTATAAATTTTAAATTTATTGATAACCAGTCTTTTTACAGTTTTGTTTGGTGTGATAAGTTATTACATTTACATAACAGCATTTAAACCACTTACTACATTGATGCAACATTTAGTACATGGGCAAAACAGTGTAAATCCCGGTCAGCCAGCACAACCAAAATTTAACATGCTATGCAAATACTTTGCAGTATGCGTGAATAATGAATTTTTTAACCTTGATCAATCTAATGAAATAGTTTAAGTCCCAAAGAAAAATACCTGTTAATATTTCTATCGTTAAGTAACTGCCTTTTTTGCTTCACCACTGTCAGAGCATAATCAGTATTTCAATTATTAGATTTCTGGCTTATTAGTAATTTTCTTGTTCATTTCCATAAGAAAAGCTTATGTTGTCTAATACTTTAATATTTTTTTGGTGTCAATAACGTTGTGGATACAGATAACCTGTTTTATATCTGCTTCACATAGTGATCAAAGACCACTACAATATTGGTTGTATTGGCATTGTCTACACCAAAAGAATTTTTACTTATACAACAGTTAATTTAGTGTTCACAATTACAACTTACATAAAAAGGTGTGTAAAATACTTGATATCTCAGCCAAACAAAATATAATATATATGAGGAACAGGTTATTCAGAACTATCCATTTCTGCCCAAATAATCTAAAACTCCCAAGAATTATGTTTCTGATTCAAAAATATTATCTCTATTTAGCAATACGTCAATTAAGCTATCAATATTTGTCTTTTCAAAATTTTACTAGAAAAAAGCTACTTAGCATACACCGGTCGTCACACAGTTACTGCTGTCAATATGAGAATCAAATATTCTAGATGATAAAACATTAATGATAAAAATGTGGAAAGTTTTTTTCTGAATTTATTTAGAATTAAATATAGTTTGAAACTTGCAGTAATAATATTTATTTATAAGTAAAAAGTATTCTCCAAATCATGGTACTATTCTAGACTTCCTCAAAGTAATTAGTAAAATGGCATGATGTATTAAAAATGAAATATGCATATCAGTAACCACCAGAAAAAAAACAGAATTCCCACGCAGCCGAAAAAAATGAGAGGAAAAGAGAGCACGAGTTGATAACAGAGACAATTTCATATGTGAAAGACAGCACAAACACCTAACAATAACGAGAACCACTGGGGTTGCCGCATTGGAAAGGTCTGTAGCAAAACAATTTGCCACGGGGTTTAAACCAGGTTCTAGGGTGCACCAACCTCATACTTGCCCCAAAAGGTTATCATATGAACAAACAATTACAAGTTGTTTTGGTGAAATAACGCCAACTCACCCATTCACTCTCCAATTTTTACTTAAATGGATAAAAGTTAACTTTGAAAGAAATCGAACAGGACAAATATGAAAATGTTGCATTCTCGTACAGTCAAACCTGTCTTCAAAGACCACTCAAGGGAAACACCAAAAATGGTCTCTAAATGCAGGAGCCCACGGAAAGACCAAGGTCATATCACAGTCAAACTTCAGACATGCAGAGGTAAGTCATAATGTTGAGTTATTGGGAACATCGTAAGACTTTTCTTTTCCTTAAGGCAGATGTTTCATATTCTTGTTGTTCTTTTACGAAATATTTCAGTGTTAAGATTAGTCATTTAATAAAAACAAAAATATTTTATTAAAATATTAATAATATGTAAATCTGATTTTAAATGTTAATTAGGTATTGTCAGCCCTCCGTTTTTTAAGAATTTCCAAATCAACCGAGCGATTCACAAATCAATTATGTTATTCAAACTTTATCTAATAAATTTCAGATTTTAACAATCAAAACATTAACATCTTATCATAACGTTTTCTATTTAATCAGTGTCTATTAATGACTAGAATAACAAAATGTATTTGAAGTCACTTATCTTTTGTTATGTATAATACAACAGAACTAAGAGAAGTAATAAATTAAATATTAAAACACTGATAATTGCCAGTTAGACTTAAATCGTATGTCATTAACAGATAATGGCTTGTTTGCCAGGTTATTCAAACAATTCAAATAAATACAAATAACGTTTGTTATTATAGAAATAGATGAAGGGAACTTTGAAAGCCACCGAACACGACAAATATGAAAATATTGCAGGCTCTGTTTGATTGAGCCTGTTCATGGACAGTACTGGAAATGCATATTATTGCACACGTCGTCAACTCCCTATAGAAGCTGCTTTTATTGTTTTTGTTTCCTTGAAAAAAAAAACGTTATGCCACATTTACACTTTCTAGTTTCTAAAAAAATTGCAGAATTAGCTCAATGCAGCTGTAAATGTATGGTCTCCCCAGTAGTCATAGAGGTACAATTTTATCATGTTTACAGTATGTAACTTAGAACAGAGAAATAGACACATGTAGAAAACAGTGCCTTACATGTACCACTCACTCTGCAAATAATAACTTTATATTACGACATAATATAACTATGATGGAACAGTGGGTGGAATACAAATTTGAGTCGGAAATAAAACCAGAAAATTCGGAGTACCAACCTCACCCAGGTTACCACGATGACATACAACTACAACAAGTCTTACAATCACGCAAAAACATTAAATAGAAATTTAGCTTAAGGTTAGCTGTCAAACAAAATGGGCGTTTACTCTCAAAAATATCCTTGACCAGAACACTTGGAATTCTGAAAAGTAAGTGTTCAATGCCCTAAGCGTTTTTCCACGGAATACTACAATGTTACAGTGTAACTACGCTTAAATCAAAGAAATAGGACAAGTCTAACAAAGGGTACATATAGAAACCGCATGTAAGCCTGATTGTATGAGAACCTATAAGGGCAAGTGTAAGGTTGATGCACCCAAGAATCTGTTTAAAACCGGTTGGCAAATTGTTTTGCCACTGACCGTTCCAAGGCGGTAATCCCTCGGGTTCTCACTTTCGTTAATTTTATGTGGCGTCTATTTTGAAACTGATAATTGTATAACCATGCTCACTTTTCCTCTCTCATTTTCTCATTTTGGCTGTGTTGGGAGGCTGTGTCTTCTGGACCGGACTATTCCTGATATATATTTTTCACTTTTTTGTAATTGTGCAAACATAATTGTTCTAATCAGCAGTTATTATACTAATATACTATAGTTTCGATTCATATTGATAATTAAGAATTATCACTTCTTGCATGAAATAGTGAATCTTATTTACTGCTCTGCCTTAGTTATATGATTGAAAATGTGTGATGTCGATCACGCAAACAAAAACAGTTTCCTTGCGCTGAGAATAATACTTTATATTGTATCAACAACTTTTGTACTTGTATGATGAAAATCACCTCATTAATTATAAAAAATGTTTAAGCGGCGCTGCTCATTTGCGGCGTTGCACACCAGTTGTCTTAACGTTAGGACTATCGGACATGTTTGTGTCGAGACTTTTAGAGAGGTACAATCTGACAAAGATTTAGTAATGTTGATTTAATTGAGAACCAAACCATTTGATTTTTTTGTGTGTCCACTTAACCCAGCTTTGAACTTAACTTCCAGATAGGTAAATTCTGACAAAGAGTTATTAAGATCGCTTTAATTGTGAATTAAACCAATTGATCTATCTGCAAAAACCTTGAAAGCAATGTGACATCCTCAAATTTTTACAGCAATTTTCCCAAGACAGACCCATATTTTTATTTCCAGACAGTTTTTCATGAAGATTTAATTATAAACTAAGGAAAAAAGGCAATACTAATTTCTCCACGTTATTCGTAAAAACTATCTGTAAATTCCGCATTTTCTTGAACCAGAACAGGCTCAAATTCATCATTCTGTCTTGTCTTCCTGCATTATACAAGTTCGTTTGTTTGAAAACTACTAAAATGTCGTTCATGCAGCAATATTGCAAGGAAATTGTATTTCTGTTGTTTTTTGTAGTTAATAAACCAAACTGATGACATTATTCAAAATTGTTTTGTATAATTTGCATTACAGCTTTAAGTACAGTATACATTAATTTATCTTGATGTATTATTAGACAACGGTAATTTGGCAATATTTACGTTGGCGTGTTTACATTGGCATTACATGTAAACAGTTAAATAATATTTTAATCTTTGTTAAATACAAAGCGTAACGATCCCAATTCTTGTCCCATTAGCCGAGTGGTCTAAGACGCAGTGAATTAAAATACTTTGAAATTCATTGGTAACAACGCTGTTTAAGGTTCGAAACAATGTTTTTATACATTTTTTACACAATAATTATTTCCACGATAAAATAAACTGAATAAAATTATTCACGTTTGACATTGTTACGCTTTGTGACAGTCTATATGGAGTATGTAGCCAGTCTATGTAGAATTTGCAAGGTTTTTGGTTTTCCCGGGTTTTTTGACGTTTCGCATGTAGTTCTCGTGCAAATGTGTCTTATATTCTGATTTTTCGTTATTTTGAATCACTATATTTGGCAGCGAATACATTATGGTTGCTTCCCACCCGCCCACCCAGCTGGTTTTCTCATCGATGATGTTGAAGTTAGTTAAATGTTATTTTCATTCGGGAGTACTTGTTTTATCTATGTCGATAATATCACGAATTTAGAATAAATTTCGATCTTGTTCTCAATTTTACACAGTATATTTTAGGTCTGACGTATATTCACACTACAGCTCTGAAACCGAGGGGTATTCGTTCGGGATGCCTATTATCCAGGACCTAACAATGAAGTGTGCTTCACCTGAAACCATTCGACGAACTTTACTGTGCCAAATGTTAATCGTTGAAGTTAAATGGAACTACATGAACCTTAACATGATATTTTTGTGTCGATTCCTTTGATTTGTAAAGACACATGTGACATAATCAGTGTAAAGATATGACATTATCAGAGTGTTAAAAGAGCATTTGTTACATGTCTATGTTGTAATTGTCACCGGACATATTTATGTCGATTGAAATGCTGTCAAAAACTAAAAGCCTATTTCCTATATAGTTCTTGTGTTTTTCTTAGTTTTAGTGTAGTTACAATGGAATTAGTGAACAATTGTTTTACTCACGATAATAAAATTTTAAAAAAGTTATATCTTAAATATTTCCTTAAAAGCCGTGTGTCAGTGTGAATCGAACCGATGTCGAAATAAACTTAGGCCTATGCCAGCCGGGCGCGTAAACCACTGTGCTATCGAGACGATGTGATATAAATGGGCAAAATAGTACTTTTAACGCGTAAATTTACCTTAACCCGAGTCTAATTCTATAAATAATTATAAACATCGCCAACTTTGCTTTGTCGTCCTATTGTTGAGCTATATTTAAGGTTGTGTTATACAGGAAAATCCTTTAAAAGCTTGTCATTGTGATAAGCACATGCATTTTAGGCGCGTGACTCATTCGTTAGGAGTGTAGGGTCAAAATTTCATGCACGGGTGAAAACACCAGATGACCTGATCTGGTATGCAAGAATTCTTAGAAATCTTTGGTTATTTACCTGGAACTCTTGCTAAATTTTTTAATAAATTATTCTTATTTTCAGTTAAATATTTCTAAAACACTCACTCATGCTAGAAAGTTCTCAAGTTAATGTTTGAATTCAGACTCATGTTTTAGTTGTCACTTAATAAATATTTTTGGGAAAAATTTTAACTAGAATAATGCAAATAACAAACGTTTTAAGTCTTGCATTTAAACCAAAAACTTTAATATTATCTTATTTGTAGAATTTATATAAGGGATGGCAAAGAGTAGTAAAATTGGTACTCGGGTACTCGGATAATCTTCCGATCGAGTACTCGAGTACTCGAAAGAATATAAAGATTATTACCCTATATTGGAAGAGATCAAATGAATGTTGAGTTTCTGTTGAATTATAAATGTTCTTTCATCTTTAAGAAGTTACTCTGTATTATGTACCACATACTCCATATCAATAAAAGTTAAATATGAAAAAGAAAATTAATTTGTTTTTTTTCTTTTTTTCTTACTTTTAGATTTGAAAGAAATCAATATACGTGTTCAAGTTTCGGCCATGTTGGCAAGAAGAACGCTATAGTTATACGGTGGAAAGAATAATATCATGCCCTAAAAACATCAAATAATAAATCGAATTTAACAAAAAATATTACTAAAATCATCGTCGTTTTGTTGTTTTATTTCATTATTATTCATATTTGGGTTCGCGTCATACACCAATCAAAAAGTTAGGATGATTTATATTAAGTACACGAAAACTTACCAATGATTACAGTGGAAGGTCCTGATTTTGAAATGGTCATGCTGGTAGTGTTAAGCAAGACATCTGCGCTATCAAAACATTGCTAACTGACATAAATGACAAGTGCAAATTGGGGACCCTTATTTGACATTTTTAAATCTCACAACAGTTTCAAGGTGTTAATTGTGTCACCTGTGGTGACTAAATGTGTCGCAAATTGTGCCTTATCGACAATTGTCCAACATATTATATCAAATGAATTTCCAACAAAACTGGATATCATTTTAAGAGTACTCGAGTTGTAGATTAAGTACTCGATACTCGGACGATCGATTAAATACTCAATTACTCGTTGTCATCCATAATTTATATCAATAAGTTGGGTATCTTTTAAATTTTAAAACATCGAGTCGAATTTAAATCCACCAATTATTTTAATAATTAGAGCCAGATCAACCTTCATGTTATTCTGTCTGATTTTTGAAAGTCAGTCATTTCTGTTAAACTTTCTTTTAAGAATAAAACACACAGCAAGGCATGTGTCACTACGCTAATATTTATTTCCTGGCTTAACTTGATAGAACGGTGATCCATTTAATAAATTGAGGTAATCGCTAACAACAAACATGAAAAACGAAAATGAATAAGTTTTTACTTCAATTCCACAAATCAATGTTTATTACGATATTCACGCACTTGAGCTAACAAAGGAATATTGCCTTTTGTTGCTAAAACAAAATAATAATTAAACATTAATCTTTCAATTTACGTTCTTGATTATTGTTTCATTATTATTATTATTATCTATTTAGGCCTTTTGCGTTATGTTAAAAATTATATAAGCTTGACTAATCGAATTCTGGTCAAGGGAGTAATTTGTATTGTTTTGTTTAGATCATTGAAAATACACCAAAATCTTGAGAGTGTTTAACTTCTAAATATTGCTATAAGCCTGCCGGTCATATTGTTACCGGTGATCTTAATATAATCAAAGACTCTAGAATTCGTAATTTAATTTCTAAAGGTCCCAAATACAGAATATCATCCAAAATTGATTTTATTGCATGCCGTGCAGAAATTGCTGATTCTTTAAACTTATTTTGCAATAAATGGTGCAAAAAAGAACATGCTGAGCCTAATGCACTTTCTTACTGGAAGAAAACACATATTCAAAATAATTGACACTCGTATATCATTTTATGAAAGAAGCATTGCATTATTACCACCTCGACCTCGTTTTAACTTTCGTCGTTTGAAAAAAAGGAATTCAAGACTTTCATAACATATTTGTTTTAACACCTGCTGATAAGGTTTCAAATAATGTAATTATAGTGTAACGGATACACTATATTAAAATTCAAATGAAGAACTGAACAGCGCTAATGCTTATATACTGACTTCTTAATCTGAGAGTGATATTGTTTCTGCACACACTCTACAAATTACAAAATTTAGAATCAGTATTGAGCCGAAACAAGACAAAGTACCTACTATGTATTGGTTGCCTAAAATGCATAAAACACCGTACAAAGCAAGATTTATTGCTAACTCTAGTTCTTGCACTACTACTAAATTATCCGTGCTCTTAACATCTTGCATCTTGTCTTACAGCTATAAAAGAACATGTAATTAGGTATTGTGATAAGGTTTTTGAAACTTCTGGCAAAAAATTTATTTTGGTCGATTAAAAATTCAAATGACGTTTTGAAAAAGCTCAAATCAAAAAACATTTCGGGCCATCTGTTTGTCTACTTATGATTTCTCAACTCCATACACTTCGCTCCCTCATAATTTAATAAGAGACAAGCTAACCAGTCTCATTGAAAAAAACGTTTGCTAGAGAAAATAAAACCTTCATTGCTTGTAATGCACATAGGGCATTTTTTACAAATGGTTCTTATGATAATTATACTTTATGGACTTGTCAAGACTTAATAGATTCGCCAACTTTCTTACTGGATAATATTTATGTTAGATTTGGTACCTCTATTTATAAACAAGTAATAGGCATCCCAATGGGTACTAATTGTGCACCCCTTGTTGCTGACATGTTTTATACTGTTATGAAAATGACTTTATGTTATCTCTTTCTACCGAACATCAAGATGATATAGTTACAGCTTTTAAAAACACCTTTAGGTACCTTGATGATTTATTAAATATAAATAATAACCATTTTCCATTACTGGTTAATAAGATTTATCCTAAAGAACTACAACTTAATAAAGCGAACACTTCAAAAAGGCAAGCAAACTTTCTTGATCTAAATCTATCCATTGAAAATAGTAACGTCACTACTAGAATATATGATAAAAGAGATGATTTTAATTTTAATATAGTAAATTTTCCTGTTTTAGAAGGCGATGTTCCTCGTGCAAAAGGTTTTCCTTAAGTTCGTTCACATTAACACTCCATCGTTTGGATGGATCAGAAATATTATTGGTAAATACTGAATTACGTTTAAAACAATGCAAAGCAGCGTGGGCATTAAATAATATGCATTTCCATACTGTCCATTACCAAGCTCAATCAAACCGACCCTGCATTATTTTCAAATTTGTCATGATCTGTGGCTTTCACAGTTCCTTTTCTCTCATCTCGTAAGTTCACGTGTACTGGGTCATGATATTTCATTTCCTCCTTCGGCTCTCCTCGATGTTATTGAAATATCGTTCCATCCCCTGTCAGAAGTCACGGCAGATAAATCAAGATAATTATTTTACTGAATCAACTCAATAGCAGTCCGCTAGGATATTATATGCTCACGTTGATACTAATGTATTGCGTTTGTCATAGTTTCCATCATCGTTTTGAAAAGCCCTTCCTTTATTATGAGACCATCAACACCCACAATAATGTGTCAACGAAGCATTAAACATCCATTAAGATGATCAACTGACAATAATTCGTTCCATTAAATGGGGGGGGGGGTCCAGACTTTAATTGACTTCTAGCTGACATCATATAAATAGAATTATGTTTATACCTATACAGAATCTTTGTTTTTTCCGTTTCTCATATAACAATATTCAATAAAAATATAAATTTCGGCTAATTTCATAAACCTCCGTTTTCAAAGAATGGGCGGTAAATAGCAGATACAATTTATTTAATATAAAAAGCATTAATGATTGTTTCGAAATATATAATACTTTTTCTCACAACGGTTCCGTACCTTAATTTTTGAAATCATGATTGTATAACAAAGTCAAAACTTGAAACAAAAACAATAATGTCTTAAAGTATACTCCCTGATTTTCGTATGTAGTTATTATTTTTATGTTTAATTTACAACACCTGAATGTGATTACTACATACTAAATACTTAATTTGTCATCTTTATAACTGTCCGAAGACTTCCAGTATATGGATGGAATAGTTCAAACATTCAATGTGTCCTTCATATAATGACCACATCCAATACAAAGTGTTTAAAATAGATATTTGCTTATGACAATTTAACAATATTATAAATACCAATAATTTCACCGAGTTATTCTCGACCTCAAAGGTTCTCTCTTTCGTTAGTTGTTTATGATGCCTTATTTGAAATTGACCTATTTAATTACCGATGCTCTCTTTTCCTATCTACATTTTAGGTGCGTAGGGAGGCTGTGTTTTCTTGGTGTGTGCAGGTTTCTTGACCTGCAATACATATTTCACTTTTGTGTAATCTGATGATAGGTTAACTGTTGCATGTGCCTCGTCATCTCATATTACGTTTCATATACGTCATCTCCAACTCAATCAGAAACACATGTCATCTAAACCACTTACTGATATTTACAACATTAGATGGTTTCCTCCCGAGCAATAAGTTCTGACAAGGAATTTTAGTTTTGAAAAAAACATGTTCATTATGGTATAGCATTTGTAATCATTGCTTCAAAACAGACTGATGAGAATCCACACTGTAGACACATTAGACATTTAGTTCATTAATGTCTTTAAAACATCCCTATACGAACTAAACAGACTGGCAGAAATTGAGGCACACCCTCAAATACATTAAATCATTGGTTATATAATTAATATATAATTTTAATTTGCAAATTTCCCTGGTAATCCATTGTTGCAATTTCATTCATGTCGGATGTCCCATTCCGTGTGGCAATCTTCCCATCCATCCACAGCTCTGACATATCTCTGACATTAATTTAATATTGTTTGATAGTGATCTCATTCAAAGTTTGACAGAAATACACCTAACACGATGTTTCATAGTAATGTGCTTTTGCAGTTGATCCTAATTAGTTAACATTCAAACTGGACACTATTTATGAAATAAATGAAAAGGGAACTTTGAAAGCCACCGAACACGACAATTATGAAAATACTGCAGGCTTGGTTTGATTGTTCATGGGCAGTAATGGGATTGCATATTACTGCCCAAGCCGCCTTGCCCCGGCTTGAGTGCAACTCAATATTTACACCAATAAAAAGTACAATTTTGATCCATCCCAAACGATGGCATGCATATGGCAGTGAACATGGAACCTTCAATGAGGTATTTTCAGATTAATACCATTCCATGTTCAGCGGCGTATGGTTCCCTGATAAAAGAATGGATTTGCCCTAAACGAGAAAACAATGGGCGGAATTTAACAGAAAAAAATTTTGACTGGGGATCTTAAAATATAAATCCTGCATATCACAGACAATGCCAAAGGCAAAATTTAAAAAGCAGGAAGTATATCCTTGGGGGTAATTGGACAATATCCAAAACCTTATTGGCTGAGATATTGAAACCAACTATCTTTAAACTGGCCGAAAAATAAAAACAAAAGTAACTTTAGAAGTACTATTAACTGATCTTACCGAGACCAGGGCCCCTGGAGTCGAATTAGAACTTGATTACAGGGATAAACGAAACAAATCGAGCTTCTGCGGTAAGATCATTGAGTATAACATACAAACTCTTTCATAACAGTATAAAAAAACATATCAACAACAAGGGGGTGCACAATTAGTACTAATAGGAATGCCTATTACTTGTTTATAAATAGAGGTACCAAATCTCACAAAAATTATAATTCAATAAAAATGTGAGCACCTCGATCAGGTCTTTACAGTTCCATAAAGTATAATTATCATAAGAACCATATTTAAAAAATGCCATATGTTCATTTCAAGCGATAAAGGTTTTATTTTCTCTAGCAAACGTTTTATTTTTCAATGTGACTGGTTTGGTCGTCATTTATTAAATTATGAGGAAGAGAAGTATATAAAGTAGAGAAATCATAAGAAGACAATCAGAACGCCTAAAAATTATGTGATTTAAGCTTCTTTAAAACGTCATTTGAATTTTTTAGACCAAAATAATTTTTGCCAGTTGTTTCAAAAACCTTTTCGCAATACCTTATTACATTATCTTTTATTGTTGTAAGACAAGATGTTCAGAGCACGATTTATTTAGTAGTTGTGCAAGAGCTAGAGTTTGCAATAAATCTTGCTTCTTACGGTGTTTTGTGCATTTTAGCCAACCAATACAAAGTAAGTACTTTGTCTTGTTTCGGCTCAACACTGATTCTAAATTGTGTAATATGTCGTGTGTGTGCAGTAACAATATCAAATTTCTTTTCCACACTCTGTTTTCTATAAAAAGTAAAAATATATGTTTCATTCCAAGCGGTTTTCGTAGACAAGTACTTGACAGTTTTTCTTATTAAAATTGTACCAAATCATTATTTTTAAGATCAAGCGAATAAAAATATTAAATAAAGCTTACATAAAAAGTAAAAATAAACAAAAGGTGAAATCGGCATATCAGGAATCGCCACATTTAGGATTGCCAAAGCCTCTCCACACAGCCAAGGAGAAAAGAGGATGAGAGAGCATGGTTTATAAAATGGCAAATAGACATCACAAACAATAAACAAAAATGAGAACCAAAGGGGTTACCGCCATGGAACGTTCAGAGGCACAACAATGGTGCACAAACCTTACACTTGCCCTAACAGGTTCTCATACAAACAAGTTGTCTTGTGAAAAAATTTGAATGAAAATAGAAGGAATAATTGTTTGGATGGATCGAAAATATGCTCTTTATTGGTTTAAATATTGAGTGCGCGGAACCCGTAGCTACGCGACGTGGGGAGAAATATGCATTTCCATTACTATAAGCCTTTAAAATACCGAGCCGCAATATTTTCATATGTGTAGTGTTTGATGGCACAGATTTGGATGAAGTGTTGGAACTTACTTGCGATAAGTTTTGTTTGTAGGAGTAAAACAGTAAGAAAGAGAGAGAGAGAGAGAGAGAGAGAGAGAGAGAGAGAGGGGGAGAGAGAGAGATGAAGTAAAATTAGTGTGTTTAGTAGGAAAGGGGCTTCTTCAAAATGCACTTGAAACACATAAATAGCTCGGAAGTAGCCTTAAGTTACCACAGGATCCTAAATATAAAACCAGATATGTATTTTAAATATATTTCCTATTACTATTTGGCCATTTCCAGCTATAGCCATGTCACTGTAGGGGAGACCGGGGCTAGTACGGCCCCATTTTTAAAAACATGCATGGATAATGTACGCAACACACCGCCTTGTCATGGTGACCATTTGTGCCAAGTTATTTTGAAAACCATCCATTCAAAAACAAAGTTATAGCCCGGACAAGGAAATTCTTTTTTCAGTAACAGTGACCTTGACCTTGGACTACAGGCATGGACATGCTACGGGACACACCATCATATCATGATGAACATTTGTGTCAAGTTATTTTGAAATCAATGTATTCCTAACAAAGTTACAGCCCGGACAAGAGAATTCTATTTTTAGTAACAATGACCTTGACCTACAGGCATGGGCATGGTACGCGATACACCGCCCTGTCATGGTGAACATTTGTGTCAAGTTATTTTGAAATCCCTCCATTTATAATGAAGTTAAAGCCCGGTCAAGAAAATTCTATTTTTAGTAACAGTGACCTTGACCTTGGTCCTTCAGGCTTGGGTATTGTGCGGACACACTGCCTTGTCATAGTGAACATTTGTGCAAAGTTATTTTGAAATCCCTCCATTCATAACAAAGTAACAGCCCGGACAAGAGAATTCTATTTTTAGTAACACTGACCTTGACCTTTGACCTACAGGCATGGGCATGATACGCGACACATTGCCGTGTCATGGTGAATATTTGTGCCAAGTTATTTTGAAATCCCTCCATTCATAACAAAGTAACAGCCCGGACAAGAAAATTCTATTTTAAGTAACAGTGACCTTGACCTTCGACCTAAAGGCTTGGGCGTGTACGTAACATACCGTCTTGATATGGTGAACAATTATACCAAGTTATTTAAAAATCCAATAAGAAATAACAAAGTTACAGAGCGGACAAGATTTTGCAAGAAAATTCTATTTAAGTAACAGTGACCTTGACCTCGGACCTACAGGAATGGGTATTGCACGACACACCGCCTTGTTAAGGTGAACATTTGTGCAAAGTTATTTTGAAATCCCTCCATTCCAAACGAAGTTAAGGTCAAAGTGTATATTTTTCTTAACACAAAATGTAAGTGAAAAAGGGGCATAATTTGAAAAATATTGGAAGCAGGGTTATGGGTCTTGTTGGTTATGATGTAGATTTTGATGGTGAAAATATATTTCAAGTTTCAAGGCAATATCTCAAGTAGTTTTAAAGTTATGGGCAAAATGCATATTTTGCTTAACACAAAATATAAGAAACAAGATATATTCCTATTAAAACTAATGTAAATGGAAGAATCAAAAGGGCCATAACTTCTGAACGGAACATGTAAGAGCAAAACCCCACCTTTATGCACAACAACATATCAGGCCAAGCATTGTGGTAAAGTTTCATCAAATTCCCAGCAGAGGTTTAGCAGGAGTTGCGTTCACAAGATATATTCCTATTAAAACTAATGTAAATGGAAGTATCAAAGGGCCATAACTTCTGAACCGAACATGTAAGAGCAAAACCCAACCTATATGCACAACAACATATCAGGCCAAGCACTGTGGTAAAGTTTTATTAAATTCCCACCAGTAGTGTAGGAGGAGTTGCGTTCACGAGATATACTCCTATTAAAACTAATGTAAATGGAAGTATCAAAGGGCCATAACTTCTGAACGGAACATTTAAGAGCGAAACCCCACCTTTATGCACAACAACATATCAGGCCAAGTATTGTGGTCAAGTTTCATTAAATTCCCACCAGTAGTGTAGGAGGAGATGCGTTCACGAGAATATCGGACGGACGGACGGACGGACGGACGGACGGACAGGAGCAACTCTTAATGCCCGTCGCCATTTCATGGCGGGGGCATAAAAATTGTGTTAATATAGTCGCCACTGTGTACATACAAAACTAGTTTCGTTACAAGTGACGTTACATTATAGACGTGTGCTCTGAATCTTGATTTTTGCACTTAAAATGATAATATGCCGAACATATCCCGGGGCCGGACCAACCCCGGTCTCCCCTACAATAGCCTAATGTTCATTGCAGAATCACAAGCTTTATATCATGCAAAATCTGTGAAGACCTTTTCAATATCATAAAGTATTGGTGCGAAGTAAAATAACGAAATTTTTTAAAAAGAAGAACTAATAATGTCACATAAAACCCATCTTCTATATTTGCCTTGTATCATAGCCTTAAAAACAAAATAGTAGGGTGCATTCATTGGAAAAAAAAATGAAATACGCATATCAGGAATTGCCAGTGACAATTGAAGATAGGGCAATAGACAGCTCAACATTTTAAATTTCCACAAGTCCTGTTTACCATTAAAACTTTTTAAATATTATTTTTTTAACAAAATTAATTACAAGAAAGGAAAAAAAATTCAATGTATTTAAACTGCATTTAACCTCAATTAAAGCCATTACATCATCGATTATTACAAAAACTTACATACTAAAAAACTATAATGATATTGTTGTCTCATCAAAACAAATTGGTACATATCTGCTTTGATTAAGAAATTATCAATACCGATTATTATAAAAAAAAATGAAAATTGAGAAAAGTTTCGATTTTAGTTTACCCTTTTCACAAAATCAACGGTCAATTTTCGAAAGGAATTTTAATGGCAATTTTTTAAAAAATTAGTAAAAATGATTAATCTCAATATGTTTAAAATTGGAAGAGCGTACTACAATTTAATGTGTTATACAATTCAAATTTTATTATCGGTGTGGTAACAACATTGGTAAAATTTATTTTATAGATAAATTAATAGAAACAAGTAAAAAAAATTGCTGCTAATGCAGCAAAAGGAGTACACGGCCTAAAAGAGCGAGCTGTTTGTGTCAAACCATTCCATTTTAACTATTTGTAAACCTGTTTGAAATGTGTATTATGCCTATTTGATTATTTGGTTGTTTTAGCCATCGTTATTACACGGCCTCTCAAGGCCGTGTATATTGATATAACGAATTGAGATGTAACATGGAGGAGCACGTGACTGTTTAGGCTATAGACCACTAAATCAAATTCTATAGACTCCCACTTCAGCAATTCATCAAATATCGAATTTGCTATTGGGTCAAACCTTTAAAATCTTACATTTAGAATCAACTGAAAGACATATTAAAATTCGACTCTTATAATAACATAAATGGTAAATGTTTTCGGCATTTAAGTCCCAGTCGCGGAACGTTTGTTTACAATCTGTCAAAATACGTGCTACTAATTTTAACGCGGAATGTGAAAATATCCAATTTTACGATTTTTTCGGCTTACTACTCAAATCATATATTTTCTCAACATCATTTTCTTCTTTAGATTTCAATTTCTATTGTTCTCAATTAATTCTGACTTTCTGTAAAAGTGTTTACATGCCGGATCAACATTAATAAATCGTCTGTAACCATCAATGGTTATCACTTTCGAATAAAAGTGAATTCTCTAAAGCTGTAGATCATGTTTTAGCCAATCTATTTATAGCTTTCTGTACCAGTTTCGACATCTGTCGGATAATCAATATTAGTGAGTGTTAATCGGTTTGATACATTTCTCATATTAAATAAGTATTTTACTATCGCAATAATAGTAATTTTAGTTTACTATTCAATATGCGAATTGGAACAAAGCATTGTGATAACTAACAGGTATGGGCTTAATTTTTCAACGATAAAATGGATATGGTTTAACACAAACAGCTCGCTTTTTAGGTCGTGTACTCCTTTTGCTGCATTTGCAGCAATTTTTAACTTGTTCTTCTTGGTTAGGGGAAATGAGAAAATCAGGGAAAATACTCAGCGCATATTTCGTGGGTGGGTTGAGCGCAACACGGTTGTAAGTCACTATTTATAAAAGTTTTCAGTATTAACAAAAAACTAATTTGTTATTCTCATATTTGAATGTTTATTCTTTTCTGTTTATATACATATAAACTTATAAAGAAGAAATGTTAAGAAATATTCCAAAAGAGATATTTATAAATATATGACCTACAACCGTTTTCCACTTAAAATTTGACATAAATGAGAACAATAATTTCTTTTATTGCAAAAGGGATCTTTGAATATACAACTATATATTAAAAACATTCTGGTTTTAAACCATTCATAGTTCATGGTAACTGGTAAGGGGATTTCTGTTAATCAAACCCCAGTAATGACAATTTGAATTCATGCCTATATTTTATATTTTATAAATTATGTACATATAAAGACTGAGTTACATCTCTATTCCACTTACAACTCATCCCAGTTAAGTCAATGCCTTTTTGTGCAACATGGTTTTAATTTGAGTTTCAACCGTATTGCACACAAAATTTATTCAATATGAGATTTAGTCTTAGGATTTATTTGCAATATTTATCTTTTTTCAAACACATTTTTCTTAAATCATATTATGTACACTGTATTAATATAAAATGAGCCGTATTATGCAAAAAAATGGAATTACAACCCTATTGCGCTCAACCCACGATTATTGTTTTTTCTAATCAGGGTCGATCTATGATTTTACTTTTTGGGCAACGTTTGCCTTAATCGTAAAATTATTCTAAAGAGACATCACACGTGTGATCAAGAGCGATTTTAACACTGGAAGCGCGGAGGAGATGATTTTGGCTGCATAACAGTGGCATGTCGATATAAAAAGTTACTTATTTATAATACAATTATATGTAATCATTTGGTAAATAAAACGGTTCAATCATCAGTATACTGAAATACTGCAAGCAATAATAGGATCCCAGTTCATAAATTTGACATCGATTCTCTCTATAATATATAAACCTAATAATAATTTTAAGTAAATATGAAAACAAAAGATGCATCAGTAATAATGTGTCATCCATAATTAGTGAATGTTTTTAGGGGCGGATCAAGAGTCGTTGTTTTGTTTGTTGTTGTTGTTGTTGTTTGTTTGTTTCTTGTTTTTATTTTGTTTTTAGCTCACCTGAGCACGAAGTGCTCATGGCGAGCTTTTGTGATCGCCTGATGTCCGTCGTCCGTCGTCCGTCCGTGCGTCGTCAACTTTTTCTTCAAAAGCGACTTCTTCTCCTGAACTCCTGGGCCAATCTTGCTGAAACTTGGCAGGAATGTTACTTGCATGAAGCTTTACCAAAATTGTTCAAATGGTTCCAGTCCATTGCCTATCTAGGTCACAGAGGATAAAAATAAATTTTGAACATGAAATTTTTAAAAATCTTCTTCTCTGAAACCGTAAGGCCTAGAACTTTGATATTTGGTGTGTAGCATCACCTAGTGGTCCTCTACCAAGATTGTTCAAATTAAAGCCCTGGGGTCAAAATTGGCCCCGCCCGGGTGGGGGTCATGTGTTTTCCTTATAAATATATAGCAAAAACTTAAAAAATCTTCTTCTCCAAAACCGCAATGGCTAGAAGTTAGATATTTGGCATGAAACATTGTCTAATGGACCTCTAACAAAGTTGTTCAAATTATGGCCCTGGGGTCAAAATTTGCCCCGCCCCAGAGGTCATGGATTTTCCTTATATCAATATATAGCAAAAACTTAAAAAAGCTTCTTCTCTGAAACTGTAAGGCCTAGAACTATGATATTTGGTGTGTAGCATCACCTAGTGGTCCTCTACAAAGATTGTTAATATAATAGCCCTGGGTTCAAAATTTGCCCCGCCCCAGAGGTCATGGGTTTTCCTTATATCAATATATAGCAAAAACTTAAAAAATCTTCTTCTCCGAAACCGCAATGGCCAGAGGTTAGATATTTGGCATGAAACATTGCCTTATGGACCTCTAACAAAGTTGTTCAAATTATGGCCCTGGGGTCAAAATTTGCCCCGCCCCAGAGGTCATGGGTTTTCCTTATATCAGTATATAGCAAAAACTTAAAAAATCTTCTCCGAAACCGCAATGGCCAGAGGTTAGATATTTGGCATGAAACATTGTCTAATGGACCTCTAACAAAGTTGTTCAAATTATGGCCCTGGGGTCAAAATTTGCCCAGCCCCAGAGGTCATGGGTTTTCCTAATATCAATATATAGCAAAAACTTAAAAAATCTTCTTCTCCGAAACCGCAATGGCCAGAGGTTAGATATTTGGCATGAAACATTGTCTAATAGACCTCTAACAAAGTTGTTCAAATTATGGCCCTGGGGTCAAAATTTGCCCCGCCCCAGAGGTCATGGATTTTCCTTATATCAATATATAGCAAAAATTTAAAAAAATCTTCTCCAAAACCGCAATGGCTAGAGGTTAGATATTTGGCATGAAACATTGTCTAATGGACCTCTAACAAAGTTGTTCAAATTATGGCCCTTGGGTCAAAATTGGCCCCGCCACAGGGGTCGCCCATTTTACATAGAATTATATAGGAACAATCTCGTAAAAGTCTTCTTCTCTAGAACCATAACACATAGAGCTTAGAATTTTTACATGTAACATCACTTTGTGGACCTTTACCACGTTTATACATATCATAACCCCAGGCTCGAATTGGCCCCACCCAGGGGCTTATCAATTTCTACATAGAGCTACATAGTAAGAACTGAAGACATGTAGAATGTTTGCTAGTGTCAAACTACACCCCTTGTTCTCTGAAACTAATGCGACTAGACCTTAGATATTTCGTGTTGAGTATTGTAAAGAGACCCTTTACCAGCATTATTTAAATGTTGGCCCTGAGGTAAAGCTGAAAGTACTTTTGTACTCAGGTGAGCGATACAGGGCCATCATGGCCCTCTTGTTTTTTGTTGTGTTTTTTTTGGGGGGGAGGGTTAAGGAGGGGGGGAGGGGGTGTGATCGAATCCCGTTTGATGCAGAATTATTTAAATTTCACGGAGATGTTGCTAATTTTGGAAATTATCATGTAACTATCATACGACTTCCCCTAACGAACCCCTTTCTGAAAATCTAGCCTCCGACCCTGTTCTTTGAATACGACATTGTTTTCCATATTCTGTGTAGCGCTACTTATTCCATACATTTAACTGGTATTACCTCCTTACTTAACCATGGCTTTAATACACTGAGGAAATCCCGCAACATATCGCCATTTCCTGGATGTTGACACTTGACTATGTATTATGTATTAGGCAAGCCGACAACGATTTTAATGCAAAAAAACGAAGATCTGATGGTAGGAGTATATTGTTAATGGCATCGCATAGGCGCCCAAGAACCCTTATGTTTGAGCGGGGTTAGCGGTCTCTGCTCCTGCGGTCACAGCTCCTATGCGCCTACATCACCTACCTTCTTATTCTTGAAATTGCTAAAGCAGTGTAGGGGTGATCTATCCATGTTAATTCATTTCGGCTGATAACAACAGCAATCTACATCATGCTTTACCTCTTTTGTCTGTACCCTTCCCTTCTAAGGCATAGGCCTTTCTGTCATCAAGTTGACAGATGTTGGGTAGTTTAGGCCTATGCCTGTCTTGTACGGTTTGGACACAAATAGCGTAGGTTTGAATCTAAAGGGGAATATAATCAGCAAGATGCGAAGTAACATAACTTTGAAATGCTGCGCGATTTTAAAGAAATTTGATGAGGAGAAGGTGCTCCTAAATGCCATTTACTTAAGAAGGAAATCAGTTCTCTGATGCGGTGCCTGTTTACATAAAATTTGCCCTTGTTCACATTGTTCAAAACGAAACCACAATACCAAATTTCAACAGAAATCAACACAATGCTTGATGGATCATTTGCATTTAATTTATATGTAGATACAAATTTAGGCCAATGACTATTAGTAAGTACAATGATTTGTGCATTTAATGATTGGTGCTTCATTTGCATTTAATTTAGTTGCAAATTTAAGCCCATACCTGTCACATTGCTTTGTTCCAATTCGGATATTGAAGGGTAAACTAAAATTACTATTATTGCGAAAGTAAAATACTTATTTGATATGAGAAATGTATCAAACCGATTAACAGTCACTAATATTGATTATCCGACAAATGTCGAAACTGGTACAGAAAGCTATAAATAGATTGGCCAAAACATGATCTACAGCTTTAGAGAACCATCGTCTGGATCCACTTTTACAGAAAGTCAGAATTGATTGAGAACAATGGAAATTGAAATGTAAAAAAGAAAATGATGTTGGGAAAATAAATGATTTGAGTAGTAAGCTGAAGAAATCGTAAAATTGGATACTTATGCATTCCGTGATTAAATTATAGTAGCACGTATTTTGACAGATTGTAGAAAAAGTTCCGCTAAAATGCCGAAAACGTTAACCGTTTATGCTATGATAAGAGTCGAATTTTACTATGTTTTTAAGTTGGTTCTAAATATAAGATTTCAAAGGCTTGACCCAATAGCAAATTCGAAATTTGATGAATTGCTAAAGTGGGAGTCTATAGGATTAGATTTAGTGGTCTATAGCCTTAACAGTCACGTGCTCCACCATGTTACATCTCAATTCGTTATATCAATATACACGGCCTTGAGAGGCCGTGTAATAATAGGTTACGCTTACCAAATTGACAAAAGTGTTCTACTACAGTTTATATTAATTTTATCCCCTGAACTTATTAATGCACGCGCCATTTTATCGCTTTTTATCAAGCTGAACCGCTTAAGTCGGTTCTTAGTTCATAAAAGATTGTTACATACACTGTCAACCATCTTCTAATCAACCTGTGCATAATCGCACGTACACGGACTGATCACGGCCTACATTGTTCGAAAATGGGACAAATGATGCGTTATGCTCTTAAAGGTTAACATTTGCGCAAGCATAAACTATATTTTATCTTAAAAGTCTATTAAATGGTCTGATGAAGCAAAACAAATTGTTGCTTGCAAAAGGCTGACAGGTTCTTTCGAGACTATATATATGAATATGAATTATTTCCGTTACAGCGTTGCAGCACTTGGCAGAATCATGTGTCATTAACAACATAAAAATGGCTGGAAAAGTTATTTCAACAGACAGTGCTCAAATGTAAGTGCAATCCATAGAGACTGAACAATAAGGCCAAATACAGAAACCAATATGTTACAAAAACTATTGGTAAACTTCTTTTTCTTAAATCTAATATTCCAGGATAAAGTTTCTAGATATGCAGATGACGTCCAGCAAAAACAGCAATTTACATGAGAAGTTATTTTTCTAGCGCTTAAAACTGGATATTATTAAGTGGGTGGTGTTTTTTCTCATTTTAAGAGTCTTAACAATGTCTTATTTGAAAAGAAATAGAATACTTTTTAATAATAAGTACAAAGTATTTTCTTATGTATTGTTGCTAAATTGAGATAGTCAATGCATGCATGTAAGTACCACGGTATATTATATTAAATTCCAATAGCAACACATAAAAGATACTATAATAGTATATTTGTTTTAATAAAACGTTTGCAGCTCAGATAAAGTTTCAAACAATCGGCCGCTAAAGAATCAAGATTTAGTCAACATACCGGTTAACTAAAAACAAGCAGATACAAAAATAAATAAATATTACGATTCAATAAATGAGAACGAAACACTGTGTTTTCTCTTTTTTTCTAAAATATTTTAATAATTCTTTAAAAGGTACTTTCAGTCAAAAGATAATGTTTATCATTCATTTTATTAAAAGTTCTGAATTACGATTCTAATTAAAGATATTAAATGTATGCAATGAGATCTGGAATTTTTAAGTAAGGTATTGTAATCTCTTGGTTTTTAGGAATCTAGACACTTCCCGAAACTTTAATTTACGCAGTGATTAACGTATATCAGCGCTAATCGATCATAATTTTTGGGGGTTGTCTCGGTGGCGTTGTCGGAACTGCAAGGCTAGGCGCTGTCGCTGAGACGGTGCGGGTTTGCTCCCAGGTAGAGACATTATCATTTTAAGCACATCCTGTTACTTTAATTTAAACAGTTTAATTTAAGGATAAATACCACCAGTGTATCATAAATCATCCGAAACATTACCCACCAGTGTCTATTGATGTTTAGAATCATAACCATTCGTTTACCTTAACTCTTTACTCTACTTAATACTTGGCAAGATAGGACAGACCTTAAATAGAAACAAAACTGGGTATACTTTATTTCAAAAAGCACTTATAAGTATGTAAACTAATTTACAGAACAAAATATTGTCTGCCACTTCCATTTATCTTTGGAATAAAAATAAATAGGTTGTTGTTAAGCTGTTTAATTTTTTACTGTTTACTAGATATCATGTTTTTCCGACGGCTAAATATCATACTGCAATTACAAGCAAATTACAGAAATTCGACGATCAGCCGTCTACATACGTTATAATTTGGCCACAACCCAGCTAACTAAAGGTTTGTCTTCTTATATTCATAAAGCCTTCTGCACAAGGCGTACTATTGCCACTTGCAAGCATTAACATTGCGCCTTTAAGGCCTCCTCACACATAGGCGAATCCATTCAGCGCAGCCCGACGAATTGGGTAAATTTGTCAATACTTGCGAATTTTGAACGAAACTTTTCGAAAATTTATTACATAATTTGAAATATAACGAAAGGCAAACGTAGTAGAACTATTAGTTGCTGATGATTTACGAAGGGTGTCGAAGGGTTACTGTTTCTCGCTAAAATGCGTTGGGTCGCGCAAACAATCTGTGTTAATTCCTTTAGCGAATAGGAACGCAAACATGCGAACCGAAGCGCAGTTTTGCGCACGCTTCCGATGCCGTCCGTTGCTTTACGAAAGAGTTTTTCCGCATCCGGCCGTTAACGGACGCTAAACAAGACTGGAAAAAACCAAGTGGGTCAAATTTCAGTTTTTTCTTGAAAGATAATTCGTGAGTATAATATCTTGTATTAGTATAATTACGTCTCTTGTAGGCATATTTTTTAAAAGATTATTTACATTTTGTATGTTCTTCTATCCCTTTTGTTAGGAGTTGTCGGAGAGGCGGCAACTGATATAGGTCTACACTTTTATTTTAATACAAAGTTCTGATGTTTATTAACAATCGGCTTCCAAATCGTAAATAAGGGGTTTTTAAATGTATTATTTCTTTTACTTTTCCTTCATATTTTGAAATTTACATTTTGGTACATTCAATTATTTGAATTAGACTTTGAATTAACATTTGATTTCTCACAACTTCCCATTACTTTGCTTGCTGTGCTGTAGCACCTGATAACGACAGTCATGGTATCCTACAAGCTGCGATCTCTCCGCCATCGCCCAGGTCTCCTCATCTGTCCTAATGGTCAACCGGTGCTTTCTGCATAATGGAGTACCTCATCCTTATGTTGTCCAGAATACAGATCTTGACAATCAGCTTCTCTGTAAATGAACTGTGATTCCTCTTTGAGATGAGTATCATAAATAACCGAAAACAAATTTTACTATGCGTAGAATTCTAACGTGAAAATATTTCTTTTAAAAATTAAATTAAAGTCAGACTGCGATAGGTCGAACTCGGTTGTTTGAATATATGCTTTTCGAACAATTTTAATGTACCGAGAAATAATGATTTGTGCTATGTAAGTAAATATTCTTGTTTAAGGGAGTATTTTGATGGAAATTTTTATTACCGGAAAAGAAACTTGAACATCTGGCAATTTAAACAAATTACAGTCCCTGCAACAGTCAGTGAAGTTTGTATGTTTTGTTTCGCCAAATAACGATAATAATCCAGAGTCAGCTTGCTACCGTGACCACACAACGTCAACTTATACATATAGACTGAGTCGACAAAGCCAGTAAGATGATGCTAAAAAGCCATAATAATAATAATAATAATAATAATAATAATAATAATGCAGTTTTCTCCGGATGAGCGGGCTCAGGCTCCACGTCTACACGGCCTCTAATAAACTTTTGAATGTTAAGTTGTTTTGGGGAGACTTATTGGTGAGCCACAGCAGCTACATACTTTATCGTCAAGCGATGTATAAATTCCATTCAGAAGAAGGAATAACTTTGGCATTTTGCTTCATCGTTTTACTTATGGAAATAAACTGTTCATATACTGAAAACTACTCAAGATGCGTTATGATTCGTTTGTCTTATTTACCCTTAGTAATGATTCGTATGCCAGCGTATGTCGTTCGTTTTAAGAACGTCAACCAATCGCTACAATTTGCTTTCATTCGCCCTGAAATTTCGTATTCAGTTAGCTGCAATACGTTATTATTCGCTAGGTTTCGCAAACTGTCGCAACAATTCGTCATGAGATCGCTCTCGATCGCTTGATATGCAAATTAGTTGATCCGGCCCGGATAACTTGCGAACTCTAACGCAAGTTGACGAAAAGCTATGCGAAGGCTTTGCGATTGTTTAACGTATTAAAATAAATGTATACGAATCACAGACGAAATTTTTCAAAATTTTCTGACGAACTAGCCTTATCGCAACGATTGGTAACGCTCATAAACACACTCATACGAACACTACCAACGATGTACAATATACGAATGGGAACGAATACTGCTCAAGTACTATCCGCCAGAATACGCAAGTTGACGTCGGGGGGCTTTCGCCTATGTGTGAGGAGGCCTTTAAGCCGTGTTACAACGTGTTATAAAGATTAAAAGGTACTTCATACGCCGACGAACACGACAGATATCAAATATTGCAGGCTCGGTTTGTTTAAGGCTGATCATAAACAGTTAAGAAAATACATAAGTTTGTCCTTGCCGCCTTGCCTTGGGTTGAGCGCTACTCAATATTTACACAAATATGTGACGTGCTCAATAATATTCTGAAAAACACATGCTCTCTTTCCCATTATTCTTTTTTCGCTGTGTGGGAGGCTGTGTTTTCCTGAGTGTGGCTATTCCTGATATGCATATTTCACTCTTTTTTTCCAAATCAGAGGTTGACATAATGTTTCCATGCTTATTAAGAATTGCTCTTTTTCAGCCGTCCAAACAAGGTATTTTCAGATAGTTACAAGCTTGCTAGCTTACTAGCTTGCTACCTTCACTGAAATTCTAACCAACAGAAAATGTATTTGTATGGAACTCCAAATGATAACACAAAATTTGCTCGCCAATACTGCACATGCATCGCATGCCACACCCGTGGTATTTTGTTCCGTCTTGGTCAATTATTCCCCCACCATCCAAAACATTAGTCGTGTTTGAATCATTTGTGTATTGCATTTATCTTCTCGAAATATGCATGTTTATTCTTCATAGTTAAGGCGTCGCAAACATTGCAAATGGCGAAAAGTGGCTAAAATTTCAAAAATGAATTTTGGGGGAAATACTTATTGCCACGTTTTCCTTGAATTTCTTGAAAACCGTAACATTATTTTGACTAATTGGCACTAAACATTGTAGACCAGCATATACTTATTTCAGGTATGAGTTGCTTTGGTATATTGTCCATGAATTTCAGAGTTCTCATGCAAACGCTTTTTCTTTTGTTTTAGCATGTGCTTTGTAATTAGAACATGAATTAGACTAAATTGAGCCTGCAAACATAAACTACAACCTTAGCTAAATACATTTCTTTACTAAAATCTAGGTGGCAATAAGTAATTCCCCCAAAATTCATTTTTGAAATTTTAGCCACTTTTCGCCATTTGCAATGTTTGCGACCTCTTAAGTATCTAAAAACACGGCAATAACAAACAGCTATGATAAGACATGTTATAAATTTCGAGCAAGAATTATAAGGTTTCTTTACGAAAGCTTACTGCTTTCATTAAATCGATTCTAAAAATGTTCCTCAAATATCAGGTCCCAAGGTTATAAAGCTGAGATTGGAAACCAGTCTCAAATCTCAAGCATCTGATCGGCTGAAATGGCGACCCAGTCTCAAATCTCAAGCATCTGATTGGCTGAAATGGCGACTGGTCGCCATTTCAGCCGATCAGATGCTTGAGATTTGAGACTGGTTTCCATGCTCAGTTTTATAACCTTGGGCACAGTACACATATTGTGTCATTTTATTAGTTTTTGCTATCAGCAATGACGGTGTTGTGTTTATCTCTTCACTTTTTAGATAAAATTAGAAACTAGAAATATTACCCCATTACATTAATGATGAGTGTCTTTCTCTCTTTAGTTTTTTTTCTCCAATAAAACATAGAATACCGAAATTATTTAAGTCACAGCGATATTTATATGTACCTTTTTGCTTCTAGAAACATTAACTGCAGAAAAAAAAGAAATATAAACTCCGCCTCCTCAAAACAGCCCACAGAGAGGAACTTATATATATATTGTCAAAACTAAATGTCACAATCAATCAACATTCAACAAAAAAGAACTTGCAAAACTTGGAAGAGTGTGTAGAAAAAAAGTATTTAATCCAGGTTTAGACAAATGTAGATAAATCTCACCATTGCTTCGCCAGTTGTTCAGATGGGCATACATGTACAAGGTGCTTTAGAGCTTAACTCTAAATATTCGACATACCTAACAATTTTGCACTCATAATCATGCAAACACAACAAAGAAACAGCTAAAGGCACTTTCAAACAGTAAAGAAGTATTTATCGACCTATCCTAGGCCAGTGCCCAAGGTAATAAAACTGAGCATGGAAACCAGTCTCAAATCTCAAGCATCTGATTGGCTGAAATGGCGACCAGTCACCATTTCAGCCAATCAGATGCTTGAGATTTGAGACTGGTTTCCATGCTCAGTTTTATAACCTTCAGCCTAGAGCAGCTGGAAATTAATCACCAAGGTCAAGCACAAGCAAAACTAATAGGAATTGATCAAAGCTCGTAGATATGGGAGTTTCAGGTATCATTGTAAATTATTATCATTCAACATTACAGACGATGTTTGGAGTCAGTAACTGGTGTTATTATATCAGTATGTTATTTGGCCTTGAATCATGTTTATGATCACATGTTGTCATCTACTGTATAACAATATTAAACCTGTTTTATAGTCGTAGGTTTTTTACATAACTGACATTGTGTGCTGTTAGTAATGTAAGTAGACCTTCTTTCATTTTCCAACTGACTTTATGGGATGGGACAAGAACAGATATGAAACAACAGCATTAATGCACCAGAACGCATCAGAATCTCCCACCTCAGAAAATTTTAAATATTTTAATTCAATAAATGAGGCCTTTGAAGAGTGCATGAATAAATATAACTCTATGACCCCGCCAGTGAGCTAAAAAGCAAGCCTTATGAAAACTTGATGGACAATGTAGATGGTACAAAAAGCGGGACTGCAGTAACTCATTCAACAAGGTTTTTGATTTCAATAAATCAAATGTTGATGCCAACATTCCTTACTGACTTAGGTGATGCGAGGTGTCATAAAATCATTATAAGTCAAACTCAAAGAAATAAATAGTTTTGTTGTGTTTTGTAGCATCTGAGGCAAATGTTATTACATGTATTTTATATTATGTTTCTTCTGCCAATAGTTAATTACATGTACGATGCATGTACATGTTTAAATATATTTTGATTATTTTCTCAGGGCATTTGAGCATAAACATATGTTGAATTAAGTTAATCATTACACGTCCATCGTTCAGGTTAGTTGGAAGCCAGAGTGAAGACAAACAGAAGCGAGTTCATAACCCGACAACCAGCAAAATCAGTGAGTGATTCAAGTTTTACTAGCAGTTACCCATATTTCAATTTTTATACAGGAAGCGTCTTGCTTTCTTTTTAACTAAAGAAGAGTGTAAATAGCACAATAATGAATAGATACAAATGATATTGTCTCTACTAGGGAGCGAACATGTACCGTCACAGCAACAGCGCCCAGCCATACAATTCCGACAACGCTAGCGACTGAGCTAGCCGAGCGAAACAACTTCAACAATATGTTGTTGGAAATATTACACTGATAATTTATTAATGACATGGATCTACTATACTTTTCAGTTCAATATTTTGATCGAAAAATTTCTGCTTGTCTTGTTGGCATTAAAATATAAAATCCTTGGAATGACATGTTTTAATTAATGAACATAATAGCTCATACATACCTAACGTGTAAAATGCTTTAGTCTAAAATGTAAGCTAATAAGGTTAAGTAGTCATGACATCTTATAAAGGTTAATAAATGAGTAGGATAATAAAACTAAAGAAGTTTAATTTTCCTATGACACTCAAGTAAATATAGCATGAAATATTTAAAACTTAATACACTCAGTGCTTCCACAAACAACTTTTGCCATGTCAAAATTCTATTTTGTTTAGTTCCGCCTAATGTTTTCTCGTTTAGGGCGAACCCATCCTTTTATCTGGGGACCATACCCCGCTGAACATGGAATGGTATTAATCTAAAGAAAAAAATTGCATTGAAGGTTCCATGTTCACCTCAATATGCATTAACATCGTTTGAGATGGATCAAAATTGTACTGTTTATTGGTGTAAAAATTGAGGTATATCCTTAGAGTTAATGAGCAATTTACAAATTTATTCTGGCTAGGGTATTTTCATCACCAATAAAAAACAGGCAGAAATATTTTAACAGTGCTATAAACAACAATTAGTATCGTGCTCAATGCCCAAGGTTATAAAAGTGAGCATGGAAACCAGTCTCAAATCTCAAGCATCTGATTGGCTGAAATGGCGACTAGTCGCCATTTCAGCCAATCAGATGCTTGAGATTTGAGACTGGTTTCCAAACTCACTTTTATAACCTTCAGCCCAAATTCTCACAAAGGTCGTTATTGATGACATCACTTTTTTCCATTTATGAACCCATACTCTCTTTTCCTCTCTTTATTTAGGCTGCGTGCTTGGCGTGGGGAGCTGTGTTTTCTGGGTGTGGCAAAAACTTTTTACAGCAATGGTTCGTCACAAATAAGGATATTGTGTCAAAAAGACATTTTCAGTTTTTAAGAACTAGAACTTAACGTGAGCAAGATTTTGTAATCTGGGCTGAAGGTTATAAAGCTGAGATTGGAAACCAGTCTCAAATCTCAAGCATCTGATTGGCGGAAATGGCGACTGGTCAGATGCTTGAGATTTGAGACTGGTTTCCATGCTCAGTTTTATAACCTTGGGCACAGTAGAGTGATGAAACAACGGGATAGTTACACTGGAAAAAAGATTATAGTGTAAATATAAATGTTTGATACAAAAATTTGATAACGTCGATAATAATCCAAGTAAATCAGATCAAATAGTACAGCAAGAATTGATTCTGATTATGCATAGTAATGGGGTATGGTGGGGAGTTGATACGGGGTTATATTTTTTCATTTATTTATGAGACATTACGAACTAAAAGCCAACTAGAATTTAACAAATGATATTGCCTCTACCTTGGAGCGAACCCGCACCGTCACGGCGAAAGCGCCTATAGCCCTGTAATTCCAAAGCTAATTTGCGGACTAGAAAACTAAGAATGACGGGGGAGGGGAAGAAACATTGGCATTTCAGGACAATTCTTGGTTGCTTCACAAACAGAATAAACGCTTTTGACTTATATCAGCATATTTGAACAGTTCTTACTTAACTTGTGGTTAAGGTTAATAAGGTTGAAATTAAGGTATATAACTGAACTAAATTTCCGTGAATATAACGCGAATATACTGAGAGTCAAGACTTTTATTACAGCTTCTTATTCTGTATAATAGATCATAATAATTTATCATAAACCTGAGTTTGGAGACCAGTCTCCAATCTGAAGCATCTGGAGGCTGAAATGGCGACTGACTTAAGATTCGTGACTGTTCTCCATGTTTGGTTTTATGATCTTGGGTCGTGCTCTATATTGTATAATAGGCCCACAGCCGCATCAGTACAGTACTTATGACACACCAGAATAAGCAGAACGATGAAGTGTTGCTATTTCGGTTTTCGTATATCATTAAAGTAGCGGCTTACAATTACAGCTCTGATTCAGATCCACAATCTTCACACACCTTTTTGCATTCAAGGAAATCTTGTTTTAGGTGTATTAAAGCTACTAATTAACTCAAAAAAGTGATTAAATTTGATTATTTGTAGTATAGTTATTAAATTTGATTATTTGTAGTATAGTTATGCATCTTGGTAGAAATATGCAGAATGTTGCCTTCCTCAAATAAGTGGAATTTTTAGGATCTTTATTAGACCTGCAAATTCACCTTCATGTTTAAGTAGTTGAATTTATTTGCTTATTTGATCGTTATCTATTATCTAATTTTCTATTTTAAAGTATTTATCAGATTTCTCTCTATCTTTATAGGCGCTGTCGCCGTGGCGGTGCAGGTTCGCTCCCAGGTAGAGGCAATATCATTTGAAATTCACAGTAGCCCTATTTGTGCAGTGTACCGTAAAAAGTCTACCCGTACATATAGTCAGTACTTTTATCAGTAAAATAACCCATTACCGATGTCGTGCAGTGATGGTTACGTCTATCAGGGCTATCCGATCAACCTTTCACTGGGGTTGTCCCGGTAAGCTCAATTGGTTATGTCGTCGGAATTGCAGGGCTAGGCGCTGTCGCCGTGACGGTGCGGGTTCGCTCCCAGATAAAGGCAATATCATTCAAAGAGTAATACCGAACGTTTAGTGTGTTAACAATATTTTCAAGGTAAAAATATGACATTATGTAAAAGAAATAAACTTGAGGTTGGCCCAACCTTAACCACAAAGCAACAAAGCAAAAGTTTTGTTAAAATTATATTTGAAAAATAAAAAAAGCATGTTAATTGCCTCATTAGCTCTCAGACATACTAAAATAGAAAAAATAATCGCAATTTACGATACGAAACGGTTATAAAGTTTGCAGATAATTGTCAGTTTGAGAGATAGCTTAATATGTACAATAAATTAAGAAAACATTCAAATTACCAATGCGTGACTTTATTTTTTGACAACTTAGGAAGAAGCGTTGCAAATTGCTATGCAGTAATTAGTTGATTATCTGGAATAATCTTTAAAAACATTTGATTTCTTTTTTTAAGTGTAAATTCTTAACAGTAAAGGTTAGTTAATGACAAAACTAAAGGTTTACATACAATTTATATCATCTAACCAGTATTACTTAAAACTGCTTTTACTTTTACATTATTCCTTACAAATCAAATTTTTGCAAGTCTTATCATAAGAGGTGCAAGCAATAAGATATGCAAGTCATAAGAGGTGCAAGTAATGTATTTAGTATATATTAAATTGCAATTCGAGAGTTTAATCTACCGTTTACGCAAGAACATGTTTTATTCCGACAGAGATTTTAACTTGAAATTCTCATAACTGTGGGATTCAGTATGTTGAACAAGAAATGTCATTTCGTAAAAACAACTTTTGGTCTCCATCTTTCTAAAATTGCTGTATCAACCTTTCAAACATTCAGGACATGTTTTACAAGATGATTCTATTATGCCTTACATTTTGTCTATGTATCATGAACATTTAAAATCAGGGTCAGGCTTAATTCGAAGTATAAATGGATGGTTTTAAGTTTGTCAGAAAGAAAACGCTTCAAACTAGAATGTGTCCTCGCGCCCACTGCTGCAACAACATTTGTAATAACAAAGTGCCATAACTCTGGTAAAAATACCGAAGAAAAAATTCATTCTTCACGATCTACAAATCCTGCTTGATCATCTGTGCAAGTATGAAAGAAATCCGCCTGATAGTTTAGGAGGAGTTGATGCAACAATATTTGGAGGACGTACGGACGGACGGACGAATGCAATTCTATATGCCTCCAACTTCGTGGGGTCAACAAACTACTGAATTTGAAACAACGAAAATCGAAATTGATTGGGAGTAGGGCAAATGTTACATCAACAGAAAATCACGTATTCGTTGTTTCATTAATGACCTTCAATCTTTGTTTTAAAATTAGCAGACACGCAATGTTTGAAGCTTCTTTTTCGATATCCTGTGTACAGAAACTTGATCTAGTAAACTAGAAAAAAAAGATTTTACAATAACAATAAAACTGACTTTTGACTGATTGTTGAAAATACACAAAATCTTGGGATTGTTCAAATTCAAAATCATTAATTGATAACAACAAGAAAATTTCATGTTATCAAGCATTAAAATCAATATTTAAAGGAATTCTTTGTTTGGAACATGATATATGCTAAGATATGATTGGGAAACGTTAAAGGGCAACAAAGGTGCACAGTGGTGTAGTAAATTATAAATCGGAAAGCCTCAGGCAGTTAATCAAATCGCTTTTGGTGACAGCACTAGCACTAAACCAAATAACTCATAGCTCGATAAAAGTAACCATTAATTAAATATTGTCTTAAGAGAAATTCTTCATTTTTCTAGATCTTTCCAGTTTCGTGAAAGGTGTGTGCTGTCTTGTTTGAATTTGATGAAAATATTAAACCAACCTAATGATCTGGTTTTTGTCGGTCATCCTGATGATGACCGACATACTATAATGGACCAAACTTGAGCTTTCTACCTGAACACCGGTTAACAGAGATGTAAAGCAAAGTTCACGGACCAGACGGAACGGATAGTTTAGAAAAGTAGACTCTTACTAAGTCGTTATTTATGGATAGACTCTTACTCAGTCGTTATCTATGAAAACCTAGAGGCCTCTTTTTGGATGTTAAACGACGTCATATATGGAGTATGTACCTATTCTTAAATCCTCTCTCCAGCTTCTGATCAGCTAGGCTTATTACTCATAAAGATATTTCCGACGAAGAACAATAAACATATACATGGATTTTGTCTAGTAAATGTATATTGTGTATGAGAAACAAAAGATGCACAGCTTATGACTCTATTAGCAACTACAATGTGTAGAGAGCACTGAACAGAGATTAGCTATTTATTTTGCTTTATTTTCTTATCTACGAACTTCTGCAGCATTTTGTGAAACTCGGGGACAGGGGTATCACGGGGAACGTTTTTCATGTTTAAGCTAGCTCGATATGGATTAAATTCGTCATTACTTTGATAAGTTTGCTAAACTGTAATCTTGCAATTTGCCACTCAACTGGTTATTAAAGTTTTATAATGTTTTGAATGTAAAAAATATCATTCGAACATCAGAACACACATTTTTGCAGGAATCTTTAATCGGGTCATGAAACTGACAATAATAGACAATACAAGTTTTAGCTTTCCAAAGTTTTAATTTGGTTTTGAAGCTACAAAATAATCTTTGGAACATGCGAAAACACATATTTTTGCGGAAATTTCAAATCGAGTCATGAAACTGTCAATAATAGACAAAACAAAATTATGCTTTCCAAAAAGCTTGTCGGTCATTAGCATTACTCTTTTAACAAACAAAGACGGCGCTAAAGAGCATACTTTAGGCAAATTTGAAATTAACGCGTTTGGTTGTTATTGGAAGTCATAAGACATTCTAAGTTAATACCAACATTCTAACGAAATTGTTCTAGATCAGAAAGAGCAATGATATACCAGTGAGTCCCGGCCAGACTGTGTGAACATTTTTCTCTTCCACTCTGTGACAGTGAAAAACTTTGTTTTTTAAACATATTCTGAAGCTTTTGGTATATATTTATAGCTTGATTATCGTTTCTTTCTAACACTTTGTGACACAAAATAGTGTTTGATAAACTTTTCAATTTCGGTTTACCTTCAGGTGAATTATTTTGTTTGCAAACAGGGTTAGTTTAATCATCTGCTTAAATACATCTCCTTCGAAAGAAGGAATACCTATAAATAAACTTACATTTTTGTATGACATCCAATAAATATAAAGCGCTTTAATTTCAAGTGGCTTAAAGTTTAAACTTTTGTGCTGTCTTCTTAAAAGGTTGTGCTAATGACCGACTAGCTTTTTGGAAAGCTAAAACTTGTTCCTTTCTACCTTTAGTATATTTTGGAAAGCTGTGTTTTCTGAAATTGGATATTCCATCTTTCGTTATTTCACTACTTTTTAGTAACAAAAATGTACTGCCATCTCAAGGAGTTTCAGGAATATAAACTGGTAAATCAACCGTATTATGAATTAAGTACATCTGTATTGTAAAAAAGTACATCCGTACCATCAATAACAAATATTTTATCTTCAAAGCCAGCATGTCATCCTAATATAGAACAGACAATATTCCATTAGGCTTACCGATTTATGAATGTTTTGCATCCAACTGATGCTGTGAATGGAAGGTAAATATCAACTTCAGAACTATAAGGCCAAGAGAGTGCGTGTGCACTTCGAATGATATTGTCGGTACTGGGAAGCGGACAGATACGGCGAATAGATTCACCCATAACAAGAAATACAAATGTACGCATTTTACGTTTCAGATAATCAGCATTTGTTATTGTATAAAAGCTATGATGACACTCACAAAAAGCCACGGGGAATTAAAAACGGATGATAAAATACGTAAGTGTTTTCTCCATTAATCCCTCATTACCATGTCACATATATGATGGCACTCCTCGAAACAACTAAAAAGCTGGTCTTTTAATATAATCTGCCCAAACATGAACTTGTTTAACAATTTTTATTACTACCCTTTATGTTTAATATGTAGTGTTTTTCATCTTTAAAAACTGGCCTGAAGGTTATAAAACTGAGTTTGGAAACCAGTCTCAAATCTCAAGCATCTGATTGGCTGAAATGGCGACCAGTCGCCATTTCAGCCAATCAGATGCTTGAGATTTGAGACTGGTTTCCATGCTCACCTTTAGAACCTTGGGCACTGACTTGATGGACAATTTCTCAATTCTTTGCGTGGATGTTTGTTTGTTTTGTTTTGTTTTTAATTTATAGTACAAAGAATATATAAATAAAACTTCGTTCAAAGCGTTTCTCGTCAAATGAAAATTCCTTAAGTTTAAAAGTGGATGGCTTTTGTTTTTTTTTTGCTTAAAACATAAAGAACTACATTACAAAAGCGAGAAATGTACGGGGCTAAACCCAGCCTTTTGTCCAGCCTTTATCTATTTAGTTAATGTAATTTACTCACCATCTATCAAATAGGGCCATTCCATTATTTGTTCTTTTTCATGGTGATGTACACTAATTTATTACAAATAAATGAATGTATTACCAGAATAGCGAACAATGTAAACTTAAGGCTGTTAAGCTGTGCACCGTCACTGATCTGAGTCGACATATGTCAAATGACACCTTTACGGTGAAAGGCTTACACATTTCCTATAAGCATGAACTGAAATATACCGTCAACGTTTAACCGTCCTGCTACAGCAGAACAAAATTTACATCTGTAGAAATCAGTATCTTGCAAAACATGTTCTCATATATATATTTTAAATATATAAATTGTTCCCTAAACAGCACATGACAGAATGTGATAAAACAGTATAGAACCATCTGAAAATTTAATTTCTATAAACAATGTTTTGACATCCATGCAGTGCTCAAATGTGCTTGAAATCCATGGAGACCTATCCTCCTGGCAAAAAAACCCAAAAGCCTCAATGTATTTCACAACTCTATATTAATAAGAAAGATCAAATCAAATAATCTTGGAGATTTAATTTACAAACTTAAGAAAATTAAAGGCAATGTAAAATTTCTCCCGGTTATTCGGAAAAACGATCTGTTAATTCAAAAAGAAAGGTTACCAACATGAAAATCTACAGCGCTCTGCAGGCCTTATGATCAACCCATCTACAGTTGATCATTATGCTAACCTCTTTGGTTGCATGACAGTGATTTAAGAGTTAATTAATGTTTATGGGGAATATTTTCTTAAAAGAACCTTGAAGCTTGATTTTTTTTATCCCTGTCATTGTGTTCTTGCTGATTTGACTCCAGGGGCTCTGGTAAGATCATTGAGTACTCACCACTTTGGCTTTGCATTGTTATTAGCTTCTTGTGTTTAATATCTTTGTGTGCTTTTCCGTACAACATTTTTGAGCTGATGGATGGGTCAGAGTTATTTCACCAAGACAACTTGTACTTGTTTTATGATATCAGAACCTGCTGGGGCAAGTGTGTGGTTGATGCACCCTAGAATATGGTTTAAACCTACAGTAGAAAATTGTTCTCATTTTTATTAATTGTTTGTGGTGTCTGTTTTGAAATAAGTCATTTTATAAAACATGCTCTCTCTTCCTCTCTTCTTCTTGGCTGTGTGGACAGGCTGTGTCTTCTGAATGTGGCATTTCCGGATATGCGTATTTTACTTTTACATAGTGTTTGATTCCGTCTGGGAAAGAACTTAAGACATCAGAGATAAAAACCATAAATTAAATAAACGTCAACACAACGTGTTCCGGCTAATTACAGGCGTTTACCTATATAACCATTGATTGAATGGTTTTAGTTTTTAAAAGGCTTCCACCATGCATCCATTAAAATGTGGTGTTTTAGGTTATACAAGGATTGCTGGCATACATCCGTTCACAAGAGCTGTTCCCGCTTATTTTAGGCTTGTCTCAACACAGCAGTCCATACAACGAATTCCAGCTAAAAGCAGGCTTGCTCCCATGCAACCGTCCATACAACGAGTTTCAGCTTAAAGCAGGCTTGAACCAATACAACCGTCCATACAACGAGTTCCAGCTTAAAGCAGGCTTGCCCCCATACTACCGTCCATACAACGAGTTCCAGCTAAAAGCAGGCTTGCTCCCATGCAACCGTCCATACAACTTGATCCAGCTTAAAACAGGCTTGAACCCATACAACCGTCCATACAACGAGTTCCAGCTTAAAGCAGGCTTGCCCCAACACAACCGTCCATACAACGAGTTCCAGCTTAAAGCAGACTTGAACCCATAAAACCATCCATACAACGAATTCCAGATTTGAGCAGGCTTGTCCACATGCAGCTATCCATACAACGAGTTCCAGCTTCAAGCAGGCTTGCCCCCATACAACCGTCCATACAACGAATTCCAGCTTAAAGCAGGCTTGTCTCCATGCAGCTATCTACACAACGAGTTCCAGCTTAAAGCAGGCTTGATCCCATAAAACAATCCATACAACGAATTCCGGCTTAAAGCAGTCATGTCCCCATGCAGCTATCCATTAAAACTTGTTCCAGCTTAAAGCAGGCTTGAACCCATTCAACCGTCCATACAACGAGTTCCAGCTAAAAGTAGGCTTGAACCCATGCAACCGTCCATACAAAGAGTTCCAGCTTAAAGCAGGCTTGAACCCATAAAACCGTCCAAACAACGAGTTCCAGCTAAAAGCAGACTTGAACCCATACAACCGTCCTTACAACGAATTCCACCTTAAAGCAGGCTTGTCCCCATGCAGCTATCCATACTACGAGTTCAAACTTAAAGCAGGCTTGAACCCATTCAACCGTCCATACAACGAGTTCCAGCTTAAAGCAGGCTTGAACCCATACAACCGTCCATACAACGAGTTCCAGCTAAAAGCAGGCTTGCCCCCATGCAGCTATCCATACAACGAGTTCCATATTCAAGCAGTCTTGCCCCCATACAACCGTCCATACAACGAGTTCCAGCTTAAAACAGGCTTTCTCCCATGCAACCGTCCATACAACGAGTTCCAGCTAAAAGCAGGCTTGTCCCCATGCAACCGTCCATACAACGAGTTCCAGCTTAAAACAGGCTTTCTCCCAGGCAACCGTCCATACAACGAGTTCCAGCTTAAAACAGGCTTTCTCTCATGCGACCGTCCATACAACGAGTTCCAGCTTAAAACAGGCTTTCTCTCATGCAACCGTCCATACAACGAGTACCAGCTTAAAACAGGCTTTCTCCCATGCAACCGTCCATACAACGAGTACCAGCTTAAAACAGGCTTTCTCCCATGCAACCGTCCATACAACGAGTTCCAGCTAAAAGCAGGCTTGCTCTCACACAGCTGTCAAGTCAATGTTTTTCAACTCATTACATGCTTAATTGCTTGACCTTTATATGTCTATAAAAGGAGTTTTCTTACTTCATGGTTTTCCTTCAAAAACCTCCTCTTATTTTATTGGGTGCCTGTAAGTCTTGTGTTGTTCATTTAACTATCCATCAGTAGTATTCATTCATGTCCTCTTCTTCAAATATCTAGAATATATGTTAAAATGATATTGCCTTTAACTGGGATCGAACTCGCGCCGTCACGGCGACAGCCCTCGCCCTGCAGTGCCGACAACGCAACCAACTGAGCAAACCGAGAAAACCACCAAAAAAAGGTTGACTTGGAAGCCCTGATATACGTTTCCATCACTGCATGACATCGTTAACGGGTTATTTAACTGTTAACAGTACTGACTATATGTACGGGGAGACTTGAACCCATTCAACCGTCAATACAACGAGTTCCAGCTTAAAGCAGGCTTGAACCCATACAACCGTCCATACAACGAGTTCCAGATAAAAGCAGGCTTGCCCCCATACAACCGTCCATACAACGAGTTCCAGCTAAAAGCAGGCTTGTCCCCAGCAAGCCGTCCATACAACGAGTTCCAGCTAAAAGCAGGCTTGCCCCCATGCAGCCGTCCATACAACGAGTTCCAGCTTAAAGCATGCTTGTCCCCATGCAGCTATCCATACAATGAGTTCCATATTCAAGCAGTCTTGCCCCAATACAACCGTCCATACAACGATTTCCAGCTTAAAACAGGCTTTCTCTCATGCGACCGTCCATACAACGAGTTCCAGCTTTAAACAGGCTTTCTCCCATACAACCGTCCATACAACGAGTTCCAGCTTAAAACAGGCTTTCTCCCTTGCAACCGTCCATACAACGAGTTCCAGCTAAAAGCAGGCTTGCTCCCACACAACTGTCAAGTCAATGTTGTTCAACTCATTACATGCTTAATTGCTTGATCTTTATATGTCTATAAAAGGAGTTTTCTTACTTCATGGTTTTCCTTCAGAAAACTCCTCTTATTTTATTGGGTACCTGTAAGTCTTGTGTAGTTCATTTAACTTTCCATCAGTGGTATTCATTCCTGTCTTCTTCTTCAAATATCTAGAATATATGTTTAAATGATATTGCCTTTACCTGGGATCGAACCCGCGCCGTCACGGCGACAGCCCTAGCCCTGCAGTGCCGACAACGCAACCAACTGAGCAAACCGAGACAACCACCAAAAACAGGTTGACTGGGAAGCCCTGATATACGTTCCCATCACTGCATGACATCGGTAACGGGTTATTTAACTGTTAACAGTACTGACTATATGTACGGGGAGACTTTTTACGGCCGCCACAATGCACAAAGAGCGCTAACTGTAAATTTCAAATGATATTGCATCTACCTGGAAGCGAAGCCGCACCGTCACGGCGACAGCGCCTTACCCTTCAATTCATACAACGCAAGCAAATGAGCTAACCGGGACAACCCCCAAAAAGGTTGATCGGATAGCCCTGATATACGTTACCATCACTGAATGACATCGGTAACGGGTTATTTTACTGATAACAGTACTGACTTTATGTACAGGGAGACTATTTACGGTCGTCACACTGCACAAATAGCGCTACTGTGAATTTCAAATGATATACATGTTCTCTACCTGTGCTTCAATAAAAAATATGAAGTCATTGTTGTTGTTGGAAGCCATATTGAATTTAACTGAAAGTGGGTGTTTCAGAACCGGCTCTATAACAAAATTCAAATCACATGTGGAAAGTGTCATGCTTTAATCCCAAAGTGCAGTGTTTATTTTCCGTAAGCAGCTTTAATCTTATTAAAAATGTACAAACCTAACCAGACTAAAGTAATTTGAATAACGTCGAAACTGACAGATCCAGGGCTCAGACATGGTAAATGACTGTCTTCAAACTGTTATTTTCCTAATACAGACATAATTAATTTTGTAACTCATGTTCATAACAAATTTAATAATGTGTGTTACATGTTTAAGACTTGAACATATTCTTGCTTCAATTTGAAATATAAATTTAATCAGAAAAATATCTACTGTTTTGCATTTTTTGTGGTTGTTGGTTGCTGTTATGTTAAGTTAAAGAGAAGAGGCGGAGGACCGCTATTCCTTTTTTCATTCAGAGGATATCAAAAGTCGTGCAACCAAAGAGATAAACATAATGTTCAACTGTAGATGGCCAGCAGAGCGCTGTAGAATATCATGTTGGTAACCTTCCTTTTTGAATTTACAGATGGTTTTTACGAATAACCAGAAGAATTTAATATTGCCTTTTATTTTCTTAACTTTATAAATTAAATTTCCATAAAAACACTGGTAGTGAAATACCTTGTTGCAATTTTGATTTTAAACTGCAGATGTATTTTTTAAATTAAATCTGGCTATCGGCGATAAAACTTGCAAAAGGATTTCCTGAATTTGTGATTCAAATAACAATGTTTCAAAAGTGTTTCTGTGCAAAGATTACGTCCATTGAAATCATTACCATCATTGCAAGCTCTAGAAAAGAGAAAGAGCTTTGAGATATAAACCCCTTAAGATGTTGCCCGAGGAACATCGCGGTCTAAAAAAGGAAACATATAATACTGTAGAATCGCGAAAATAAACGCATAATCGAAAATAAGCGCATACCGAAAATAAGCGCATATGTCTCTTACAGAAAACTAATACCGAAAAATAAGCGCATACCCGTCCTTTAAGTTAAAATCTATCCCCAAAATAAGCGCATACCCGCCCCTTACAGTTAAAATATATTTCAAAAATAAGCGCATATATGCATACCTAAATTGCTCATTGGTTTAATTTTCATTAAGCGGGGAGCTAAATCGGTCTTTCAATTAAAGATAATTACAGCATACCTGTTTCGTTATCAATGATTAATAAACGGTATTAAGCCAGTAAGATGTGAACAACTCGCATTATTATTTTCAAAGTGAACCATTTGTTCTTTTGTTCGAGTACAATGAAATAAAGTATAATAGTTATCAATGTTTGTTTGGTAATATTTATGTTGCTTGAAGTAATAATTTTGTGTATACGCAGTTTTGTGTTATAAAGTAAATAATGGTTGAAACTCAAAATAAAACTCCCGCAAAAAACTCGGACATCTTACAGTAGAAAAAAAATATGATGATCTATTGTAACAGTTGTAAATTTGTAAATAAACATGCATTTTCAAACACGTCTTCCCTCTTCAAAGACGGTAAAAGTGTTTTGATAATGTTTGATGCATGCGTGTCTTTTAGTGTTATTTTGTTTCAAAAATAAGCGTATTTTCAGTGAATCCAAGCTATAAGCACATATCAAATATAAGCGCATATTCAGCGGCTTAAATATAAGCGCATATAAAAATAAGCGCATATTCGGCGGCTTAAATATAAGCGCATATCCAACTTTAAGCGCATAAAAGCGTCACAAATTCAAAAATAAGCGTATATGCTTATTTTCGAGATTCTACAATATTAAAATTAAAATAATCTCTTTTATCAGACATGTATGTAGTGATGTATCCGTTGTCAATAGAAAGCCTAAGATAAAGAAAATTTGCTTGCTAATCCGAAGTGTTTGCTTTGTTAAGTAGTAGTTCATTTGGATACATTTTATAAATCAGAGATGGAAAATGTTTGTTATCTTTATTCAACAAATCCTCAAGGTAACGAGATTTTGTTTGAAGGCTGTCATAATGTATGTTCGGTGGAAATTCTCTTTCATAACAGTATAAAAACAGATCAGGAACAAGGGGTGCACAATTAGTACGCATTGGAGTGTCTATTACTTGTTTATAAATAGAGGTATCAAATATCACATAAATATTATCCAATAAAAATTTAAGCGCCTTGATAAGGTCTTGACAGGTCCATAAAGTATAATTTTCATAGGAACCATCTGTAAAAAATGCAATGTTCATTACAAACAATAAATTTAAGTAAATTATTTTCTCTAGCAAACGTTTTTCTTTCAATGAGACTGTTTAGCTTGTCTCTTATTACATTATAAGGGAGAGATTATATTTAAAGTAGAGAAATCATAAGTAGATAAACAGAACGCCTGAAAAAATTGATTTAAGCTTCTTTAAATATGGTTCAACGGATATCCGGATCACAAATTCGGAATCCGTTGACATCCCTTATTTTAATCAATTTTGTGTGAATTGGTGTATCAAGCTGCTAAGAAAGTTTTTTTTTGTTTTTAGGTTGTTGTTGTTGTTGTTGTTGTATTTTTGTGACAATTTCAGTTAATCCTAATAAATATTTTAACAGTGACTTGGTGATTGTGCACTAATTAAGACAATTTTATTCTTTTAAAAGAGCTTTAATAAATCAATACTTTACGCCGCTTTTCGTTCTTTTCAATAAAATAGTAATCACTGCCTACGCTCTTTCTGAGACAATTTCAATAAATAAAACTAAAATTTACGCTATGTAATTTCCAAATCCCCTGGCAATTAATGGAACCATAGAGTAATTAATTGATTAAGTCCCAAAAATAGAAACTATAGAGGACCGCAAGAAACACTATATACATTAATTACTTCTAAATTACTAATTATTAACCAATCGCAATGTTGTGAACAGGATTGGTATTTAGTCATTCAGAAAATTTATATTTTGCTAAAGAATTTGATAGATTCCAACTGAAAAGTACATAAGACTGGGTCTTAAGCATTGGTTTAATTTTGCAACTTCCAATTACTTGGATGAATCAAAGAACTAGATTTCTTTATGTCAGTGATGCCAAACCTTTTTTGTTAAATTAATGGAGAGAACATTTATTTTTTAACACAGTAATTCGATAAACAAATACATCTACCAAACATATTTAATGATTACAGGGAACTTTGAAAGCCACCGAACGAGACAAATATGAAAATATTGCTGGCTCGGTTGGATTGAGCGTATTCGTGAGCAGTAATTGAAATGCATGCAGAAGTAACACGACAAGTAACTAGACTAAGTTTAACTGTTTTTCTTTATTTGTGCCTTATATTTTAACCAACAGGCACAATGATCATAAAAAAGCGAAACATGCATATCAGTAATTGCCACATCAGAAAACAAGCAGCCAAAGAGAAGAGAGGAAAAGAGAGTATACGTTTATAAGAAGATCGTTTTCAAATAAGACACCACAACGTATTTAGGAAAAAGAGAAGATTTGGGGTTACCGCATTGGTCCGGTCAGCGGCAAAACAACTTACCACTGGGTTTTAAACCAGGTTCTAGGGTGCTACAAACTCACACTTGCCCCAATATGTACTCATATCAAACAACATGTATAAGTTGTCTTGGTGAAGTAGCTTCAACCCGCCCATCAACTCGGCAATGTAAAACATAAGAAGTTCTTAGCAATGTCAAGCAAAAAAGTGAGTACCCAATGACCGTCTTGAGACCACTGACCCTGGGTCAAATCACCAAGAACACGATGACAGGGATAAAAGAAACAGATTGAGCTTTTAAGTGTGAGGTTGGTGCACCCTAGAACCTGGTTTAAACCCCCAGTGGCAATTTCATTTGCCACTGACCGTTCCAAGGCGGTAACCCCTCGGGTTCTCATTTTTGTTAATTGTTAGTGGTGTCTCTGTTGAAACTGATCATTTTATTAACCATGCTCTCTCCCTCTCTTCTTCTTGACTGTGTGGGGAGGCTGTTTTTTCTGAATGTGGCGATTCCTGATATGCATATTTCACCTTTTTATATGATTTCCCTATGAACCTTCATAAACTCTTAAACCTGTGACCTATGTACAAACAAAGCAATCTCAAATCTCGACCTCTGCACAAGGTTTTAAAATTGAGCATGGAAACCAGTCTCAAATCTCAAGCATCTGATTGGCTGAAATGGCGGCCAGTCGCCATTTCAGCCAGTCAGATGCTTGAGATTTGAGACTGGTTTCCGAACTCAGTTTTCAGCTCTGGTGTTTGGTAAGTTTGTACTACTTCAGCTGGTTGGTATTGGAATTGGAGGAAAGTCTTCAGATATTGGTTTTGGGAAAAAATATTTAGTATGAGAGAATTGTTCTTGGTTGTAACCGCAGTTTCGTATCAGTCAGGTTTAGCTGTTTTCTTTTACCATTTAATTGTGCTTGCGTTTGTTTCTTTCCGCGTCAATGTTATTCTCTATTTTGGTGTTGTCAGTTCTGTGTAAGTAGTACATGTAAGCTCGGCGGTGAAATAAATTAGAAAACTCCAGTCAAAGGGAAATAACTCGTGTTGTCATCAGCACTAGTCGCAAAGACAGCTTAGGATATTAAAGTGGGCACGATTTTGTTACCATAGGGTAAGGACACCAGAGTTAAAAGGACAATGGTGGAAACTCGGTATGATTTATTGACAACACAATAAATAAAAAATTATCCAAGCCTATAATTAAAAACAAAGGTTAAATGCAGCATATTCATTTATGAAATGTAAACATCCGAAATAACGCTTCGTCATTTATATACTTAAAGGGGCCGTCACACAATGACGTTCTGGTCAACGTTTTCTGAACGTTTCATTCGTTCACTTTTTGAGCGTTCTAGAATGAGGATGACAGATCTGGCGTGTTATTTAAGAGGTCGCAAACATTGCAAATGGCGAAAACAGGCTAAAATTTCAAAAAATGAATTTTGGGGGAAATACTTATTGCCACCTAGATTTTAGTAAATAAATGTATTTAGCTATGGATGTAGTAAATGTTTGCAAGCTCAATTTAGTCTAATTCATGTTCTAATTACCAAGCACATACTAAAACAAAAGAAAAACCATTTGCATGAGAACTCTGAAATTCATGAACAATATACCAAAGCAACTCATACCTGAAATAAGTATATGCTGGTCTACAATGTTTAGTGCCAATCCGTCAAAATAATGTTAGGGTTATCAAGAAATTCAATGAAAACTTACTTCCTACTTTCACTTTCTTCTTTCACTTTGAACCATTAGATTAAATTGAGCTTGCAAACATTTACTACATCCATAGCTAAATACATTTAATAACTAAAATCTAGGTGGCAATAAGTATTGCCCCCAAAATTCATTTTTTGAAATTTTAGCCTGTTTTCGCCATTTGCAATGTTTGCGATACCTTAAGTTTAGTCTAACGCACCACTAGCCTGTGTCTAACGCAGTAGAAGCGTGTAACCGCGATCAAGCAAGCAAACTCTAAAACCATAAGCATGTACTTACGTGCCACTGGCGAGCGAAGAACGATTTGTCAAAGTTAGACGAGCGAAAAAGAGAACCTTTGGGCACGATTTTGTTATCACAGGGTAGGGACACCAGAGTAAAAAGGACAATGGTGTATACTGGATACGATTTATTGTCGACAATAAATAAAAAATTATCCAGGCCTATAATTAAAAACAAAGGTTAAACGCATCATATACATTTATAAAATGTAAAAATCAGAAAATTACGCTTCATCATTAATATACTTAAAGGGGCCGTCACACTATGACGTTCTGGTCAACGTTCTTTGAACGTTTCATTCGTTCACTTTTTGAGCGTTCTATAATGAGGATTACACATCACATCTGGCGTGTTATTAACGTTTAGTCTAACGCACCACTAGCGTGTGTCTAACGCAGTAGAAGCGTGTAACCGCGACCAAGCAAGAAAACCCTAAAACCATAAGCATGTCCTTACGTGCCACTGGCGCGCGAAGAACGATTTGTGAACGTTAGACGAGCGTGCTGATGCATGGACGTTCGGGTAACGCTCGAATGACGCTTAGTCGACGCCAAACGGACGTTCGTTTCACTTTAGTCACACGCTGCGAGCGCGAGGAAACTGTTCAGCGGTCTATGACAGGTCGGCAGTTAGTCGTTCACAGCAAAGCAAATGATTTTTAACAACCAAGTAACGCTTGAGTAACGACCGACTCATGATAGCCGAACGCGTGCAACGCTCGGCGAACGTTAGTAAAACGTTCCATGAACGTTCTTAGACGTTCTTCAGCGTTTAAAATGAAACGTTGAAGAACGCTGGTTTCAGTGAAAATTGTGTGTGCATGTTCAAAACTTTTTTTCCGGACCAGCGTTCCCCGGCGATCACCGACGTTCAATAGCGTTCATAAAACGCACTTGTGGCGCTATCGCAGCAACCTTGGAAGACTAACAACGTTTCCTTAAACGTCGTAGAACGCTGGCCAGAACGTCGTAGTGTGACGGTCCCATAAGGGATAAAGTAACACAGGGTGACATTACTTAAAATATCTTGCTAATAAACAAAGAAAATCGGTTACAGTACACGGTACTTGATCGAATGTCGCATAATGAGATTGTCTCCCCGGGAAATTGTAAAAAAAATGTGGAAACATCACGTTCAAAGTTTACTCGGCTTTACATCCTTTGAATATATTTTAAGGGTGTGGTTTGTAAGGGAATGTAATTTTTCAGGTTATGAAACAAGAGGGATTTGTTTCGAAAGAACATCTTGAATTATTATTTAAAAAGGATATTTTAAAAGCTTGTTTTCGGGGTAAGGGAGCGAGGACGTTGTGGACAACCGTTACTTTGACCTGTGAGGACAAGTTTTGACAATTCCTTATACAGAATAAACACATATATTAACTTGTGTCAAGCGGATTTCTTACTTAACGTAACTGAATATAGTTCAAACAGATTTATGTGTATTGAACGAAGATACATATATGGATACGTAATTATCACTAGGGAAAATACAGACTTTAACTTCAGCTCTGTATGATACAACGTTTGCATACAACATTGTTGAGCTGATCGGTGGGTTGGAGTTATTTCACAAAGACAACTTGTACTTGTGTGTTGATATGAGAACCTGCTGGGGCAAGTGTGAGCTTGATACACCCTAGAACCTGGTTTAAACCCCAGTGGAAAATTGTTTTGCCACGGACTGTTTCAAGGCGGTAACCCCTCGGTTAGTTTATTTTGTTAATTGTTTGTGGTGTCTGTTTTGCAATTGGTCATTTTATAAACCATGCTCTCTTTTCCTCTATTCTTCTTGGCTGTGTGTGGAGACTGTGTCTTCTGAATGTGGCTATTCCTAATGTGCGTATTTTACTCTCTTTTTTTTATATAAATGTGAGGTTTGTTGATCATAAAATCTGGTTTAAATCCCCAGTGACAAATTGTCTTTTGGATGTGACCATTTCGGATATGCATAATTTACTTTTTTCTGAAGCACGAATATACTAACACTGCAGCAGCGTCATTAAAGTAAAAATGGCACATGTTAATAGACAGAATGATCAAGTGTTCAAGGAAGCCATAATCATTCTCATTTTCTCTGTAAAAGTCATTTAGCAAGTCTTTATAGATGTACAAAGAATTATACTGAAAATTCAGGTGCTTGCTAACTATTCAATGAAATAACATAACATGATATTAATTGATGTGGCTAGTGCAAATTGGCCAATAATTTCTCTTTAATCCTAAACCGAAAACCAGAAATTTGTTAATTTGTATAATAATAATATTTAAATAAAACAAAATTTATAGTGCTTCGTTAGATTAAATTAATACTAAAACCAATGTAATTTGAGTTTTACATTGTAAAATGACAAAATAAAATACTTTTGCAATTCCTGAGGTTACCGTTATTGCAGAAAAAAAGTAATCACAGTGTGATCAAATATCCAAAACGCGATTTCGTCTAACAACAACTATTAGTAAGAGCCTTTACGTTGTTAGACAGTAATTTAATCATATAAGCTGTTGTCCTATATTTTCATTTCCATATAAAAATTTCACCAGTAAATGATAATGACAAAACTATAGGATTACAGATACATATAATATAAATCATCAACAATGTGAAGAACGCAAAAAAATGTTGATTGTAAATGTTATGGAAATTCACAATGTGTTGCAGGTGACAAGAAAATAACTTAAAGGAGAAATTTGATCAAACCTGCTGGTCGATGATGTTTGTTGGTTAAATATACTGGGGACATATCTATACGAGGAGGCATTTGTAAAGTATACTCGCGGGCAAAAGTCTTTTCCTGTACGGGTTTATTGTAGTTAATGTGGAGAATTTTAAAATATTTGATGAATCTTTAAATGTAGGCTCAGAAGCCTCTTGCGCTGGCCCCCGATTGCCCGGCAATAATTTGTTCAAATTTGGTAGAGGAGCACCAAAGAATTTTACGTAAGAAAAAGCAAGCCTAACCAGATCTTTGTAGTTTCGCAGAAGAGTTTATAGAACTTTAGAAGTCTTATAAAGCCCCAGGGTTTATGTCTAATGCATGATTTGAACAATTTTTAAGAGAGAAAAACTTAAGGCTGAAAAATATGAAGTTTGAACACAACTGACCAAGAGATGTTGTTCGAAGGAAAACGATAGACGGGCGCCAGACGCCAAGTAAGCCTTCTTCCGTAAACTTATGGTCCGACCACTTTGCTGGAATCTTGGGCAATGAAATATGCTCGAGATTTTAAAAATATTAAAAATAAAACGCTAAAAATTTATCAATTTGCAAGTCAACAATTATGTTACGAAAAGTAAATAGATTCCTTTCAAATGTCTACACATATTCAGTAAAACAGTTTCAAACAAGAACACCAACTCACCAACAAAAATGCTTTGAATGAGTTATTTATACTGTTGTTAAGCAGTAGCGGATTTAGGGGTATAGCGGATAGCCCGTTTCTTTTCTTGGGCATTTTCTTTATTTATACATTTAGAATAATGAGCCTTTATACCAACAGAAATAGTGAATTCTCCCCTTCACTTTCATGTATTTTGTTTTCATTTCCAATTTTGCAATGAGAGTTTATCTTATTTATAAGTAGAACGAGGCAATCGGAAGTCGATACCTACATCGTGATTTTACTAATGAAAAGAACAATAAACATGAAGTTTTATATCAAAAGTCTGTAAACTTTCAAAGAATATGGTTTGGTTTGGTGTATGAATTAACCTGTTATCACTCATAAAAACATGTGCTTATAAACCTGCAAATTGTCACCAAACAGAGATATAAATAACTACCATGTACTTAGTCAGTAACGGATTGCATATGTATGCTACTTAAGGGGATCGTCTCCAAATCAACTTGATCTGTCATATCGCTGTCAGAGGCGAGTTGAAAGTTAGGAATGATGTGTTGTGATGATTAACAATTGAACTAATATAACGCAACGTAGTGAATATACAGTAACTGTATATATTTATGTATCAATGAATTGGCGAGCCTGAAGAAATCCTGACAGTGTTTTCAACAGAAACCTTATAATCACACACGAGTCAGGTGTGCTAATGGTTAAGTCATTGATTTCTCCATTTCCATTTTTCAATTTGGCCATTTTCCGAATAAAATATGTATCCACAGCCTTCCGTTTTGGTGAAGTCTTTCATTTTATCGCGCTATTCTTTTTGTTTGAGAACTCGCATACATGTACGTAATGGGTGAACTGTGTAAGAAAAAAAATCATAGTTTTTTTCTGGCCACTAAGTTTAGTTATCGGCAGTAAATAAAGATATTTTTACTAATCATTTATGCTTTTTGATATGATAATACTGTATATTCCATTTAATTTCTCTGTGATTGCGTGATCAGTATTATTTTAAAATGCAATTCATTTATCTGTGTTACTTTCTTATGACCTTTTGTATTATGATTTTTTTCTGTTACAGTTTGCAGCATTTTCCCGGTTTAATTCAGTTTAAATGGTCTTGATTTCTATTTAATAAACCCCCGCACATGTTTCAGTTCATGTCATAATAAAAATACAATTTTTGGATTGGTTTTAGAAGCCCCGTCAGTGGCTTACACTAACTATCCCACACTCACCGAAGCTATCCGCTACTGCCTAAATCCATGTATATCATATACAAAACTTCCAGCAGGGAAGTTATCGCAAAATTTTAAAAATAATGATTTTTTAAGAGAGAACACGTTTATCTGTTGAATGATATTGATGTCCGTAGAATTTCTACTTTTAAAGACCCGTAAAGCCGTAATCTGCACAGCTATCCGCTACTACCTGAACAACTATATACTTTCAATGAAAAATAGACAAAATTGTATCATCATGAAAATGATTTAATTTGATATTTACAATTTCAATTACTGTCTACACTAAAGTATGAGACCCTTTCAAATTTGACTATTATAATTATAAACATCAATCAATTGAAAAGCAAACAAATTATAACTACGTGTTTGTCTCTGAGACAGTCTAAAGATTGAAATAGAAATATATTTACATAGAAATACAGGAGTGAAATTTTGTTTCATAAAATATTTAATAATGGAATAATATGTATAGCAGATTTAGCTTGTAGTTTCCGAGAACTGGTATTTTCCTTGAGAAGTCAAGGTCTCAATTCATTTATGTTTTATGTAGTTTAACGGTTCCCGCTTACTGGTTCAGTTTCTTTACAGACATTTTATACGGTAAACAAAGAATAATCTTGATGTGTGTCATGGGAGGCATATCAGTAGTGTTGAAGTTCCTTATGGCACTTGTTACACACCCTGACCGGCTCTTTGGCCAGAGCAAGCTGAGCCTTCTTGGAAGAGCACTCGTTACAGAATATGTTCCCACAGCTTCGACAGTGATGCTGAAAATACAACAATCTTTATCAAATATCTTATACTTACTGATAACAAATCAACTTGCAGTTCAAAAAGGTGCAATGTTTTTGTTCAAGGCTATAATTGTTTGTACTGGAATCGGAGAATGATGGTAAGTTAACGATAACTATTATCGATTATAAATTTAATTTATTGTGAACACCACATTCAGAAAAAAACGTGACAGACATTTCTACAGATAAAATATTGTTCTTCAGCTAACGGTTTTAGAGATTTGATATCCTCATTTTTCTGTCACCAGTCTGGGAATTATTTGGAAAAATATTCAAGTTGCCCATATATGCAATATGATCATACATGTTTATATAACCATAGTTATGACGTGACTGTCTATTTATCATTCATACGTATTCGTTTTAGTTCAGTTTGTGAACAAAACGTATGTACGATAATGATATTCGGTAGCTATATTAAGTATTTGGGACGAATAGAAGCAAATAAATTTATCCACTAAGCGACTTATGGTTTAATCAGACAATGTTGATGCTAAAAGTCTGACACCTCGTTAGTTTGCTTTACAACATGTTGAAATGGAATTGTATTAATCTGAAAATCTGACTCATAACAAAACTCAGACTTCGTTAACGGAGTGTATGCATTATGTTTCGCGTTCATATTGGGTGAGAGAGCTTACATAAAAAATACAACAGAAAAAAATCATAAGCTTTAATTACGACTTATGTCATAACATTTATATTTCGTGAAACCGAACCGCACAGAGTATGTTCTCTAGTTGCATTTTTAAATTAAAATTCCATTCGTTTTGTGAATCTCAATGTAAACCTGAGTTGGTGTGCTCATCTAGGTGTGCTGGATGAATTCTGCGATTGCTGGTAAGCGATATTGTACATGCAAATTATAAAACTAAGTAGAGATGGTCTTCGTTTGTTTGCACTTAGTTTTAGTATGCAAACTATAACACAGAACAGTGGTGGTCGATCTTCAGTTGCTGGCAGCGAACTTTGTCTAAACTATCTTTAACTTGCCCCCGTACATTCAATCAGTGCTGTTATCAGTTAGCGCTTTGAAGGTCGTTATGTAAGATACTGATGTATGTTAAAAGTACTTCTAAACATTACTTTTGTTTTAATATTTCGGCCAATTTTAAGATGGGTGGTTTCAATATCCCAAATATGCCGATGCTGTTGAGTCATACCCAATATACTTCTGATTTTTAATGTTTGCCTTTTGAGTTCGTTCTGTGATATGCAGGATTAGTATTTTCAGATCCCCTGCTCTGGTTTCGAGGAGCTCATCAATGACTTTAACATTCTGTTTGATAGTACCAATATTTACTTTTTTCATGAGCTTTTGCATGTAACATTGTCGAGTATGTTATATGTCGGAGCTGATTCATCGAGGTAACTTGTGCATGTTTGCGCACATGTATACCTTGATGGGCAAGTGTTTTATGTCAGAAAATTGAGTATTTTATGATTGTATACAAAATATGTATGGTAAATATTTTGATTTATTTAAAACTTATAATTAAATAAAGGTACCAAAATAAATATAATTCTTAGTAAAAACAAGATGAATGTATACTTGACATTATTTTATAAAAGAGATATAGGACTTGTTTGAATGGAAGTAGATGTTCATGATAAGAAATTTATTTGAGCTTAAATATCAATCCACTGTTATTAAGTTAAATTGTTGCATAACTGTAAAAAAATATGGATGAGTTATGGGACTTGTTTGAAATGAAGAGTCAAGATTGGGGATATTTGTGTCAAGTTGAATATCAATTACTGATTTTTTAATTTGAACTGAATCACCTGAGAACTGGTGAAGACATAAACAAACTGCTTACTAAGAAACTGACTGACTGGAAATCATGCAGAATACTATGATGGATATCAATATACCCGTTCCTCCATATATAAGCCTATTTGGCATGGTCGAACAGTGTAAATCCAGATCTGCTGACGCATCCATGCCATCTGATCAGGATCTACATTTAAGACAGACAGACAGACAGAAGAGGATGTTGCTGGAATATTTTTATTGTTATGCCTCGCTCTGAGCCATTGTGTCAGGTGAGCTATATACCAATACAATCAAAGTAAGATTATTATATTATACTGAACTTTTCATGATTAATTTTAATGTTTTATATTTTCATTGCTCTTTTACTGTTATGTGTGAAAATATTGAACTAGAGTATGTGGCTATTTCTTTGCAAATTAAAATTAACTCTGGCTATTCCTGATATGCATATTTCACTTTGCATATTTCACTTTTTACCTGCCCAGAATGTAGGCCAAGCAGAACCAATCATCACAGCTTGCATGACAACAAATGTTGCGACTGCATTAGTGATGATCTATACAAACGCTTGAGTCTGCACAGCCTTACACCGGCAGGTAATCTGATCACAAACAGTCCACCTAAGCTATTGTATATTTCTCTTAACCCCATTTCTAAGGAACAGTAGCAGGGTGCAATATACGGAATGTATATATGGGTGCAAAGGAACTAATGCATGGTGGCATTTGAGTTGATTTTATTTTAAAATACATTCTCATACAAATAAAAGTAAACAGTCATAGGAATGTTAAAACAGCATAACAATAATAAAACCTAAACATATAAACATGTAAGCATACAATGCTAAAATTGTTTTAAATGTGCCATGTAATTCTGATACAGGAATTTTAACAATCTAAAATCATGACAAACAGAATATGTATTGATACTTAATTTAAACTAGACTGTCCTCAGGACACTGATGCCCCTACTGCTGCAGATTTGTAACAAAATTATGTATCAGGTATGAACAACATGATTTTGGTCATCATGACTAGTTAATGAGGATAAGTTAAATAGTAAATTGTAAGTATGTGCCAAACATCTACTCATCAAATCTTATCATATTTGCAAGTTTGAAAGAAATTTAGCCAAATAGAAAATTAACAGTTGATGCCACAAAATTTTATTACTGAAATAAACAATGGGCCATAAGTCTGGTAAAAATGGTCACAGGAAAAAAAACTTTTCTTTAGAACCATCTACTCATCCTGGTTGATCATCTGTGCAGGTTTGAAAAAAAACTGCAAGAGGAGTTGATGCCACAATATTTTGTTACTTTAATTAACAAAGGGACGTAATTCTGGTAAATATAATAACAGGAAGAAATTTTTTCTATAAGACCATCTACTCATTCTGCTTAATCATCGTACAAGTTTGAAAGAAATCTGCCACACAGTTAAGAAAATTTTTATTACTGAAATTAACAAAAGGCATTAACTCTGGTAAAAATGGTTGCAGAAAAAAATCTTTTCTTTACGGTCATCTGCACATCTTGATTGATTGACTGTGCAAGTTTGAAAGAAATCCTCTAGAAAGTGAATGAGGAGTTAATGCCACAAGAATTGGAGGACATAAATACAGACGGACAGATGGACATACAGACAAGTGCAACTCTATTCACCTTCCACTTTGTGGGGACATAAAAAGAAAGAAGCAAATAATCTTTAAATATAAAATTAAAATTAACCTGATAAAATATTTTGAACAACAATTTCTTAGTACAAATTATACTAGGTTAATTATTACAAAACATTGTTTTCACCGCCTTATAAACACAATATGTAGGATATAGTGGAACTTAAGCATAAAATAATAATTTAATTCTTCTTTCATAATCAAATAAACTTTCAGCAACAGCAAAAGACCTGATAAACTTTGTAAAAAGCACCTTTTTAAAAAATTATTTACCTTCAAAAATAATAGGAATATAAACCTGTAATAAAAATTTCTTAATAGATTATTGTTCAGCTAGATTTCTTTGCATCATTTCTAAGATAAATGAATGCAAAATAACTATAAAATACTTAAATTTCATTCTGTTAAATGTAACTGGAGGAATAAAGCCCAAAAAGTCCCTAACATTATAGTGTGATGCAATACATAATTTACGTAGTAACAAAGTATAATGGTATGACTGCAAAACATGATATGTATTCAGCCAATATTCATTCTAGAAGGATTGAACACAAAGCATTAAAATAAATAAAATGGCTAAAAAATAGTTTAATCAGTAAACACTTAATATGCAAAAGTCTTAAGTTCCTATCCCATCCTGAATATCATAGGAGATTTGTAAGTTTGTACTATTTCCATTTTGTATCGGCAAATAACTATTAAAATGTGGTACATGTATTTTTCCAATCTTTGCCATGATACTATACTATAAGCCTATGCAAAATGCTGGATAGCAAGATATAAAGATTATGCAGATTTTTAAAATCAGAAAAAAAGGATCAGAATGTCCAGCTCTTGAGCAATAGGGTCAAAAGTTATAAAACTGAGAAATGAGACTAGTCTCAAATCTCAATGGAGAACTGTATCTATTTTACCCAGTCTGATGCTTGAGATTTGACACTGGTTTCCAATCTCAGTTTTATTATCTCTGACTTAGTAAAAATCAGTCAAAACTTTCAGTTGAAAGAGGAACTTCTTTAAATTCCACATTAACCCCAACTTTGTTCACCATGTATAACATGGGCAATTAAGTCAGTGATTTGGGTCTAGTGATAAAACAGTTAATAAATCACCATCATATATGCTTTACTCATCCTTGTAACTCAATGTTTAACCCTTCCCTGATATATACGCATTTTTATGCATGTGTGACCATGACGTCTGATCAGGATCTGCACTGGTCGCATTTTGGTCAGAAATAACCTAATGAATCAAAAGCGAACTGTTTAGATCCTGATCAGATGGCACAGATGTGCTGGCTGATCTGGATCTAAACTGGTTGCCTAGCAATAAAGATGTATTTATACAGGAAAGAGTTAACATGCAGTTCAAAATGTTGTTATTTTGACACTTCTTCTTGTAAAATAGCATATCAAATCATTTCACTGCAACCAAAACTGTCTACAAGACTTAATTCTTAACCACAAACTATCAGTACAAAGATATAAGACTATTTTTGGTCCTGCCTAAAGAGTATGGAAAAACAGGTGGAACAAGTCTAAAATAATCAAATAAATGATTTAAAATGCTTAAAATAGGTTTACTAAATTGGCACACATCTAGTCTGCTTAACAAATGATCAATCAAAAGTTTTTCTCAGAAAATACATTTGTAAAATCCTATGATAAAACATGCACAAAAATCTTTCAAGAGTGTTTAAGAACAACAATTTATTTTTATCATAATAATAACAAATCAAATGTTTTTAACCATTTAGTCCATGGGAAATGACTGTAATCCCATGGGCAAACAGTGTTATCCAGATCAACTGGCACATTTGTGCCATCTGATCAGGTTCTACATTGTTCTCTTTTGATTCATTATGTTATCTCTGACCAAGAAGTGATCAGTGTAGATCCATTGCTTGATTATTTTAACCCTTTCCTTCATAGATACACCTTTATTGCATAGGCAAACAGTTTAGATCCAGATCAGCCAGCACAACCGTGCCATCTGATTGGGTTCTAATCTGTTCACTTTTTGATTCAGTAAGTTATTTCTGACCAAAGTGCTACCAGTGAAGATCCTGATCAGACAACTTGGATGTGCCAGCTGATCTGGATCTACACTGGTCGCATATGCGTAAAAATGCATATGGAGGAAAGGGTTAAACAATTATATATATGGAATATTATAACAGTATGCATCTGCAGATCATATTTTTCGAGTTGGGTATGTAAACAATATCGAGCAAGACCAAAGGTCAAGCGTGATGTGGTTACATATGCAACAAGAAATAATACGAACCTACAGAATGCATACTGTCATAATGTTCCTTTTATTATATACCCTTCTTGCTCAAAACAAATTTAAATAAACTAAACAACAAAACTTTAGTCAAAAACGTGGTTTACATAGTAGCAGAAATAAAAATAGTAACACCATAGTAAATTTATGAATGGCATAGAAAATTTATGAATGGCGTAAAAATACTGTATCGTTTGCAAAACTGCATTAGAAATTTCCTATTTTGGAGTTCGTTATGTGCCAGAAAATTACGACAACCTAGTGTGACGTAGTATATGACGTCACATGGAACACAGGAAGCTGGACATTGTTTGATACGGAATTTCTAATCTGACGAGTTGTATCAATTTTGCTGATTAACGATGCACTATGCTAAAATCATTCATGGGTATATAATAAAGTCATTACCTATCAGTTTCATATGCAATTATCAGATGAACAACTGGTTAATGTATAAGTTATTATATAACTTTAACAAAATCAGATCAGCAGTAAATGCAGAAAAATTATATAATCATATATGTCCCAGACACTATCATGTATGTTAACTTTTTCTCTTACACCTGAGCAGACATTTTGGATACTTTTAAAAATCTGAATATCACAGTTCAACTGCTTTCAAATCTTGAATCATTTGATGTATTTAACAAAACATCAACTTAACTCTTCACTCCATGAGACATACCCGGTAGCTGTTGTCTGAGCGCGAACAGTTTACATCCTGATCAACCAGTGCCATCTGGTCAGGATTTAAACTATTTGCTTTTTTATTCATTGGGTTATTTCTGACCCAAAAGGAAACATTGCCAGGTGATGTGGATCTACACTGGTGACACACATAATAAAACCTTTGTATGTAAAGGGTTAAAATCTAGTGATTTCCTGTGTTCTTCAACATGGTTGTTGTACTTGTGCTTTTCTTGAAAAGCTAAATTTTAAAGCCCTTACTAATTAAAGTCATTAATTCAATTGTAATTACTTTACTTTGTATATACAGTTTTTATCACACATACAATCAGTTTAGATCCAGATCAGCAGGCAATTCTGTGCCATCTGATCTGGATCTTCAGTGGTGGCTTCTTGGTCAGATATTATTTAATCAATCTAAAAGCAAAAAGTGTAGATCCTGATCAGAAGGCTAGGATGTGCTGGCTGATCTGGATCTAAACTGTTTACCACAGATAACAGAATTATCAAGGGTTAACCCTTTCCTCCATAATACACATTTTTATGCATGTGCGCCCAGTGTAGATCCAGATCAGCCGGTCTGATCAGGATCTACACAGGTCGCATTTTGGTCAGAAATAACCTGAGGAATTAAAAAGGGAACAGTGCAGATCCTGATCAGACGGCATGGATGTGCCGGCTGATCTTGATCTACATTGTTTGCCCATGCAATAAAGGTGTGTCTATGGAGGAAAGGGTATACAGTATTTGTATGTGTATATGAGCCCACACATGAAAAATATAAATCTAAACATCAGCTACTGTGACTTGCCAAACTTTTCTAAAATAATTCCATTTCTGTGTCAGTGTAAAAAAAAAAGAGACAGTATATTCTTAGATAATTACAACACAGACTCGATTTGACAAATTTAGCTGTCAGCAATCAGGAAGAGTTGGAAGTTTTAGTTTAAATAAAAATCACATATAATTATAATGCAGTAATCTTCTATTTAAAAATACTCCAGACAGTAATAATTTGTTTCTATCTTAAGAAGCGTTTTTAACACAGATCTATTTAGTTTACGGAACACGGTGTTCTTGTAGACATTTGTTGACCTAATTGCATAAACCAAGAAGTTTTTCTCTTGCATTCCAAAAATTCTTTTATAATTTTGAGGGTTGCATGCATGACTGTTGTAACTCCATTTTTACTTCAACCCTCACCTCCATAGATACACCTGAATTGCAAGAGCGAACAGTTTAGATCCAGATCAGCCGGCACATCCGTGCTGTCTGATCAGGATCTAAACTGTTTGCTTTTTGATTCATTAGGTTATTTCTGACCAAAATGCGACCAATGCAGATCCTGATCAGAGAGCACTGATGTCCTGGCTGATCTGGATCTACACTGGTTGCACATTTGTAAAAATGCATATATATAGAGGAAAGGGTTAATGTAGTTATGACAGTCTTGTGTGCAACCCTCACCATTATATTTTTAGCCCTTTCACAGCCTCACATGTTGGGTGCAGCTTTGACAATTAACTAAGACAAATTAACCCTTTCCTCCACATAATATGGCATGGCAAACAGTGTAAATACTGTTGATTTATTTGGTTATTTCGGACCAAAACACCAAAAAAACCAACAGATCCAGATCAGATGACATGGATGTGATGGCTAATCTGGATCTAGGCTGGCCATATATGCAATAAAATGTGTATATATGGAGTAAAGATTTAACATCATCACTAAAGATCTTGCTGAAACTATCCTGACAATGTAGAATATTTCTCAAGCTTGTTTTTGTTTGCTGTATCAGTCCATGACCATCGCTGTTTTGTGTCATGTAATCACAGAAGTCCACCAATCATCTGATCTGATCACTCGTATACAGTCCATATATCACAGCTCACTTAAGTGTACATTGCAGCTGATCACTTTTGTATATTGTCCACGTAGCACAGCTCACAGCGGTCAATCAATCAGCTGACCCAGTCACTCTCGGATATTGTCCATGTAGCAGGCCTCACACACCCTCACTGGTTTCTTGGACATCGGCAGTTTAACCTCTTTGGAAGAACATTCATTGCAGAAGATGTTGCCACAGTTTCTACAATGGTGCTACATGGGAAAGCAGAAGGAGAAAGGTGAACATATATGTGAACAAAGCCAAGTGCATAGCAAAATGACATACAAAAAGTAATGGTCAAGCGGTTGGTGGGAAAGTGCACATTTCAGCATCACATCATAAGATAATACATGTAAAACTTAAACTTGAATCCAGTCTCAAATCTCAAGCATCTCGTTGGTTGAAATGGTGATATATCTCCATTTCAACATTTTAACCATTCAGATGCTGGAGATTTGAGACTTGTCTCAATTCTTAGTTTTATGATCTTGGAACCTTGATCAATACCATACTATTTAAAGTAGAAAATGGAGAAAAAGGAGAATACAAAGGTTTTAAAATTAAATTTGTGAAATTGCAATTATCTGGTCAGCTGTTACTCCTATTTAAGTATGACCCAAATTCTGTTTGAACTCCATGCTACATCAGCTAAATGCAAGTTTCATACTTGCATAGGAACATTAGTCACCATTGGTACTTAACCCTTAACCCTTTCCTGTATAGATACACCTTTATTGCTAGGGCGAACAGTTTAGATCCAGATCAGCCGGCACATCCGTGCCGTCTGATCAGGATCTAAACTGTTCGCTTTTTAATGGGGGATTGTTAAGTGGAAATAACTGTATGCTGTTTAATAATTTTCTACCCACAGCATGGTCCATAGAAACTTTGTAGGCAGGAACTCAATCGGTAGAAAATGAGTGCCAGCTGGAAACAACACCATAAACTGTATTGTCTACAATTTCATGCTGATAAGGAAGGATCAAATGCAATCTTCCAACAGGTTTTCTATCTCCGCAATTATTAAGGATTGAAGATAATTAACAAGCAGCATATTCGGCATTTTTCCAAGAACTCACATGGCTATTAACCCTTTCCTCCATAGACACACTTTTATTGCCATGCCATCATTACTAAACTGTTCACTTTTTTATTCATTAGGTTATTTCTGACCAAAATGCGACCAGTGCAGATCCTGATCAGACAGCATGGATGTGCAGGCTGATCTGGATCTACACTGGAGGCACTTGTGTAAAAATGCATATATATGGGGAAAAGGGTTAAACTGGTTTTTTAATGCCTATAAATGACTAAGCATAAGTGAATTTGTCAAATTTGCGACTTATCAGTACATTTTAGGACTCTTGTGAGTGAATTTTACTGTATCAGTAAGGCTATGACAACTCTGACTATAAATTTATTTACTCAATATTATAATTTTTGATATTTGAATTTTGCCCTTAATACTTTCCTCCTGTTAGTGAATGTTAAACCTTTTTTCCATATATGCGCCTTTTCATGCGTGTGTGACCAGTGTAAATCCAGATCAGTTGGCACATCCATGCCATCTGATCAGGATCTGCACTGTTCATTGGCTGATCTGGATCGACACTGTTCGCCCTCGCAATTAAGGTGTGTCTATAGAGGAAAGGTTTAAGTTATCATGACAGACAGACAATGCCTGTGTATGGTCATTTCTTTGAATGGTCAACAAAAATGTATCTGAAGAATTATTGCCAAAGTTCTTATATCATTCTTGGTCTTGTATTAAATGTATAAATCTCAAAGTGTTTCTGAAAGCAGAAAATGTTCTTACGCGTGTGCGACCAGTTTTAATCCAGATCAGCTGGCACAACTGTACCCTCAGATCAGGATCTGCACTATGCATATTATGGTCAGAAATAACATAATAAATCAAAAAACGAACAATGCAGGTCCTGATCAGATAGCACTGATGTGCTGGTTAATCAGGATCAACACTATGCACCCTCACCATAAAAATATATATATATGTAGAAAAGGGTTTACCCTTTCCTCCATATATACGCATTTTTACGCATGTACGACCAGTGTAAATCCAGATCAGCCAGCACGGATACATTTGTGCCGTCCGTCTGATCAGGATCTGCACTGGACTTTTTGGTCAGAGATAAACCATCAAAATCAAAAAGCAAACAGTTAAGATCCTGATCAGACAGCACGGATGTGCCGGCTGATCTGGATCTAAACTGTTTGCCCTCGCAATAAAGTTGTATCTATGGAGGAAAGGAATAAGTACATCTATACTAAGAAATACAAAAGATTTTTCACCAAAGCCTCCATGTGAACTAAATAATTATAAAAGAGACTTGCCTAGGATTTACAGCATCTAAGTAAAAGCTATTCAGTTTTGCCCCACCTCCAACTTCCCCCCACCCCGACTGATGAAAGGATGGGCAAATAAATTTAATGAAGGCCATGGTAATAACATTATACTTCAATGTTACAGGCAGATTTTCACATAGCAAGACATCTCACATAACAGGTGAGTTTTATTGTAAAACAAATATGACAACCTTCCTCCTCACTACCTAAAGCCACTGAGAATGGCATAAAATTCTCATCTGTTTTGTACATCAGCACAAATAAGGTAACACTCCAAAAAAAACAACTTAAATAGAGAGCATATCCAGTAACAAAGTTATTAATAATCAGAGGATTACATTACCCCAGCGGGCAAAATACAGGACTAAACCCAGTTCTTGAACCTTTTATCTATTGAAATTATGCAATGGACAGACACTGCCATCTATCTGAATCAGTCATTTGTTTGTTCATTAATGTGTTGTTCAATCAAAAATTTATTACTTATTTATTAAACCATTAGTTAGAAAATTTTCTTTTCTGGAGGAAAATTATTTTAAATATTTGTTTTGTTCTTTTACAAATTATTTTCAGACTTTACACTAAACTTGCACTTTGCTAAGATTCCAGACTGTATCTATTTTGCTGTGGGATATATTTTGGTCTGGGGCAGGGTCGAGTTCAATTACTTTTAGAAGTAATGCATTAAAGTAGAATTAGCATCGTCCCAACCCTCGTGGTTACAGTAAATGGTGTGCACAAACTATTGGTCTGCGCACAATGTTTTTTTCCTTGTAACATCGAAGAGCATGCTTATTTTACCAATATGTGCCATGAAAAGGTCATTAAAGTCAATTTGTTTGAAGTCAATGTGGCCAACAGCTACTTATAACACCATGATATAAGAAATTCTCTTCAATATTTTGGTAAAGAAGTGAGAATATTTCGGAGTGTAAATATAAATGGAATCAGTATTTTATCACTTTCATTAAGATATGAAAAACATTTGGGTAGTTTGCTTTGCACAGTTCATACAATTTAAATGTTTCTATACCATGATGAAGGCAATATAAACCTCTACATAATCACTATTTAAAATTTATCTAATTAACATACAAATTACATACTTGCAAGAAAAAATTAATTGTATATGCAAATGTTAACGTCACCCCTGTGTTTCCATGAATTTCCATAATAGAAATGTAAGACACAAAATGACCTCCTTCCATTCAAAGTAACTCCAGAGCATCAATAGCTTATTATAAACACTCTATTTCATTAGCGTCTATTGATGTCCACAATCATAACATGTTATTGACATCGCACATCTTAAATGGTGTCTACATGATACTACAGAAATCACAACAAGATATTTTTAATGTAAACACAAACTGATAATTCATCTGACTTTATCTCGGAAATCACTTAAATTACATCATTAACAGAACAAGGGCTTGTCTCCCGGGCCAGTTAACCTATGCAATAAAAATATTGAACATTATAAAGCTTTTCTGATTGTTTACTAGATTTGATGTTGCAATTACACTTGAAACATAATGCCACTTTCCAGCTAATCAGCTGTCCTGAAAAGCTGTCTGTTAAATATGGTTTCCATCTATACAGTCATCCACAAGATGTATTTTAGTCATTTTCTAGATAATTACAGGTTTTCTCTTTATTTATTTATTTGCTTCCAGCAAACAGCAGTCCAGTTTTAAAAGTTTTTTTTTTATATAGCCACTTTATAGGTAATAATGGCTTGCACCCCCTTCATCCCAGCACCGCCAACCCTAACCCCACACTAAAGATGGATGCATACACTTTCCAGCACAACACTGCCATTAAATACATCGGTAATTTTAGTTGACGGTCAATGTTTTGATAGAGATTATACATGATTAAAGAAAGACCAGTAACTGTAAAACAGCTGTTTTTGTATTTACTGAAGTGTTAAAATTGAGGCCCAACTGCTTAATCCATAATAGTATAATGAACAGGATAATCAATAAGTTATAAAATAACCAGACATGGCGACCTTTTTAAGCATGTGCATGGGAGTTTAAACAACAAAAGAAATGGTTGGTTATGTTATGGTTAGTTGATAATTTGTAAACATTGATGGTGAAAATATTATTTTACTACGTTTTTACAAGAATGTGGTTGAACAATCAGAAGGGACTCATAATAACATCCCTTGGTTTAACAGCTGAAAGTGCTGTTATAAGTACAGTAGCACATAAAAAACCATGTATAATTATACAGTATAAATAAAGAAGGCTGTACTTTCCCTTTAAAGCCATCCACAATTTTGCAAATAAAGAGGTAAATGAGAAATCAGCAGTACAAGCCTAAAAATTATGTTGTTCAAAACATTGCACATACAGTTATAACTTGTTTCTGTATGTCTAAGTTTCTGATGCCTTCCATTATATCTCTGGCTTAAAGAAGTACAAAACCTACCAAGACTAAATCCTTTACTCCATGGGATATGTGTGTTATCTATGTATAAACAGTGTTGATCCTGATCAGCCAGCACATCCATGCCATCTGATCACAATCTACACTGTTTTGAAACATTAGATTATTTCTAATCAAGGAGTGAATAGTGTAGATCCTGAGCGAATTGCACAGATATGTCAGCTAATGTGGATTTACATTGCTTGCACTTGTTAATAAAACACACAGAAATGAGTTCAATAACACTAAATACATCTTGGAGCTTCAGACATTGTAATTTGTCAATGTCCTTGTACAGAAGTAAGTTTTGTAGTCAGTAAATCGTGTAGTTCATATCAATATGTTATTTTTTTGTCTTCAATCATAATGATGACCATCATGAAAATGGTAAACATTATTACTGGTCCACATTACTTCAGGATCTACAGAATTGAGAACTTGTGATGTGGATCACGTACTGCTAATCAGACAAACAACACAGACTCCTACTTCTGTTTCAAATGAGAACTTGCTGGAGCAAGTGTGAGGTTGGTGCACCCTAGAATGTGGTTTAAACCCCCAGTGGCAAATTGTTTTGCCATTGACTGTTTCAAGGCAATAACAGCTCAGGTACTCACTTTCATTGATCGTTTCTGGTTTCTTTTTTGAAACAGATCGTTTTTTAAACCATGCTCTCTTTTCCTCTCTACTGTTTGGCTGTGTAAAGAGGCTGAATCTTCTGGATGTACCATTTTTGATATGCAAATTTCACTTTCTTCTGATGCAATAGGACATGACAGATATCTTACCAATGGCACAACAATGAGGATAGTAAACTAAAGCCCAAATGGTTCTGAATCTCTCACTTTAGAAAACTTTCTGTAGATATATTACAAACAATGTGCTAAAACTTGAGAAAGAACTAAACACAGAAAAAAACTTCAAGAGAATTACTAACATAAACTGAAGAGCGGATAAAATATGGTGATTTTTTTCTCTTGAATTCATGATAATGTTCACAGGACATTATTGCAATAGACCAATGTTGAACAAACCTTATCAAAACACATCAAACACTTCCAGTGAAATGATTGTGTTGTTTCATGAGATGGAAGGATAAGATCAGAAACAGAGGCAAGTTATAAACCCCAAGTACCAGCAAAATACATAAGTGACCAATTTTTTATTTATGTACAGCCAGCTTTCAGCTTTCTATTTACTTAATGGTTAATTATTATGTTGGAAATATTTCTCTGGAATTTAATTTAGCGTCCTAGTCTGAGGTTGATTTTGCTAGGAAGTATTTCTGCTTTACTACTGTGCACTGAACTCAAAACTCTTAGATTGACAGTTTCAATCTCAAACCACGACCTGGCAATTAATTACTCCATTCTTAACTCTTAACTACATACATAGGTCTTTATCACATGAAGGAACATTGTAGATCCAAATCAGCCAGCATTTCCATCCAGTTTTATCAGGATTTACACTGTTCACTTTTTGATTCATCACTTTATTTTGTACCAAGATGGGACCAGTTCAGATCAAGATCAGATGACATGAATGTGCCTGCTGATCTGGATCTACACATGTGCAAAAACACCTTTATATGGGATAAAGGGGAAAAACTCATTTATATGAAGCACTTACCCTTCTTACTGTGACAGAGAACTTCTTAGAGCAGGCCATGCATTCCTTTACCTCACTGTCATCAGCCCATTTCCGACTTTGTACCTTTGTTGTTGTTATCTGTAAAAAAAATTTAAAAAGGAATACATGTTTAGGTTATTATATGGGTATGCAGTGCCACTTGTCGATTATGGCCCTGCCAAATGAAAAATAGCCCAAGTACGTAAACATAGGTATACATGTAATAAAACATAATACTAAATTGGAACAACTGCTCATGAACACTTTTTATGGGAAATAGCTGTTATCAATGGGCGAACAGTGTAGATCCAGATCAGCTGTCACATTATAGCTGTCATATCAGGATCTACACTTATTGCTTTTTTATTCAACTGGTGATTTCTGACAAAGCAGCGAACATTATAGATCCTGATTAGATGGCACATACATGTTATAAAATCCATATGTAGGAAAACATTAACCCTTTCCTCTATAGACACACCTTTATTGCTAGGGCCAACAGTTTAGATCCAGCACAACAGGCACATCCTGCCGTCTGATCAGGATCCAAACTGTTCGCTTTTTGATTCATTAGGTTATTTCTGACCAAAATGTGACCAGTGCAGATCCTGATCAGATGGCACAGATGTGCCGGCTGATCTGGATCTACACTGGTTGCACATGTGTAAAAATGCGTATATACCAAGGAAAGGGTTAAAAACACTTACATGTAAAATGTAGGCTAAATAGGTTTTATAGGTTTTAGTAGTCATGCCATCTTTATGATTTCCATTAAGCAAAAGAGGTTTGAGTAGTCATCAATCAAGTGAATATAGCATAACATGTCAGGAAGTCAGATCGAGGCCTTCTTGACACGACAACATAGTTCCTGGACATGCTTTGTTGACTTCAACTTTTATGCACTCAACTAGTTGTTTTTTTCCCCAGAGCAGTCTTAACAGTAGTATTCATTGAAGGACATTTAACCTACCTAAACATAATTGCAAGAAAATGATATTTTTGCATTATTCGTATTTCATGAATAGTCATAAACCTTTACTTCATATATAGGGGTTATATTGCATCATGCAAACAGATGTGCTGGCTGATCTGGATCTACACTGTTTGCCCATGGGATTACAGCCACATCCACTGGAGTAAATGGTAAATGATATTCATTAATATTAATTATGCTGCTACCAGGACATTGACTTGTAACTGGTTTTAGCTTTGGTACGTAGTTATATTGATAATAAAAAGGTAAATAATTAACAGCAAATGAGATCACCCCTTACTTTAAACCACGAATGCCCTTCTTTTCTCAAAGATTTGCCTCAATTTTGAATTTTTCATAGCAATGGTATTGTCAGTTAAATTATGCTATTATTTGTGTGACATCTTGGCACCAAGTTGCGGTTGACGTACTTTTACGTCTATGTCATTATTATTGTTTTGTACATATTAACGCTTCAGAGTAAATAAACGTTTGGTCTAACCTGACACAAAGCTTGCACTTTTACTACACCCTTACACTGTACGATAGGTATCATTAGCAGTCTCAAATAATATTACATAAAAGCTTTCAACTTCAAATGTGAACAATTAATTTACACAGCCTGATTTTTCTTACTGGTGACAGGGTTGGATGCATTGTTTCCAGAGAGGGGGTTAGTTGGAGGCAACCTTTGGGTAGCTTGATAATAATAATTTTTTATTTTCTGGCCAAAGTCTCCATAAAATTTAATATTGCTGCCCCAAAAGGTTGTTCCAGCAACCCCCTCTTGATCTGCCTTGGGGCAATCAATGCTTGTAAAAACAACATGATTAATAAGTGGCTAAATGTATTAAAAGCTAGGTAAGTTCATCACAAAATCAAAGGTCTAACCTTTCACAACATATATACACATTACCAGTGTAGATCCATCCATGCTGTCTGATCATAACCTGCACTTCTGCTTTTTGGTAAAAAATAAAGCTAATAAATCAAATTACTAGTGTAGATCCATCCATGCTGTCTGAACATGACCTGCACTTTTCGCTTTTTGGTAAAAAATAACCTTATAAATCAAAAGGGGAACAGTGTAGATCCTGATTAGACAGCAATATTCTATCAGCACTATCCATGACATAATCCTATATAAATGGAGGAAAGGTTAAAGGATAAATGACTCTCACCTGTAGAGACTGATTTTCTCGCCCCATTTCGTGTAGAGCAGTTGTCATGTCATCCACCTTGCGTTTTAGCTCAACGGTCTTCTGCTGCAACTTCTCATTCTCAGACTCACTCTTCAGACATCTGTCAGCAGATATGTGTGGAATATTATAACAGTATGCATTCTGTAGGTTCATATTTTTCGAATTGGGTATGTAAACAATATCGCTTGAGACCGAAGGTCGAGCGTGATGTGGTTACATACGCAACGAGAAATAATACGAACCTACAGAATGTATACTGTCATAATGATCCTTTAATTATATACCCTTCTCGATCAAAACACATTTAAATAAACTAAACAACAAAATTTTAGTAAAAAACATGGTTAACATAATTATAGCAGAAATAAAAATAGTAACGTGATAGTAAATTTATGAATGACATAGAAAGTTTATGAATGGCCTAGTATATGACGTCACATAGAACACGGGAAGCTGGACAATGTTTGATACAGAATTTCTAATCTGACGAGTTGTATCAATTTTGCGGATTAACCATGCACTATGCTAATATCATTCATGGATAAATAATAAATATCAATATTTTACAAAGATTTCATCCTTTCCAAAAACTTTCAACTCATCAATATTTTACACTAGACAATTTCAATAAAAGATAGAAATATTGTACACTTAATTTATTTTTTGCACCTCCGAGAGTGAATCTATTGTTGATGTTTACCGATAGTACAATAATCAACTTAAGCCTTCGTAAACTCCTATTTTATGACAATTGGTGAGTTTATGCTTGTATCTCTTTTTGTGTGTAAATTTAATAACTGTGCTTTTGTTTTATGTTGATTTATAATTTTATCAACATCCAAGAGTCAAAATGCGATTCTATGAAAAATGCAATTTTACAAAAAATTGGCATGATCCGAAGCTTATTCGCAGAACTGCGAAAGGGCTGCACTTGGTTTGTATGTTTCATGTGTCAGGGCGGGTAATCAAACTGCACCTTACCATGCATTTTGTAAACAAATGTCCGCCATCTTGGATGAAAATTGGTAAGTTTTTTACTTTTACTAATTTAATAAATAACTCGTAAAATTGAGATATACCTAAGAACCTGCTACACATTTTTCCGAATCTTTTGGTACCTAGATGGAATATAAACTCCAAGTGGATAACAAGTTACCTCGGTCATGGAAACTGAATCGGCGAGAAATGAGCAAGAATTTTTAGAGTAAAGTGCAGGTAAATTTGTCATTTTGTATGTTTTTCGCCAAAGAAAGCTAGTTTTGTCTGTTATCACACAAAAAATTGAATTCCATTTTAAATTTCATGTCCCAAGACAATTTTTTTTGTCAAAGAAAACACTATTTCGCAGCAAAATGAGCAAATATCCATTATGGTAAAGTGCAGTTCTGAAAATTAAATGATAAAGTGCAGTTGACTTTTTTCCTCAACTAAACATAAAACATCGCCGTCGTATTTCCCTGACTTATATGACCATATAAACACATGTCCGACATGTAATCAATTATAGAAATAAAATGTAACATTTAGGAGACTCCTCAATATCAAATTCCGGCTTAAAACATGTAATGTTTTGATCCGCTCCCCTGAACTTTCGCTTGTTCACCGGCCAACAAAAAACTCTCGGCTTGCGTATTTGTTATTGAATTCTTTTAGCTGTACACAAACATCGTTTGTGTCAAAATAAAACAGTAATATTGGCAGTGAAACAGTATTTGCCTCCATATATTTTATTGTATTTCGCCATATTGTTTTGAATTGCCGGGAAATGCATAAAGTCAATCGCCTAATTTGCTCACTGGTATTTTCAGGGTTTACTAAAATCTTTACAGAGAATTATTGTGTGAACGTTTTATGTTAAAAGTAATAAAAATTATTCTGAATTGTAAAAAAATATCAATTCTCTGCAGTCCATCTAAGCTATTTAGAAGAGACGTCACGTAGATGAAAACTTGACGTCAAACGTGTACTTTTGAGGCTCAGTGGAAAGAGAGCCGTTTGAAAATAAATGAGCCCCATTTATTAAATTCCAATATTTTCTATATATCTATTGTTCGAAGGTTTTGCAGTATAATCAAACAATTATAAGGTTTCTTGAATATATATACATGTGAGGATACACTGACGGTCTGAGTGTCGTGTTATCCCACTTCTGCGGTTCAAGTAAAATGACACTTAGATCGGCAATATATCCTCACATCTCTTTCAAAAACCAAATGACCTAACAATATTAACTATTAAACACAATTTCTTATTTGCTCCATGTTTTGCATGATGTATTTGTTGCCCACATGAACTAACACAATGTATACGGTTTTAACAAATCAATCAAGTATTATGTATGTACATTTTGTTATAATACTTAACATCTGTGTATGCGTACTAGAAGAAGTAAAATGTACACAAGAAGTTGTGGAACAATTTCAACATCTTTTTATGTTTTTATGCTTACAGCATAATATTATATATAAAGGTCTATAAATAGGCGAACTATGAGATTTAAAGACGTGAACAAAGCAATGTCTGTTTTATGTTGCAATGGTCAAAAACCCTTTGGAACTTTGTAGCGAGGAACGAATATACAATTTAAAAATATATGCTTTTTTTACGTTTAATCAGGAATAACTAGACATTCCTAGGTGAATACAGTATGATCGTCGGCGAAGCGTCCTACAGGACTCGATCCCATTGATTTCTAATTAAGAATCTGACGGCCCATTGCCAATATGTTCGATTTTGCATTACGCGTTTCACTTTTGTGTGTTTAATACTTTAAAATGGACATTATTAACCTATGTCTTCTCAGTTCGGTTTTATCCCTAAAACCTTTACTGCAACACTTGTACGGAAACGCCTTCTGATGGATGGCCTTGCAAATTGGACACGCATTGCGACACGTGTATTGAATTGCGCTCCACAATGTTCACATATGTTGTTCATGATCTGAAACACATGTAACCTAGATACTGTCAATTATGCGTTTTTAACTAGATTAAAGAGCGATTTCCAGGTAATTTCAACATACGAAACTATCTGTGTTGGTCTCCTAAATATCAATAATGGTTACGTTTAATTAAGAATATTTTCAATATTTTACAATCAGGCACCGACCGTAAAAGCAAAAGCTGTTTCACTGCCAATATTACTTTTTTATTATGACACAAACGATTTTTTGTACAGCTTAAAGAATTCAATAAAAAATACGCAAGCCAGGAGTTTTTCGTTGGCCGGTGACAACTAAACAAGCGAAAGTTCAGAGGAGCAGGTCGAAACATTACATGTTTTAAGCCGGAATTTGATATTGAGTAGTCTACCAAATGTTACATTTTATTTCTTTTAAAATTGATTAAGTGTCGGACATGTGTTTATATGGTCATATAAGTCAGGGAAATACGACGGCGATGTTTTATGTTTAGTTGAGGAAAAAAGTCAACTGCACTTTATCATTTAATTTTCAGAACTGCTCTTTACCATAAGGGATATTTGCTCATTTTGCTGCGAAATAGTGTTTTCTTTGACAAAAAAAGTTATCTTGGGACATGAAATTTAAAATGGAATTCAATTTTTTGTATGATTACCGACAAAACTACCTTTCTTGTTGAAAAACATACAAAATGACAAATCTCCCTGCACTTTACCCTAAAAATTCTTGCTCATTTCTCGCCGATGCAGTTTCCATGACCGAGGTAACTTGTTTTCCACTTGGAGTTTATATTCCATCTAGGTACCAAAAGATTCGGAAAAATGTGTAGCAGGTTCTTAGGTATATCTCAATTTTACGATTTATTTATTAAATGAGTAAAAGTAAAAAACTTACCAATTTTCATCCAAGATGGCGGACTTTTGTTTACAAAATGCATGGTAAGGTGCAGTTTGATTACCCTCCCTGTGTGTGGACAAACAAAAGTTTTTTTTTGTCAGAGATGTCAAATTCTCACATATTAACTTACCACAAATAAATTAAAGTCTTTATAAAGACTAAAAACAGCTGTATACATTGTTTTACACGTCATAGCAGTGAAACAACACATACCAAGTTTGGCTGTGTTTTTGATTGTCTCCAGTTAAGAGCAACAACCACAATGTTGTCTCAAAACTTAACGTTGTGAATAAAACTAAGACTTGAGACCAGTCTCAAACCTCAATCATCTGACTGGCTGAAATGAGGACTGGTTGCCATTTCAGCCAATCAGATGCTTGAGATTTGAGAATGTTCCCCAAATTCAATTTTATGATCTGGGGCACAGTTTGCCAATTGAGCTCAGTTTTAACTGGTTAGTGTTAGAGATAAGTCTTTGGGTCTTAGGTCAGGATTAAAGATTTTCTGCCACCATTCATCAAGTCCTTATTTGTCTGCTTCACAAGAACCAGAAAGTTCAATTACTGTCACCCATTGGTGGTATGAAGATGTAATTCAACATAATATATTTATACCAGTCGCCATTTCAGCTAATCAGATGCTTGAGATTTGAGACTGGTTTCCAATCTCAGCTTTATAACCTTCAGCCCATATCTGAATTAGTGTAATGCTTATTTCAACAGTGTCTGACTTAAGCCAGACATCCTATTAGACTGACATCCTTAATCTGACAGAAGATCATTGCCATTCCCTGCTGAAAGTGAACAACATGTCAGACTAACCTGTCAAGCAACATTCTTCTTTCATCATTGTTATTCTCTAATTTGGCCTCCAGCTCTGCAAAAGAAATCCGTGCAAGATGATAACCAAATTATAGTCAAAGGGAAACAACTCTTGTTTGTTTTGCTCAGAAGTAGCAGAAGTATAATTTAAAAACATTAAAGACATATAAAGGTATTAAGATTTGGAATTTAAAGAAACTTTTTCAAACAATGAGGGTGGGAGAAGAGTGTGGCTAAGGCCAGGGTGAAGATTAATGATACAACAACTGGGTAAGGCCAGTGAAGTAAAAAGGAGACATAGGATGTAAAATAGTAAAGTTTTATCATTAGATAGCATCAAATTTAAAGGGATTCAAGCCAATATTTAAATCAAGAGAACCAGAATCTGGGTTAATAATAATAATAATAATAATAATGATAATAATAATAATCTCTTCATTTTAAGAAGGTAACTCATTAAGACAAAATCTATGACAACAAATACAAACAAATACAATATTTGCAAGTATAAAAAGTTAGTCAAATGAAGAAATTGCTTATTTTCAATGAGGCCTTCTAAAATGGATAAACGAAAAACATATATTACAACATAATTATAAAACATTAATACTTAAAGACAGTCACAATTTATCATATACACTATAGGCAAATCTCGGTTTCAAATATGCATCGTGTAAAATTATGTGAAAAACTATGTAAATTCAAAAGTAATAACAATTTAAAGAGGTTGTATTTCAAACAAGTAAGTTTTTAAATGTTTCTTGAATAAATATATGGAAGAGACAGATCTAATTTCATAAGGGATATCATTCCATACGCTCATACCTGTATAGCTGAAACATTTTTTAACTAAGTTAGTTTTACCTTTTAAGTGTTCCAATATCAGTTCTTGAAGAAGATCGCAAGTTATACCAAGGGTTATTAGATACTTTTACAAGGTTAGTGATTTTGGAACCAAATTATGTATAGACTTGTAGACCAATAGTGCAGTGTGATATTTACATCTTGATTCAAAAGAAAGCCATTTTAGGATATGAAAAAGATCTTTCTTAGGCGTGCGATCAGGTTTTTTAAGAATTATTCTTGCTGCTCTTTTTTGAATTTTTTATATTCTATTTAAGTCACGACGGTTACCGTTACTCCAAACAATACAACCATATTCAAAAGTAGATGCAACATATGCATTATAGAAGAGTTGTTTCATTTCCATTGTTAGAAAGAATGATATTCGTTTAAGTAAATATAATTTTGATGCAAGTTTCTTACAAGTTTGATTTATATGGGTACTCCAGTTAAGACAGTTGTCAATATAGACGCCTAGTAATTTTTGTGATTTTACATTTTGAAGCAATTTATTTTCAACAGATAATTTGAGTTCATGGTTATTATTGATCCTTTGCTTCGAATCAATGATCATACATGTTGTTTTGATTGGGTTTATGATCATGTTATTTATTGAACACCATTTTTGTGTTTCATTTAAACTTAACTGTAGTTTCATTTGTACTACCTCTAGTTTGCAATCAGATGCGTGAATAGTTGCGTCATCAGCATACATATCGACCCCTGATGTAATTTTTAGAGGTAAATACGTATAATAAAAATAAAAGGGGGCCTATGATTGAGCCCTGGGGTACACCAGAAATAATATGACGAGTTTGTGATCGTACTGCACCATTTTTTATTAACTGTTTTCTGTTTGAGAGGTATGATTTGAAAAATGTTATAGCGTTATTTGAGAAGTGATATAATTTTAATTTATAAAGAAGGATGTCATGGTCAACTAGATCAAAAGCTTTTTTAAAATCTAAAAATATTGTTCCAATCATTTTCCCTGAATCAATTTCCTTTAACCAAGAATCTATTATTTTCACCAAAGCAGTTTGGCAGGAGTGTTGTTTTCTAAACCCCAACTGATACTCATAAATTATATTCGTTTGTTGAAAAAATAAATATAACTGATTTGCAATATGCCTTTCAAAAATCTTTGATAAAGTTGGCAAGATAGAAATAGGTCTATAATTATTCGCATCTTCCTTACTTCCCCCTTTGTGTATAGGAATAACATTAGCAAGTTTTAGTTGATCTGGAAAAATACCTTGTACAATACTGCTGTTTATAATTGAAGCTATGGATACAGATATTATAATCTTTACATAATTTGATGATATATGGCCCTAAGTAGTCCAAGCCTGTAGATTTATTAATATCTAGTTTTTCAATTATTTTACTTACTTCAAAGGGAGTTATAAGTTCAATGTTAAAACATTTGTGTTTCAGTTTTTCATTTAAATAAACATTAAGGTATTGAAAATTTTCTTTCTTAATTTAGTTTTTTGTTAAACATTTAGATATACTTACGAAATGATCATTTAGTGCATTTAGAATGTTTTCATTCCCTTTTATGATGTCATCATCTATAGCAACATAGATGGTAAGTAGTGGCGGGAATAAGATGAATCACCATTATTTAAACAACAATTTATACTATCCCAAAGGAATTTAGGATCTTTGCGATCTTGAATCAATGTATGATTTTTTGTTTACTTTAATAAACGAGTTACATTTATTTTGCCAGATGTTGTACATTCATTCTACGATAGTTTGACCAATTACGTTTTTCGACTGTCCCTTGTCAATTACAGACAGAAACGATATAAAGTAGCAAAAATTCGGTATTCAGTAAGTGGTAGTAAGCGTGTATATGAAATATATTCTAAATTAACCACATTCTATTCATGGTTGTACCTTGGATCACGTGTGAAATGCAACAATCACGTACCATTCCTCGTGTCCCTAACTATGGTAGGTTGATTTGTCAACATGTTTCTTTTCCTATGGAGCTTTGAGAACACATTATTCGCCCTTATTTCTAAGATTATATATTGAGCAATGAAAAAAATGTAAAATAAAAATCATTAAGATTTTAATCTTTAACATATATCGAGTATTTACTTGTCCCGATTTTTAAAATAAGATACGTTACGCCACTGTCGCCCTACTCTATGTCGTAGCGATATGTATGACAGCTATCAGTAACATCGTTTTCTAAACAATTAGTAGTCACTTCAACTAAAAATAGTAAGATTAATCCCTGGTTAATGTCTCGAAAAATTACTACACCAAGTTCTTGGCGGTGGCTGGAATTATTCAAATTTTTTCATAAGATACGTTACGAGGCATTTCAGCTTTACCATTTACACTGTTCATTACTCTTAACTGAAATCATAAAAAAATAATTGCTGTAAGAATTACAAATTTCCATAACATAATTATAAGTTTAAATCAAATGTAGATAAATTACTGTAACTAAATATGTTTAATGCACGTAAGATACGTTCAAATAAGATATGTTATATCGTTTTAAAAGCTATTGTTTTTTTTAGATATAATCAAAGGCGCATCTGCCCTGCATAGAAAATTTGTATGTTGACATATGGCAGAACCATGTGGTTGTTCGTTTTGCTTACATTTTAACAGATTTTACAGCGGGAAAGTGTATATTTAAAATTTTGAAAAGGTTCTATACAGACAACAGGTAGGTGGTGCTTTTTATGACTTTTGTAGACAGTTTTAGGCATTTATTATTTTTACATTTACTATATTTGCAGTAAGATATACCACAATAACATATTTTAAGGGTACTTTCGATAGTAAACACTACTATGATACTGAAACTATCGTAACGTATCTGATAAAATGTTACGTATTTTATCACATCTGTTTGTGCTATTTTGTCTTTATTATGTAAATCTGATGACAATTTTTGCTATATTTAGGTTTTAAACATTGTATTTTATCTTAGTAATACATTTAATGAACAAAAGAAGGCTCGATATGTGTCATGCATAGCATAACGTATCTTACTTTTTCGTAACGTATCTTACTAATTTTCGTTCCAATGCTTTTCTTTTTTTAAACATAAATATAAAGTCTCAAAAGGTATAAAACGCTCGTCAATATTTTATTCATCGAAAAGAAAGACATTTGCTGCATTAAACAAATAATATGTTTGCCAATATATATATTAAAATACTTTGCGTAACAGCAATTTTTCAAACACAGAAAAACTAGTCAGATAGTTTGTTAAAATATATTTGAAAAAGTTTTATGTTTAATCAGTTAATGTTTCTGTTGTCTTGCAACACGTTATAAGTATCATTTCAATGCACTTCATACAAGTTAAACAAGTTATATGCCAAGTAAAAAAGATGGCGTCAGATACGTTACAGTTTCATTTGTTCACCTTCCTCTCAAAAACTTAAATTGCTTGTGTTTGATATGCATTCAGTCTTTTCGGCCTTATGGAATTTGTAACCGTATCCGTACACAAAATGTAAGTTTTTGACATGTCTATGTCTTTAAGAAATCTTGTTATATGAAATAAAATGCAATGTTATTTTAAAAGTCTAGAAAATTTTCAATCACAAGGATTGGGGCTCAAGTTATTAGCAGAACTAGTTCATCCGTTGCCTTATTATGATTTTATATACTGAAGAACTATCTTGCAATTGCTTTTATTAAGTAGACATGCTATTGTGTGCTGTTGTGTTAACAGTGATGGACATATAAGTGTCGTAACGTATTTTACTTTGAATTTTGACATTATCTTTTCAACTTACAGTAAAGTTATATTTTGGTCCTGTTTGGGGACACGTGACATTGATTTGAATGGTTTATATGTTGTACTATCTGGCATTGTTAATAAAATTCAGTTATGCAACAGGTGATTTTTGGTTGTAAGTGCATTCTTATATGTACCTTTTCGCGTAGAATGAACGTGTAGTTTGTCCAGTCTTTGCAGCTTATGTACCTATCACGCTTTTTTCTGGCTTGCTTAATTTCATCGTTATACCAACCAGGTTGGTGCAATTGCTTTACATGTTTTGATTTAAGTGGTGCATGTTTTGATAAAACATTATTTAAGATATCATACAAACAATTTAAACGCGGGGAAGTCTGACTCGTTAAAATTTGTAAACGATCGGTAAGTTATAGTTTTATGTTTTTCTACATTTTTAATATCATTTTTATATATCATTGTGAATAAGACTGGAAAGTGGTCTCTTAAACCAACCTGCGGTACTAAAACCTCATGTATAAGATCGGGGGACGTAGCATAAATATGATCCATAAAAGATTTCTAGTTGAAGAAGATTTAGTTACCCTAGTAGGGGTACTTATTAATTGAGAGAGCCCAAAATCACAAATAAGCTGTTCCCATTTCTTGTTACTAAAAGTATATTGTGGCGTAAAATTATTGTTTAAATTATTGAGTATAAATAATTCATGGCTAAATGATTCAGCTTTTGACAGCTGCCTTTCATAAATATCTATCCAGGTCTGAGGGGAATTAAGGTGGTCTGTATACAAAATTAGTTAACAATGGTTCACTATTAGGAAATTTGATTTCTAGCCATACACTTTCGAGATGTTTGTCTTCAATATCAAAGCGTCTCACATAGGGTATAGTTTCATTGATATACACAAGAATTCCTCCACCAGATTTAAAGATTCTGTCTTTCCTTTCAAAGGTAAAACCGTTAACATGCAAATCCGAATTTAAGATATTTTCTGTTAAAAATGTTTCACATAGGCCAAAAATATCGACAGAACTTTCGTCATTAAGTAAAATTTTAACTTCATCTAACTTAGGCAATAAGTAATGCACATTAAAACTACCAATGTGTATACCTTTTTTATGGAAAGAATATTTTGATGCGCAATCTGCTGTCAACCAAGGTAAGACTGGTAGCGAATATGGTAGACCAGGAGAGTCAATTTCTTTTTTCGTACTATTTTTAGTGTTGAAAAAAGTTTTATTAGATATTTGAAAATTTTATCATTTTCGACAACTGAATTGTCACTAAAATTACAATGATTACACAATGGTGATATTCCTCTTGTTTTAATGTCAATGTTGCTTGATTCGTTAGTACTAGTTTCCAGTGTGTCAGAGTTATTATTGAAATTTTTGTCATGTAATAAAGCATTTTGACTGGTTTGTTTGCCAACATTTGATACTTCATAAAGATTACATTTGCAATAAAGAAAATTACATTGACATATTGTTGCTAGCTGGGTAAATTTGTTATTAAAAACCAGTTGTTGGGAGTGTCTGTCATTGAATTCCTACCAATGCTGAGCACGGTAACAGCTTCCAATTGTGTTTGATCATTTCCACGTGATCAAGTTGTAAGTTTCTACCACTTTTTCAGATTTTTTTTTATTTCAACAGTTTAAAGAAATAGCGTCTTTAACAAAAATTTGTTAAAGCTTGGACTATATAACTGCATACACTATGACACTATTTTACTTGAACATCGGAGTTTAACAAATCTTTGTTAAGCTATTCCCGTCACTTAACACAGATGTGGCAAGAAAATCGTCGGAAAGGTTAACAATAATTTGTTAACATCTCTGTTCGCTAGTACTTAATCTACCGTCAGTCATAGGGGTTTAACAAATCTTTGTTAAAGCTTATACTATTCTCTGGACACAGATATGGAAAGAAAATCGACCGAACTGTTAACAAATATTTGTTAACATCCCTGTTCGCTGTCACTGAATCTACCGTCAGTAATAGGAGTTTAACAAATCTTTGTTAAAGCTTATACTTTTCTCCTTGACAAAGATGCAGAAAGAAAATAGACCGAATTGTTAACAATAATTTGTTAACATCTTTGTTCGCTGTAACTGAATCTACCGTTTGTCAGATTTCAGAAAATAACAAATATTTGTTAACGATTATATGAGAATCGTCAGTTTGTTAAAATATTTAATGGGCATCGGCTGGTTATCCATGGATGTTTTAACAATATTTGTAAAGATGTTTATTTTTTTAAATATAATCAGTCTGATTTCAAAAAAACAAACGAATCTTTTTATATAAAAAATAAGTATATATAGGTATTTTTAGTTTTAAAAGATGGGGAATGAACATCAAAGTGATGCATATTTCCCGTCAACATATTTGTCAAAAAAAGCTAAAATACTGAGTGAATAAATCTTGAAAAAAATAGACTCGGCATTTATAGAAACCATTATTAATTTTACCGGTTTTAATCCTTTGCAAATATACTGTGATTAATGTGTTTTGCTGATGATCTTACATATTCAAGAAAGATATAGAATAAATTATATTTTTCGCTTATCAAACTCCGGATCATATCAGTAATTCAGTAATTGTATCCTACATGTACATGTATCTTAATCAAATCCAGTCCCCGAGAACAAAATAAAATTAGCTAGTAAAATTGTATATTCATTTAAATTAACAACATTTTATTCAGTGCTTTTCAAATAATAATAATAATAATAATAATAATAATAATAATAATAATAATAATAATAATAATAATTATTATTATTATTATATGATTATGATGATGATGATTATTATTATTATTATTATTATTATTCAGAATGATTTAAAATCACATTCGTGTAACATTAATGTCATCTTTTCTAAGCATGCATTTAATATTTATTCTTTAGCAATATAATGTTTTTATTTTATTATTTCTCAAAATTTTACTTTTAAAATCAGGTGAACAGTAACTCGGACTTACTCCAGATTGGGCATTTTACTATGAACACACATTTACTTAAATGTCTTTAAATGTCATAAACACTTAAAAACCGTTTATAATTCGCTTCTTCGAACAACTCACTGATATGATAACAGAAATCTTGTTTTAATGTACTCGTGTATTATGATACATAGCGTTGGTAAGTTGGCACTTTGTTTTTTCCATTTTTAAACACTATGTAAAATCCGAAATCTAGAAATGATAGGTGTAGATTCCTGGAAAAGTATAGCGACCATTTCACAGCATGAATGTTGATACCAATAACATTTTCTCTATCACATCTGCTTGTATTGTTTTAACTTTTCCGTGATTCCAGCTTCAGTAGTGATGACTAATGTACCTAAAATTAAATATAAAAAGACATGAAAGTAAGCAAAAGATGAAATTCAAATAGCCACAGAAAAAAAGTTTAGAAATGCAAGTAATATATATCCTATAAAATGAGTAAAATTTAGAGAATCTAATGGATTTTCGCCTTGAAATGGTCTTTGTAAAATATTATTTCCGCTGGATGAGTTAAACAAGGTGCTATTGTGCACCAACCTCACTAAATGTCCATACAGTCTTTCTATGAACAAACAAGTACAAGATATTCATCATTGAGATAAACTCTAATAAACTATTGTTATTTATTCTTGTTGTAATGGTCTAAATAAGATGTTAATAAATTGGCGATGACTGTTCGGGTGCATTTTTGTTGTATTAGCCGCTTAACAAATGCGTTTGTTTTTATCATGCCAAAATTCGCTTTGCATGACTTCAGAGGTTAATGTTTTTGTTATTTTATTTATCCTACTGTGAGGAATTTCCGCTGGTCGCTCCAGCCTAGGCGAATTTAGCTCGTCTTAATTTGCCTATAATTTCGCAAAAAATAATATGACATTATTGGCAACAAAATAGAAAAAAAACTGTTAAAGCACGTCACGGTTGACAGAATAAATGGTTCACATGTGTAACTAAATAACGATCAGCACTAAAACTAGAGATTTTTATCAAGATTGAGATGTATATTTTTACCAGATTGATATCTACTTAATTCAGAAAGATTAGTTAAGACCGATATTTACGGTCTTTAAAATTGCGACATATAAAAAGAAAAAGTACGTATGATCATTGCGTATAATCTGTTAAAACAAACTAGTTATGTTTCAATCTTTATATTTTCGGCTGTGTTCCGTTAGTATCTTTTAGAGTAAAATGTAAATACTGCCAGAAAGTGGCATATCTTTTCCTAAGATGAGATTCCCAGAAACGGGAAAGCCCTCCTCAAGAAAACACATATTTCGAGTACATGCTTATATAATGTTATAGTAAAATAAACGCAGACGTACGAATCATTTTATAAAAAGGTAGATATAGCGTTAGTATATAGCAACTTGCAATAAAAAGTGTAAAACGATTACACAGTCAGATGATAGAGCAGCGCGCGTTATCAACACAATGTGTTATATTCTTACCTTTATTTCACAGAAAACATAAAATGATCAATGAGTTCTAAATAGATAGACAATTAAAAGCTATGCTTTCTTATCTGACCATCAGGAGACCGGTAATAGCTACTGAACTGAGTAATATTAATCAAGGTAAATCGTGTTGCTCTAGACAGATCGATATGTGTATACGAATTGTAACTTAGAGAATAAATGAAATGAGAAAAAAATACAAAACAAACAACGTTTTAACAAATTAAGCTTACTGTACTTTCTAAACGTTCTCCTAATTTCAAACAACCAACATGTTTTCATTCAAGATATTGTACAATTCTTTTAACCATGATTTATTAAGCAAGGGTGAGGAGGAGGAGAAGACAAAAACCTTGATTTGTTCATAGTGCATTTTATGTTAAAAATTTATCATTGTGTTACATATAAATGCTAAGCGTCTTGGAAGTACAAACAATATTTCAAAATTCTAATTAAAGAGTTTTCCGGATAAGTTTATAATCTCGTTTTGAGATGTTTGACGAATAAGAGATTTCTATTTCTTTTCTTTCTTGTCATTACGACGAACTCCTAGATTTTAAAGTGTTTAATGTTAACATGATCTATCCAAAATCACAAAGATTTGTTACTTTTCTACTGGTTTGTTCTTGCAGAAAATGATATACTTTTTATGCCAATTAAAACAGCTATTTTACACGAATTGTTATTAGTAATTAATGAAAAATACAGCCTGTTTTAGGGGGGGGGGGGTTGATTTGCATTACTTTTTTAATGATCTTAACTATTCTATAAATCCGTTGAAAATAAATTGCAAGTGTCATAGTGTTTGAGATATTTATGCCTGTCTGTATCACTTCTTCGGTTTTTATGTATAATTATGTAAATTAGAAAATCACAACAAAACAAATGTGATTTCTTGAAAGAATTGTCTTCAGGTGAATTCTTTTATTCGACCAGTACACCTCACTTTGTAATTGAATACCTCTTTGAGCTTCAGCTGGGCAATTTGATGATTCCTGAGGTGAAGTGCTTAATCGTAATGTCATGATGTAACTGATTTACTAGCAGATAAGAAATCCAGGAGATTCGGGGATATTAAATCATTTTTGTACAGATGTCTTCCTTTCTAAATAATGCGATAAAATTTTGCATAACATGAAATTTACTTTCTCTTGGAGGTTATAACGATAAGTCATTCGGATAAAAAGGAAATTACATGAACATGTCAGTAATCATAATCCACAATAAAGGTAGCTTGCAGAATTTCAATCTGGGTGTTAACTATAAATCAGTTCTCGGCTTCAAATAGATAAAGATAACTTAACTGCACATTTTTATAAATGTTGTCGCATTGCAATAATCAAGCAATCATCATTAGAATCCAAAGAAAATGACATGTTATATGTTGCAAAATATTAAATTGCTAGTCTGGCGACCAGCAACATTTTTCAAAAGAAATGTCATATTAAATTAATATGGTTTTACTTATTTTATAATATTTTATTTCACTTTCTTAATCAGTTAACCATCAACCATATTCTAAAAAATAAAGTTTATAAAAACATATAGAAACAAACATATCTAAGACATATTGTGAATTCAAAATATTATATGAGACTTTGTTTATGATCATTAATCATTGTTCTATGAATATGCGTGTTATCACTTCGTTAAAATATCTTATCACTTCTTTTCAAAATGCATACTATAAACAACCCAATTGTTTACAGCGATACACATTAAACGATAACAAAAGAACACCTTTATTACTGATAATAATATGTATCAACACAAAATAACAGCATATACATAAGCAAATCACTTAACGAATATGAAAACGACGGAAATAAAGGAACATGTTCTCCACTTATGTAAGCATTGGTCAGCGGGCCCATTTTTCTAAAATCTCGGCTTATTTTTTTAACAAAAGTTGATAAACCTAGTTCATGTAAGCCTGAGTTTAAACATCACAAATATAATATGGTTTTTAGTATAATACGTAATAAGAAACATTAATGTGACCAGAACTACAACAGATATTTTAGAATATTGAGTTATTACAACTTTTCACGATTGATAACGCTGGCGGCTTTAAGACCGTGCTTTCAAAACAATCAAACGTAAATGAGATTTTTGGAAAAGATAACAAACATAATACAATTTTAATAATACTGTTATAAAACATATAACGCTTACCATTTTAGAGATACCATCCACAAATTTGCGTGTCATAAGACAAACAAAATCTTTATCATCTGAAAAATAATATCCGAACTTCGATAACTGAACATAATATTCACAAAGACTCCCAACTTAGCAACACGACTTTCTTGCATATTTTGAATTATTGTTTTGTTAAAAAGACAGTCATCTAAACATCACTTTGCATTAAAAATAGTCACTACAAGTCTTGAAAAGCCTCTGCTTAGATTCTAAATGTAACAACTTTTTCGCTCAATAACTTCTTAAGTGATTTGCAATAATAACCCACTTCAGCTTAATTTTTATGCAATTCCAGAAGCTTGAACACACTTCCATCACGTGACTACTTTAATCGCATTTACAACACACTCAGAGAACATTTAGTTTAGTAGGCTAGCCTGGCAGACGGCTAGATTGTTCTTTTTTAGTTACCTTATCTAAATATTTTAGATAAATTTTGTTTTATTCTTTTATAGTTCTTAGTTTCTAATTCTGATTTCTGTCGCAGTTTTGGGAGCTAAGGGAATGTAAAAAAAACCAACAGAAAAACGAAGTGCAGGGTAAATTGTCTTGATATATACTTTTAGATGACTGATAAAAATAAAACAGAATATAGGGACGGGAGCATGTCTAGAAGCAGGCTACTCTTGGGTCAAACAAAGTTCAGATTGTAGAATTTCCAATATCTGTATCGAATCGGTTTATGTAAATAGAGAATAAATTGCCTGTATCTGATAAGCCGCGCAATCTAAATGTAGTTCTCCCCCTCTCTCTCTTAAGCGCCTAATAGTTTAGAAATACGTTGAAATACATTATGAAGATTTTTTATTGTGTTAAAAGTGAATGAAATAACATTATTCTCAGTTCGTTCTAATCGTGATTTAAAAGTTATTAAAAGTGACAATACGTTATTTTTGTATCACACTCGTATTTTGATCATTAACCCTTACCCTTACGAGATTTGCCAATAGTTCAACCTGTAATTGTTCAAAGGTCAGATTTGTAACAATTATTTGGCTAAATAGCATCAGGTGTATATTCAGTTGTGAATTTAGGTTTGACTACAGTAATTTAACTCACATAGACTCCTATTCAAGCTTCAAATCTTCTATTTCAAATGAGCTATTTAGCCAACGCCTTTATATCTGCTTTTTTTGTTAAAACTATTTAAGCTGTCGGTGTATAATTATATTCATTGTTCAAAGGTTTGATTTGCTGCACTTTATTGGCTGAATTGCAGGTCGTGTATGATGAGTTGTGAATTTGGGTTGGACTACAGCAATTCATTTTCCATAGACTCTCAGCAAAGATTCATATCTTCTATTCTAAATAAACTATTGCGTCAATGTGTTTAAATCTGCCTTTTGCGAAAACTAATCTAGAGACATCATACATGTAAATACACAGCAAATATATAGCTTGACTAGTAATTTTTAGCACTTTGCGCTGGAATACCACCACCCTCAGCCACGCGCCACTCAAGTTCAGTTTCACTTTGTCAAAACTATAACCCATGTTGCAGATAAAAGTTTTCATTAACTCAAAATATGAATGCAAACTTTTTGTTTCAACTTCTTCTATACACTGTGTATGAAGATCCGCTATGAAATATGAGTGAAAAACCTGACAGAATATGTATTAAAGTGATATTAGCGGAATAAAACATATGATACTTAAAATGTGGTACATTATTTTGTATATTCGTTGGGCTTTAGTTTGTATTTGCAAACTAAAACGAATTAATTACACAGAAAAGGCGGACAAAGGAAAACGAACCTGGAAACGAATAAATCACTTTTGTCATAAGTTCAGAAAACTTATTTTTTAACAATTATATTGTAAAGAACACCTTATTTATGAAATAAATTTATGGTGGATATAATGATTTTCATAATCACCATTATCTTAATTATCATCAACAACACCATCATCACTATCGTTATCATCATCATCATCATCATTAACACATCTATCTTTAAATAACGACCTCACATCATTACACCAGCACGCGATTACCACTGCCACTTTTATCATCATCATTACAATGTGCATCACGATTGTCATCATCATCACATAATGATTTTACATTCTATCTTTCATAGGACAAAACACCAGATAAAATACAAGCTTAGTTTTATGTATTCGTGCAACAATTAAACATAATGTGATTTATGACATGATGATAATGATGATGATGGTGATCATGGTGATTATCCCTATGGCAATGGCGGTCTTCTTAATAATTTAAAAAAATAATTGTTGTTGATAATGGTGATAAGCGCATTTATATTTTCCGTGTTATTGATGATAATAACGATGATAATGATAATGGTTTGAGTGCTGGTTCTCCCTATGATGATATTGGTGATTATGGACAGATGTCTTTTGTCACACGATGATGATGATGTATCTGATTTTGCTATAATTTTCAATTCTATTTATTTTATATCACAACGTATATGTCATTTACATTTAGGTTTTGACTGTCAAATCCAGTAGACGAATATGACATGTCACTCAGATGTCAATATTTAACAACGCACAAGACATTATACGGCTTAAAATTGTACAACCTAATAAGACTGCCCCTATGCGCCCCGGAAAAAGAAACATACATAAACGGCCAGTTTTTATATGGGTGGTATCAATATTCCAGCCAATATAGATTCGGATATTGTTGAATCACCCCAAGGATATACTTCCTGCTTTATAAATTTTGCCTTTGGCGGTGTCTGTGATATGCAGGATTTATATTCTCAGATCCCCTGTCAAAATTCTGTTTTGTTTAGTTTCGCCTATTGTTTTCTCAAACCCTTTCTTTTATCTGGGGATCATACGCCGCTGAACATGGAATGATATTAATCTGAAAATACCGCATTGAAGGTTCCATGTTCACCGTCATATGCATACCATCATTTGGGATGGATCCAAATTTTACTGTTTATTGGTGTAAATACTGAGTTGCGCTCAACCCGGGGCTAGGCGGTGCGGGCAGTAATATGCATTTCCATTACTGCCCATGAACATGGTCAATCAAAACCTAGTCTGCACTATTTTCATATTTGTCGTGTTCGGTGGCTTTCAAAGTTCCCCTTTCAATTATTATAAAATTTACTGAACTGCAGGGGGTGACAACTCTCCAGAACCCAATCCATCTCAGCCCCCACCTCTCGGGCCACCTTTCCGCGTACGCATTGGATAATGTGATGGCTGAGTATTTTAATTTTGTCACTTTTTTTGCGGTTTATCTGAAATGTATCAATAACGATACTTCAATTTGAGTGAAATTTCACATTAATTAACTTGGGAAGCTACCACATACACATATTTAATATTATTTTAAGATGAACCAATATTTTGTGTCAGTATTAATAAAATTAGGCAGAAATGTCGCAATGAAAATTTGAGTCATTTTTACCTGACGAGTACGTTAATATCGGCCAAAATTCTGCATTACTTTACATAAGATATATCTCACACAATTAAATATTCTTTACGGCAACTATATAAACAATATACTCGGAAATCAATTGGGTGATTTTAAAGCTATAGACCAGCTGTCTTTTTTTTCAATGTTCATTTTATTGTCCGACCTATGACATAGAATTCTTAATGTCGGTAAATATGAATTCAACCTTGATTCATCAGTAAATATTCAAATTGTAGACCGATTGGCGGCTTATAAGCTGTACATTGCAAATCTAATTCTATGAATGAGGATTGTGAAATAAACACTATCCGTTCCAAGAATTGAGGATAAAAAACACTGGATCCGACATTTTGAACGTAAAAGAGCTTTATAGTATGCTCCGGAAGGCGAAAACAAGGAGATACGAAGACGAATATGAGGAAACACGAATTAAAAAAATTACAATTACGAAGCGCAAAGATAGGATGGCGAAAACGTGAGATTATTTCGCATTATCACCATCGTTTTTCGCGTTTTTTTTTGTCATCGTAATTTGTAATTTCGCGTTCCGCGTCATAGTAGAAAATGGTGATGGCCCTAAATGAATTCCGTAGTAACTTCCAGACTATGTATGCTTTTATGATGGAACACTGATTTAAGTACTCAGTTTTGTATTTCAATATTTACTTCGGCATTGGAGGTTGAACCAAATTTTGGTAAATCTAATACCAATAGACCTCAGTGTTTAATTCCCAATATTCAATGTTCAGTAAACAAAATTATTTCATCTATTCAAAACATACAGGAAAGTTGGGATTTATTTACATTTAAGAAAATTACTGATTTCTACCCGAAAAGATCCTATTTTAAACGCGGTATCGCAAATACGGTGCCAAAAATATATGGTTATCAAAACGCCTATGTACTGTATCTGTTAGAGTTCAATATTGGTGATCTACAGAAAGTAGACACGGCGAAGCTAGACCGCAGGCGGAGATAGATTTCTCCATTTTTATTGTGGATCATGGAACTTGAATTCTAACTTATTTGGTGTTCGCAATCATTTGATCTTCTAGCTCCTTCCACGTTGTAGTGACGTGGTAATATGGCGCGAAAGTTAACAGCTGTGTTGCTCGCTTATACTTGATCATTTCATTATGTGTACATAAGATTTTGTTATATTTCGAATAAATATGAAATTTACACTCCATTTTTAGCAATTAAGAGCATTGAGTATTTAAAAGAATGTTTTTGGCACGCGTTTGTATGAAAACCCCATACGGGAAAATAACATTTTGATTACACCCAGCTATGTTCATATATAACATTGTCATGTGATAATCTTAATAATTTAGCATGATTTGTTAGTTGATATAAAATAATACATAACTTCCGGTGATATATCGCTGGATTTATCCTGGAGCGGAGTTCGGATAAGAAAGGATATATCTACAAAATTTATATGAACGATGGCGCGCAATAAATCTCACACTTTATCGCTAGAAGAGCGAGCTCTATGTATAGTTTCGATTCTAACACGACATAACTGAGTGAACAATCGAAATATATTTTACCAAATTTTAACGCATTGTTATAAACGCAAATGGGTTCTAAGTTCGTTTGTTTGTTTGTTTCGGGTTTAACGCCTGGTTTCAACAGCTTTCTAGGTTATATCCCGGCGGTCAGTCCACCTAACCGGTGTTCCTGGGTCTCCAACCAGTACTAACCAATTTCTCCGCAAGCGACTGACTGCTTCCTCACTTGAATCAGAGGTGAGGGGTTCTAAGTTCGGCTTTTAGTGTTATTCCCTTAACCTAATTCAAAGATTGATGTCAATTCAAAGATTGAATAGAAGACTTCATAACATGTTCATCAAACCGCATATCTTTTGCTGTCCAGTCGTCGTTAGAACAATATATTTCAGTTTTGCATTTAATTACGGAAATGACATGGCGTCGTTAAAATGGCGCGTTGACGTCAGCTAAACTTTGCAATAAAATTATAAATGTTTTATGTAAGTATCTATACCAATAAAACGAAGAGGTTCGCCGATTTGTGGGAGATACAGCGCGATCTCAGGTTATTCTGTTCTTTGTCTCCAAAGCTATGATATATGAGTATCTAAAGTTGACATTTCATTTTTAGAAATGTACCGGAAAACAACTAAGGCTAAAATTATAAACGCACGCTACAAATAGATTAAAAAATTGCTAAAACTAATCAAACAATATACTTACGTAGCTGCGCCAGTCAGTGTCAGTTATTTTGTTTTGTTCTTATGTTGTTACATTTGTTTATTTAATTTCTTATTTTTATTATCTAATTTATAACAATAGTCCCACAAAAATGTTTTTGTTTTCTAATTACTAGTTGGGGACCCGCGCAAGCGGGGGCGTTGAAAATCTACATATTGGCATCAGAAAAGCAAATAAGGTCATGGTCATATTTATCTGTAAACTGACTTATCATCAATCTTATATGATAATAGATACAGAATGTTAAAAATGGCGTTTCCTGATGCCAATATGTAGATTCTCGGCGCCCGCGCTTGGGCTGGTCCCGGGCCATCTTGTATAAATTATATCTCGTTGTATTACTGTTGAATCATCATATTATGCGCTAGTTAAAGTTTCGCGTATTATCTGATATCACAAATGAGCGAAAGTAAATCCCAGCGAAAATTTATGTCGTCACGTTATAAGTTTATACCGACCTCTAGTTACGGAAAACCCGTTTCGCCGACGCGCGATATTTTATATTGTGTTTTATCACAGTGACTGTTACATGTATTCAATTGGAAAAACATCGCATCATGTTAGAATTTGCTTTAAGGTGGAACGCGCCTCAAAATTTTTTTTCGAGTTTCCTCACGAAATTTCGCATACATATAATTGACCATATGCCTGATTTGGATGTGTGCTTACTATTTTAGTATCCATAGCCGTTTCGAAACTACAAGCCTTCAAAGTATGCCACTAACGTCACTTTTGGGACGTCTGTCAATTTCCCCGCGTCCAAGCAACAAAAGCCGATATTTCAGTCAATTATGCGTTGATTGCTACGAAAATTCATCACATAGTCCGTCTTACAAATTACTTCATGTACATATAATTTTCTTATCCGTGGCTCACGTTTTACAAATTAAATGCGTCTTTAACGCCCGTTTTCAGAGACAAAATGGCGTCGCGTTTTGCTTAAAAAATCGCGGTTTTCGTTGATTATAAAAAAAATCTGCAAATTTAAATTTTGATTTTTTCAACTCTATTGATTAAAATTTTTACAACAAATCGTTTGAAACCAAGAAAAGTATACCTCACCAGCTTCGTTTTCGCTCAATATCAATTTATCCTACCCCTCTATCTTCTTCCATTTGGCGTTGAAATACTGCTTTCTTTTACGTGGGATATCTTCCGTTCATTCCCTATCGTCCATTATTCAATCTTTCTATTATCCCAGCAGCTATTATGGTTAGACAATGATTTTACAATTTCAATTTTATGCATTACAAATTTTGCTAGAGAATAAAATAGCTTTTCACTGACGCACCATGGTCACGAACGGAATGGACGCAAACACGGACATGCATACGGACTTCGCACCACTGAATTATGTAATGCCAGCTCACAGTTGGCGACTCTCTAATACCGTCATGACAAAGTAATTACGTACTGTAATGTGAGTTTAAACATTTCTTTTAGAAATTAAATAGATTTAACACTGCTTAATGTTGTTGTTTTTTTACTCACAATGCAAGATTAACAATCCCGTCGGCAATGTTATTACTTCCCTTTATATATAATCTGGTATTTAATTTTAATGAATTACACAGTCTGCTTGCTAACAATAAGAAAAAATTGAAATTGTTAATTATACTAAAAGAGATAGAGAGAAAATTTTTATAATTACAGATAAAAACCTCAATATTTGAAAATTTTGATTGTCAAAACAATGAGTTTTATAGAAAGTTTGTTACCTAGCGAACACATGATTACTGACTACATCAGTTTGAGGCGGAAGAGCCCCTAAACTGGGAACAAACAAGAACATTTAGTAATAAAATTAGTATACTATATAAACCGTTCAATAAACATTCGTTTTTTTAATTACAATTTACCATTGCTGTTTTAAGGACACAAGCAGAAAACAATAAAATAAAATCATCGGAATAATTATTCATGTTGTTACATAATTATTATTCTATAGATCAGAGCCCAAAATCATTCACTAAATAATTCTTTCCTTGATTGATTCATTCCTTCATTCCCTGACTGTCTGAAATATTGATTGATTGGTTGATGGATTGATTGATTTGTTCGTTTTTGAATACCTGTAAATGTTATCTTTTTCGAAATAATGGCATCACATGCACGTTATCAGAGATCGCTAACGTCGATAATTACAGCGTCACAAAAGACATGTATAGGCCTACTCGTACTTTGTGAAATCGTGATTAAAACATAAATCCCCAGCTAAAGATATTTTTATTAATTAAATATGGAGATATGAAATTAAATATATTACCGAAATGTGAATCCATTGTTCCTGAATACATAACAAAAAATGCAAAACATGTGAGTATTTGTTCCTACCAGATTTTGTATGTGAAAATTCGACAAAAACTCGAAATTATAAAACGTTCAGTTTATCATATGCAATTAAAATGTTGAGAAATCCAGGGCATTTTTTTAAACAGCTGGAAAGGAATTGTGGACATTATATGTCCGTTTTGATAAAATAATTCTGTGCGCCACTATTTTAGTTCAGTAACAACAAATACGGCGATTTACAGCTTATTTCCATTCTCCGATGGTGTGGTTAAAGAGACATGTGCCTTGATAGAAATTATAACTGCCAAAACAATATCTGAATTGTATCAGGAATGCAATGAATTTTTATTTGATACCAAATTCTATTATTTTCTTTAAAACTATTTTTACATATTAACTAAATTTGACGAACACACAAGTATTTTAAACGTCACATAAAAGTAGAAAGAGGGGTAGGATAAATCGATATTAACCGAGAACGAAGCTGGTAAGGTATACTTTTCTTGATTTCAAACGATTTGTCGTAGAACTTATCATCGATAGAGTTAAAAAATCAAAATTTAAATTTGCAGATTTTTTTATTATCAACGAAAACCGCGATTTTTAAAAGAAAACGCGACGCCATTTTGTCTCTGAAAACGGACGTTGAAGACGCATTTAATTTGTAAAACGTGAGCCATGGATAAGAAAATTATATGTACATGAAGTAATGTGTAAGACGGACTATGTGATGAATTTTCGTAGCAATCAACGCATAATTGACTGAAATATCGGCTTTTGTTGCTTGGACGCGGGAAAATTGACAGACGTCCCAAAAGTGACGTTAGTGGAATACTTTGAAGGCTTGTAGTTTCGAAACGGCTATGGATACTAAAATAGTAAGCACACATCCAAATCAGGCATATGGTCAATTATATGTATGCGAAATTTCGTGAGGAAACTCGAAAAAAAAATTTGAGGCGCGTTCCACCTTAAATAATAATTTTTTGTTCCTTTTTATTCACATTATTCTGGACAAATTGTCGCTTTGGAATAAAAAGTAAAAACTGCTTTAACCCATTTCGTCATAAATACGGGTTTTATCATGTGTGCAAACAGTGTAGATCCATATCTACCGGAAAATCCGCACCGCCTTATGTGCACTGTTTGCATCTTGGCAAAAAATAAAATAAATAAACTAAAAGAAAGCAGTGTATAATCAAGATAAGTGGGCACATTCGTGCCGTCTGATCACGGATGTACCGGATGATCTGGATTACCACTGTTCGTCTGTGAGATAGCAATTATATCCGATTGTTATAAGTGTAAACTGCTAGTACAGTGGTATCAGTAAAAAAGAAAAACATCCTTGGTCAACATGTGAAATAATAAAAAATGCGTAATTCCTATTTTGAAAACGTTGTATGAACGACGTAATCTTCAAATGCTTCAAAAACCACACCCTCAGTTGTCAGTTGAAGTTACCTTGCAGATGCGCTTAGGGTCTTCTGATATACACAACAAATCATGTGTACTGGCTGAATACATTGTTCAAAATTAAATGACTGTCTCCACCATCAGAATTCTACACGTTTTAAAGCAACAACAATGTTGACAAAGCCGCGATTATGATAGGCCAACTAATAAGTGTGAACACTAAGCAGATAAAAGTATCGATAACATCGTAAAACAGAAATTACTTTAAACTTTATAGAACAGTTTGGAAATGTGCATCAACAACAATGTTTTGTAGAGCAAAACTTAGCGCTCAACTCACTCCTGGCAGTGGATTCGAATCAAAAAGGCTATTCGAAGTTTATGCATTACGAAACATCAACAACAACAACTCACCATTGGCAGTAAATTTACGTAATCTCTATCTAAGGCGGAAACACAACTTGCTGCTAGTTGTGATTTCTTAAATGTATTTTGTGTTCGTGTAGGGCGAATATCTATTAAACTTACTGCTGACAGTGGATACGAATATAAAAGTGTGTTTGCTTGTTGTCCAGTGGATCCGAATCTAGAGGGGGGGGGGGGGGCATTCACTGGTTAACAGCGTAACCCAAATTCACTGTTGGCATGGGTTTTCCAATCTAAAATGGTATTTAATAATTATCAAACTCACAATTCACATATCACTGCCAGTTCTACTCACCAATACAACACTACTTTTTCACGATAAATAGTACGTTTTGCACATTCGTGACAGATTTAGGTTTGACAAATTGTGATTTAGTGGCTTTCTATTTATATTGTTTATAATAATTGGCATTTGAAAAACTTGTTTGCTTATTGAATACTTTACAATAGTAAAAATAAACTGTAACGGTTGTAGAATATATTTTCATTAAAAGTCACTATTTTCTTGTTAAATTGATCACTGTTACGACTTAAAATCGAAACTATTAAAAAAAAACATCAAATGACCAACAAATGCTATTACATGTAATTGGCGGTCTAGATAATTATCAATGATTAACAATAGTATTCACAGAGACTACTATACTTCAGTATTATTGTACTTATTATAAGTTATTTGTGAGTACATGGGTTGATTGATTATACTTACAAAGCATGCAATTACAGCAAAACGCCATTAAATAGGCATATACATAATCATTTGTATGATTGTTTACTCTAAAAATGTATGCATGTTTGACTCGGTATTAGTATTGCTCAGCAGAACAGAACAAGAATGATATGCGAAATTCCACAGTAATCAGCGATAACAGTTAAATCGCCATAAATCTTGATAGACTGCTGAGCTGACCAGCATACTGAGAAACATTAACCTAATTACATGACCGCAGACCACATGAACTTTTAGATTCATGAATGTGTACGTAATATATTTCTTGCAGATTGTTTAGTAAATCAAATCAAAGAAATAAAATTGAACGGCAGAATTTACAAATTAAAGTATATTTTTATACTGTTATTTTTACATTAAATCAAGCATTAAGAATGAAGCGAAATATTATTTTTTGTTTCTTTAATTCAAATGTCAAAAATGCACCAATCCTATGTTTGTAAAGTTTGCAACGTATAGTATATGCTTGGAAGCCTGGGAGCGTGAAGTTAACAGTCTAGCAGTTTGTGTTTCTATAAGAACTTGACGACGAGATGCAATAAAACTAGGGTATTTCTAGACTTGCTTTCGATGTTTAACATAATTTATATAGCAGTTTCCCGCTCTCTGCGTACAGGAATCACTGTGCCCACCGCATTAAGTGCCACTGAACAATGTTCCTCGTGTTAGATTGCTTTAAGTTCAAAAGGTCATATTTTCAGAGAAAATATACAATGACCATTGCTTCAAGATTGGTGCTATGTTCTGTGACAAGTTCGTCTATCATCCAAAAATATAACCAAGAAAACTAAATCTGATAGTCAGTTGATTATTCTGTATTTATATTCCATTATCTATCAGAAAAAAGATGGATAGACAGAAATAAGAAAAAGGAAACTAAGAAATTAATAAAAAATAATTATGTTAAAGTTTTTTTTTTTAATTTTTATTAAATAGAACCATCAAGACGGGATACCCGAATGTTGTTACCGGTTAACAAACCATTTTAACTCTTTCCTTCATAAATACGCATTTTTACGCATATGCGACCATTGTAGATCCAGATCAGCCGGCACATAGGTGCCATCTGATAAGGGTCTGCACTGGTCGCTTTTTGATTTGAAATAACCTAATTAATTAAAAAGCGAACAGTGCAGATACTGATCAGAAGGCACGGATGTGCTGGCTGATCTGGATCTATACTGGTCGCCCATCCCATAAATTATATGGTGGAAAGGGTTGCATTTGTAAAGAAAGAATGTTAATAAATTAATTAATTTTAATGTTATACGTTATTCATCAAAAGATACGGACTAATATTTTCAAAATAATGACTTAATAAAAAGTAATTATTATTAAATTGATTTGCATAGATAAGACTATTAATGTTTTTTTGGTTTAAATCCTTGTGTGAAACATTTAATAATAGTTCAGGAAGAACAATAATCTGCAGCGCTAATTGATACTATGCACTGGTTTACTCTTAAACGTTAGCTTCATTTATTAATTAAATTTTTTTTCTGATGTTTTTTGTCACTATATTACCATTTAAGTACGAGATAGAAATGCATACAACAAACAACGATTTGGCTATCAAGTTGATTGAAAAACGAGAGTTTTAATTTTTTTAATGGGTAAAAGTTGCATTTACTAAAATAAAGTGAACCGAGGAACATTATTTAGTGCTTTACTAATAACATAGATAAAATGTATTGAGCAAATGGTTCTGTAAGATTCTTTATCATTATGCATCGGGTGGGCATTAACATTAATACTGTAAAGACCACGTGTGAATAGAAATGACCTGGCGGGAATGTATAGGTCAATCATGCTGCTCTAATATTGATTGGAGATTTCATGGTAAATGAACTCCAGATGTCTTGGTGTAAAGATAACAAAGTTAAAGTGAAAGGATGAGTAAACATGCCAATAAGACTATAATTTTTTTATGAAAATGAATTGAACACTCGATTGTACATGTAAAACTGAACTATTAATACATTTTGCAAACATGTTTAGTTTTATTGGGTAAAGAAAAGAACCGACCAGTAACTCAAATAGTCATGTATCAGCGTGATATGAATAAATTGTGGTGTAAAGAGGAACCGATGACCAAGTGCTGTGTTAAGACAATGAAAACGTATTTTATATCAGATGAAATGGAAACGCTAACCAGAGAAAGGAAACATGTTGGTGGAAGGAACACAATTTGAATGTAAGTAACTTTCTAATTACTATATAATAATATACCAATAACAATATAATAATCACAAAAAAAATACTGAGACCGTTCTGATTTTATTATGTGGATCAGTCATCTTGGAAAACAAAGTAAATTCTTGTCTTACGAACATACTGTAACTTAGATAAAAGATGACTACGTGGCTACGGCTGTCTACTGTCATTTGCTGAACATCGCCGGTGTTGGTTCGAATCGTTTATGAGTCTAGATCGTTATATTTGGATGGTTCAATCCGCTTGCCCACTCCTAAATGGTGTGGGTCCATCCGCGCCAGAAAGGGCCATTCATGCTTAGCGGGATAGCCAAAACTAAGTTATAATCACGTGATAAGAAATTTCATTGTATGACAAATTATTATGATAATACGATGAAGATAGCCATGATATATGTCATAATAAAAACGGATGCATTATTATAAGTACATTTATTATTGTTTTGTTGTTGTTTTAGTTCAACCGCACGTTTTTTTTTCAAACTTGTTTATTCCTGTTGGAATGAGACAAAACATGTTTATTCTTAACGCTCTGAAGCCAAAATCTATGAGCGTTAAATATTAAAACGTATCGCATTACTTTAAATAAATAAACGACTCGAAAAAGATTAATAGGAAGAGGTACAGATTACCAGAAAATTGAATGATATGCATGATGATGACATTTATTGGAAGTGTATACGTTGTGTAGATTATAGTTCAGGTAAATCAAAATCAATATATTTTTAAGTGTTAGAGCAATTAACGTCTACGGATATATGTATGTTTTTTTTACAGCAGCAGTTGTATGAATTAAACAACTAATGCGCTGTGTAGATCATAATATTACAAAGATCGCGATACGGGAATAGGTCATTTGTTTGATGTGCTTTTGGTAGTTCAGATATTGACATATACATTTGTATATATGCCTTTAAAATAGTGTCAACATTTCTAACAAAACCACTTTTCAGTTAAAAGAAAATAATAATTTAGTTGTTATTTATAATTCACTTATAACTCATATTTATACATTTATTTAGACATATGTGGGTTTTACAATCTAATAATAAGACTCAGGACATACATGATATTCTGAATCGTGAGGTTAATCAGAAATTAATATTGCTTGATCCAGTTTGATCCAATGGCAGACACATGAAGAATGATCTGCCACGAGAATAATTTTTTATTCAGGTTGCTCCGTTGTGTGTCGGTAAAATGATAAATCCCATTTTACACTCTCATATGGATAATAATATTTTGTTGTTGTTTATTCCCAGTTTATAGACCCTCCCGCCTCTGACCGAGGACATTATGGTGTGGTCCGTAGGATCATAATATAACAGCTCATTCCTTTAACTAACTGTTCCTTCCTATCAGCGGGAGTCCAATTATGTGGCTAATCTCTCACGGAACTGAGGCTCTTAACCAATGTTTACGATAATATATAGTTATAAGCCCTTCACTACATTGATTTTTTGAATAACTGGCTAAACAGTTAAAGATTAGCTGCCCTGCTTACCTTATGTCAGGACAGGAATGTTTTGAATTTTGTTCCTCTGTTCTTGTTACGGTGACTGTTTAGTTTATTTATGTGTTCCAGATAATTATTTTAAATAATAACAACACATTTATACAAAATCTGTTAAAATACACAATTATTTCAAAAATTTTCAGGATTTGTACAAAAAATATTTGTAACAGAATTATACTATAACAATTATTCCTGCAACATTCATCTGTGGTTTATATCCCCAGAAAAAAACTTACAGCAAAATGTAGCATTCATGAGCAACATAATACAAATGTAAGTGCTAAAATATTTTCTATTGTACAGGCCAGACACTAAATTTAGTGGCTTGTTCCCTTGCTCTGTTGAATTTTCTTTTTGATATACGTAATCATTGCAAGGAAAAATATCGTGCTGGCACTTTCATGGCTGTGGTTAAAAGATAACACAAATTATATGTTGGTATCTCGCTGTGATGTTTGAGCCTAATGGTCAATAAAACAATTTCAATGAGCCACTGAGCGTAAAATGCTTTTCGACTGTTAAAGGAACCTCTTATTGGTGGACAATTATTTGTAACTACAAAGTAAACAGAAACTTATGACACACAAAAATACCCTATTCCGCCAAATAAGTTAATTTTTTTTCTCGTTTCTAGGTTCGCTCACATTTGCCGTTTACGACTGGTCAACAAGAATCTGGAAACGTCGCCGGTCAGGTAAGCGATACATTACATAACCAAAGAACTGTATAATATCTTAACCAAAATAAACTGTAAAAATTGTCAATGTACAACATTAAACGTTATCTATGTTTCTCCTCCCAAACATGTAAGCAGTTAGTCATTCCTTCGTTTGAGGATAATTATACGTAATATAAAAATACTTTATACACTTACAAACTCGAATAAAACATGACTTATTAACAATCTGATATCCGATTATTTTAGAGTAGTGTCGCTACTGTTTGTATTTTTGAAAAGAATAATTGATTATACATAAAAAGAATGACGCTTGTTTATAATTACAGGTTCATAAGAAAACTACAAATGAGGTTGGAGTTGAAGAATAAATCAACGGAAAGATTTATGCCGGACTGCGGAAAGGGGCTTATTTTGTTTACTGTTTTTGCCACTTGGCTCAATGTAAAAGGCAAAATGTTTTCACAAATGTGAAAAACGTAAATCATTTATTATAAATGATAGCAATGCGCAAAGTATCAACACGAATTATTTAAAATACAAGATGTGGTGGAAAACAAACAAATAAACTCCGTGACTTCAAACAATTATCAAGAACACGTGAATAAATATATTGCGTTAAGAAAACAAAAGTGACATTCGAATAAATGCATTTGCAATTCATAACTTTTTGTTTAAAGGAACTCGCCAATCTTGTTATCCGAACTATTATGGAATGCACATGAAACTATATACATTTGCAGGCGTATCGAAATATTATACCTTGAGAAAAGTATTGACCTTTAAAGTATATTTATTTTGTTTTACACACTTCTAAGGTATGATATTTCCTCAAATATCTTTTTGAAAAATGTTTTATGATTTTATACACTGGCAGTGTTCACTCAAGAACCCCCCATGTCTACAACTTGTCTCCTCATGCACGAGCTTACCAACAGAGGGATAAGTCCTGGCTATCTTTACACTTGGTGTATATATATGTGTGTATATTGTTATGTTTGAACAACAATTTTTCACGGCTGAAACCTTTATAGTAAAAGTTACTATTCAATGCTAACCACAATTAATAGTTATCAAATATATTTATTTTTAGCTGAATATTGAACATTACATCGATTCTAACGAACGTTGGTTGATAAAATGGTTAAATTATCTATGCTTAATTTTACTGAACGGTATTTTGCTGTAGGAGACTTTTTGAGAATATTCTTTATGTATCGATGAACGTGCAACGATGATTGTAGACGGCCCTGGACAGATATATTGTTCACTAATCATGTTGTGTATAAGCAACATTAAGTTGTTTGTATGAAGGGTAACACTAGAGATGAATATACACGGTCGTATATTTTTTTCTGGTGTGATACATTTTAGGGTTCAGTTGGATAAATCCAAACTATAATATGATTTACAATGAAGACTAACACAGCTCTGCTTTTATGGCATATTGAAAAAAAATAAAGCAACATGTCGTCCATTACTCTTTTCCTATTTTGAAAATCAAAATGAATATAATATGAATACGTGTACTTATAAAATAACAACGATTGTGTAAATCTTCCAGTGAAATAACCATCACTATTTTAAGTGCAACAATCTAATAACTTCTTTTGACACTAGTTATGTTTTTAACTATGAAAATGCTAATATATAGTCAGTGGATAAAGAAACGCTCGGAAAATATTGCAGATATTTCTAGTTTTCCCGTTTCACGCTTTCCACGAGAGACCTCGTTACGCAATTCCAATTTGAGACATTTGATACGCAACAACAGGCATTTTAACCTTAAGAGTGCCTTGGCAGATTTGAATTGTTTTTGGTCAACACACTCTCAAGATATTGCAAATAATGTCACCCTACTTTTCACTATCATATGGGTTTTTGATCTGTATATATCGGTATAGACATGACTAGTGTAAATTAATCATGTTTGAAATAATACTTTTCTTTCTGTTACGTTCACATTAGAAATACTGCTTAAAATTGTTCTTAGTATGGTAATGTTTTACTTTCTGAAACTGTTTATATTATAATTATCATCTTGTTTGTAAATATGAATATTGATTATCTTTGTAGCCCAGTTTATAGGGTTTTTTTTAATTGTAAGTAAAATAATTATTTGACAAGTAATGAATAAAATGTTGTTAATAAAAATTAATATACTATTTTACTAGCTAATTTTATTTTGGGGACTTGATTTGATTAAGATTAAATGCTATAATAGTTTTTTTATAATATTTATTCACTCAGAATTTTAGTTTTTTGACAAATATGTTGACGGGAAATATGCATAACTTTGATGTTCATTCGCCATCTTTTAAAACTAAAAACTACATGATATATTTATTTTTTATATAAAAGAATTTGAAATCAGACAGATAATTTTAAAGATTAAACATATAAACAAATATTGTTAAAACAGTGATATCCAGCCGATACCCATTGAATATTTTTGCCACCTGATGATTCTCATATAATCGTTAACAAATATTTGTTATGTTCCGAAATGTGACTGGTGGTAGATTCAGTAACAGCGAACAGAGATGTTAACAAATTATTGTTAACAATTCGGCCTATTTTCTTTCTGCATCTTTGTCAAGGGGAAAAGTTAACGCTTTAACAAAGATTTGTTAAACTATTACTGATGGTAGATTCAGCAACAGCGAACAGAGATGTTAACAAATTATTGTTAACAACTCGGCCGATTTTCTTTCCACAGCTCTCTCAAGTGCAGCGAATAGTAAACGCTTTAACAAAGATTTGTTAAACTCATTTGACTGACTGCAGATTCAGTAATAGCAACCAGAGATGTTTACAAATTATTGTTAACGATTCTGCCGATTTTCTTTCCACATCTCTGTCAAGTGATGGGAATAGTTTAACAAAGATTTGTTAAACCCCGATGTTCAAGTGAAATAGTGACATAGTGTATGCAGTTATTTAGTAAAAGCTTTAACAAATATTTGTTAAAGACGCTATTTCCTGAAACTTTGTTGAAATAAAATAAAACCTGAAAAAGTTGTAGAAACTTACAACTTGATCACGTGGAAATGATCAAACACAATTGGAAGCTGTTAACCCGTTACCGGTGTCATGCAGTGATTGTTACGTATATCAGGGCTATCCGATCAACCTGTCTTGGGGTTGTCCCGGTTAGCTCAATTGGTTGCGTCGCAGGAATTGCAGGGCTAGACGCTGTCGCCGTGACGGTGCGGGTTCGCATCCAGCTAGAGGCACTATCATTTTAAATTATTGCTTTCTACTTTAAAAGCGATTGACAAATGTGTACATATGTATATTCTAAAAGTATTGTTTCTACAGTAACTCAGATTTGCAAATGTGTACACATAGATATTCTGAAATTATTGCTTTCTTAAGTGAATTAAATTGCAATTTTCGACACACGGTGATTCTGAAATTATTGCTTTCTGCAGTAACTCCGATTTGCAAATTTGTACACATTGTGGTTCAGAAATTAGTGCTTTCTACTCCGAGTGACAAATCATAAACAGAATTCTCAGTTATCCCGAGTGAAAAATGTGTTCCTTTTATACTGCAAGTAGCAAATGTGCATACATTTATGTTCTGCAATAAGTATCTTCTACTCCAATAGCAACACTTACTGTGTTCTACATAGAGGTTCGATACAATTAACACAAATTCACATGCACGTTTTATTTAAATAATCAAAACACACAAGAAGATTTATTTGAATCAATCGATAGAAGGTAACTTTACCTGTTACATTGTCTTAAATATAATTGTGATAATGCACAGAAAGTGCTGGACACTTCATAAAAAATACTTTGGAAACTTATTTTAATGGCTTCAAAACAAATTTCCTTCTTTATCTTATAAAGACGTGAAGAGCGATCCGCCGTTCACGTTTCATGTCAAAAACGGGTAAATGAATGAGATTTATGTATATACAAAAACAATTAGAATGTACACTCATTCTGAAATGAATTTTGAATAGCAGGTAAAATACGTATAAAGCTTCAACAGTCAGTATAAAAATGCATTTGTCATTCACATAAAACACCACAGCAAATTAACATAAAAACCCAAAGGCAAAAATACTGAAATGCAAAAATAGAAGAAAAATAACTCAAAACTTGATATATTTGTCATAAGACATGCATATTTGCCAACTACGAAATTTCTAAGAGGTGCATTACAAACAATTAAAGTAAAAGGATTATTTAACAAATACTATTCAATTCATTTAAGGCTCAGAAAGCTAGTATCAAAGATATATAACATGTATTTTCAGGTCAGCTTGAAACAACCTGTTAACATATTAAAGGTCGATAATCAGAACTCAGTGTTTAACTTTCATAAATAACCAAATGCAGGAGAAACGTTGTTTTTTCTTCCACGAGATGTGTGAATAAACCTCTGAAATGTGTGAACGATGTTTCCGATTTATTTTTAACGCAGTAAGTTGGGCTTTATTCAAGGCACTCATCTTAAGGTAAGACCTGTGTAATGAATACCTATATCCAGAAGAGTATCCAAGGGAGGTAACTATAGTAGTAAATTAGCATAGATTTCTATCATGCAAGAGGACCAGGGTTCAAACCCCACTGGAAGCTATTTTTTTTTGTAAGCCTAGAGCTTAAATAATTGGCATATTTCTTGTTTTCCTGTGTAATTCTGTCATTGAATAAAAAATTCTCGTGATTTAAACTAAAATAAGCAAAATAATCAAGATTAAAGAGGTTTTCGCTTTCAGAATAGTGTTTATTCAAGTCATCAATTTGAAAATTTCTAAAACTGGACGGTAAACTTCTCTGAAATTTTGTTTAAATTTTGTTTAAGGTATATAGTTAAAAATGGTAAAGTTTGGTATATTGCACCAATCAGGATTTTGCACAATTTTCATTAATATAGTCTCGTGAAATATAAAAAATGCATTTTTTAAATTTATTTGGTCAAAAAATGTCATTTTAAGATAAATTCTGTATTTATATATTATATCTTTAATTGGTTTAGTAAAATATAACATATTTTGGATTAAACTGTAAAAAAATTAGGGTTGAATTTATCAATAACAAAAAATTTTGTCACCGATTACAGAAATTGGATACTTTCACGTTTTTTCTCACTTTTTTTAAATAAAAAAAAGCTAAAAATCTCAAAAACTACACGGTGAAAATCATTATAATTTTGCATACAAGTCAGTGGTATGAAGCAGTTGATGAAAATATAATCAGATGTTGGATTCTTAATAGTGCCTATTACACAGGTCTTACCTTAAATACTTTTTGCTAATATGGCCTCATTGTTCTCGGACCTACTTTAACTAATGAAAAAAAACGTGTAAATATGAATGTTCACTTAAAAAACAACTATATATTGTTTTCATAATATCATGCACATCATATTTTCGTGAACTATTCATTGATACATTGAGTATGCATGATTGGTTGTACAGTTGTTCTTATTCTTCTAAAAGGGAAATGAGTCAATAGTGTAAAACGGAAAAACTGATAACAAAAAATGTTAGCGACGTTGTTGTCACTTTATCGATCCAAAATTGGCAACTATCTGTAATCGTCAATTTAAAATCTGTAATCTGAGTTATTGTTTTTAAGGTATCTACAATATTTTTCTCCCTCATTCCATTTTAAGAATCAACAAACAATTTATATCCCCCGCCGAGTACTGGTTATTACTAACACAACAGCTGAAGACATTGGGCTTTATTTAGATATTTATTCTGGCAAAAACAGTGGGAAAAACTTCAGATGGTGAAAAGGGTTGGGCAGCTCATCAGAATATAAGAATGAGACGTAAAGTCTGCAAGTTGTTGAAATGAAGAACGCAGAAGTAAAAAAATAGCGCGGTATTTAATTGAAATCCATGCAGAAGATGCAGAGAAGTAGCCCGGAAACGAATACTACTCTATATGCATAATGCATAAGTTATCGAAGGGTCATAACTCTGTGTTAAACGGTCTGACCAGAACAAGACGACGAAATGCGCATCTCCTCTTAGTATAGAGATGGTTTCAAGAAAGTTTCATTTAAATCCATTCAGTAGTTGCAGAGAAATAGCGCGGAAACAAATACTGCTCTATATAAGCATAATGCATAAGCTATCAAGGGACCATAACTCTGTGTTAAACGGTCTGACCAGAACAAGACGACGATATGCGCATCTCCTCTTGGTATTGATGGTACTCAAAAAGATTCATTGAAATCCATCCAGTAGTTGCAGACAAATAGCGCAGAAACAAATACTGCTCTACACGCATATTGCATAAGTTATCAAAGGGCCATAACTCTGTTTAACAGTCTGACCAGAACAAGATGACGATATGCGCATCTCCTCTTGGTATTGATGGTTTTCAGAAAATTTCATTGAATTCCATTAAGTAGTTGCAGAGAAATAGCGCGGAAACGAATACTACTCTATATGCATAATATATAAGTTATCAAAGGGCCATAGCTCTGTGTTGAACGGTCTGACCAAAAGAAGACGACGATATGCGCATCTTCTCTTGGTATAGATGATTTGCAGAAAGTTTCATTGAAATCCATTTAGTAGTTGCAGAGAAATAGCGCGAAAACGAATACTCCTCTATATGCATAATGCATAAGTTATCAAAGGGCCATAACTCTGTGTTAAATTGTCTGACCGGAACAAGACGATGCTATGCGCATCTTCTCTTGGTACTGATGGTTCCCACAAAGTTTCGTTGAAATCCATCCAGTGGTTGCAGAGAAATAGCGCGGAAACGAAATTCGGACGGACGGACGGCGTGACGGACGGCGTGACGGACGGACAACGCCAAAACAATATCCCCTTCCCAATTTCATCTGCGGGGGATAACAATATAGGTGTCGGACTAGTTATCCAAACATTCCAGCGTTGTGTCATTTGTCCTCTCGCAGTCATTTGACTGATGTACATTCTCCGCTGACATTTGTATATTTTCGGGCATATGCTGAGTCGACGGTTTTCTTTTTCTCACCATCTTCATCAGGTTATGGCGCAGTTGCCTTAACATTTTTAGTAGATTAGGCAAGTCCGAAAGCACTATAACTGAGGCGACACTTGCTAGAACGATCACACCAACTGTTCCTGCAAACAGACGCGAATACTGTTATGTTAAAGGAACTATTCTCTTAAAACACGATTTCTCACAGACATTACTTTTAGGCAAAAATTTTATCATAAAAAGTATCATTTATTGTGAACGTTTTATTAATCGAAATTAACATGTTAACAGTCAATGATTCATATTATTAATGGGACATAATAAGACCTTCGACACCACCATATTTTTAAATAGGCAAAATACAAAACCAAATTAACAGTCCAGTACACTCAATACTTATGATATTGGACTTGGTAAAAAGTCCTTTCAGTTGTACGGCGAAGGAAGTAAAACTGTAACAAAAACGTGTTTCTTAAATTAGCAATATTTTTAGATACTAATACATTATTATTGTGTTGTTGTTGTTGTTGTTGTTATAAACAGCAATGAAATCAACTCTCACCTATAGCTATTGAAGACATTCGTTCATCCTCTGCACAGGAATACTTCCTCTTGGTAGAAGACAACGACCCAGCATCCAGTGTGAGGTTTTGCAAAAGTTGGTCAATAATTTCTTCATTTGTCATGTTTTTAAATGTCCCATTGCTACACAAGCATGGTACCAGGTAGATAGGCTTGTATACTCGAGATGTTATTGAATATGTAGTGGTTGACGAAGCCGAAAACGTTGATACTTGTGTGGGAAGCATCGTGGAGAATGAATCTGATAACGTTGATAGTGGTAGAGAAAGTGTCGTTAAAAAAGAAGCCGATATCGTAGGTGACGTTGTAGGAAAAATCGTTGAGACAATGTCGGTTAACGCTAATGTAGAATCCGATACTATTGTAATCTGTGTCGGAAGGAAAGTAGAGAAATAATCCGATAACGTTGACAGCTCTGTGGAAATTAGCGTTGGGAAGGAATTCGATAAGCTTGAAGAAGGTGTAGGAAGTACAGCCGAAATTGAATCGGATAACGCGAAAGTAGAATCCGATAACGATGACTGCTGCGTTGGAAGTAATGAAGAATCCTCTGATAACGCTGATAGCAGTGTGGGCTGTGTTGTAAATAACGAATCCATTGTCGTTGAAAGCGGTGTGGAAATTATCGGTGAGAAAGAATTCGATAATGTTGATAGGGCTGGGGGAAGAATCGTCGAGAAAGAATCGGAAAACGTAGATGTAGAATTTGATAACGTGGAAGTAGAATCAGATAACGTTGAAATCTGTGTGGGAGGGAACGTAGAGAATGATTCTGAAAACGCTGATAACGATGTATGAGGTAATGTAGAAAAAGAATCCGATATCATTGATAATTCTATTGAAATTATCGTTGAGAAAGAATTCGAAAACGTTGAAGACGTTGAATCCGATAACATAAAAATCTCTGTAGGATGTAACGTAGAGAAGGAATCCGATAACGTTGATGTCGGTGTGAGAATTATCGTAGAAAAAGAATTCGATATCGTTGATGGCTCTATGGATGAGAAGAAACTAGGAAGCGTTGATGACGGTGTCGGAAGTATCGTTGAAAAGGAATCGGATAACGTAAAAGTTGAATCCGATAACGTAGACATCTCTGTAGTAAGTAACGTAGTGAAATAATTCGATAACGCTGATGTCGGTGTGAAAAGAATTGTAGAAAAAGGATCCGATATCGTTGATGACTCTGTGAATGAAAAAGAATTCGGAAACGATAATGACGGTGTAGGAGGTATCGTTGAGAACGAATCGGATAACGTAGAGAAGGAATCCGATAACGCTGATGTCGGTGTGGAAAGAATTGTAGCAAAAGCATCCGATATCGTCGATTGCTCTGTGGATGAGAAAGTAAATGACGATGTAGAAAGTATCGCTGAGAAAGAATCGGATAACGTTGATGTAGAATCCAAAGTAGTTGAAAGCTGTGTGGAAAGTAACGTAGAGAAAGAATCCGATAACTCTGAAAGCTGTGTAGATATACTTGTACAGAACGATTCCGATATTGTTGACATCTCTGGTGATATTATGGTTGTGAAAGAATTCGACAACGTTGACAGCTGTGTGAGAAATAACGTAGATACAAATTCCGATAATGTTGATTGCGATATCGGTAGTATTGTAGAGATATAATCCGACATAGTTGTTAGCTGGGTGGTAATTTTTGTTGAGAAAGAATTCGATAACGTTGGTGACGGTGTGACAATTATCGTTGAAAAAGATTCAGACAACGTGGGTGAAGAATCCGTTAACGTTGAAAGCGTTGTGGAAATTAACGTTGACGACGTAGTGGAAAGGATCGTTGAGAATGCCGAGAGCGTTGATGACGGTGTAGGAAGTATCGTAGATGAAGTATTCGGTAACGTTAATAACAATTCAGATGGTGTCGGAGATGAAAAATCTGATAATGAAAGAAAAAAAACAGACCTGCTTTTATTACATGTATTGCAATTAAAAGTCTGTCACATCGTAGTGATGTAAATTACGTTATATCAGATTATTCAACCTTGAAATATATAAATCAAATAGCACATTTTACAGTTTGAAACTGTTTTGAAATTAAGTCATAAATAATATATGTATGATACATATTTTTGAAAAAAAAAACACGCTCAAAGTTTAAGACTCTTTTATAATACGTCTAACGAATAGAATCGTTTATTTAGAGATATAAAAAAGAAAAATTTTGCAAAACCATTGAAAACATGCAAATTTAATGTACAAAGCGACCTTTGAGACACTTAGTATGTTGGTGTAATATATTATCATAAAAAGACGTTTCGTTTCAATATTTTGGATAGTTTCAATATCCCTGTAATTTTGGCTTTCATTTTTGGTTATTATTCAACCACCTTCAGGATATATCTCTTGCTTTTTAAGTTTTACCCGTGGCTGTGATACGCAGGAAAGTTATGGTGTTTTAATCCACCCATTTCATCTGCGGACCACATGTCTTCATACACGGCCCGGTATCGATGTGAAAATACCACACTAAAGGTTCAATAATAAAACACTTAAATATGCACAATGTCGGTCTATTTAAGAATGTGTACTGTGTATTAAAATTTTGTTTAGATATAGTAATGTTTTAATCCCAGGAGTAAGTGAGTATTCATTTGCATTATCATTCCTGCGAATGGACCGGTTTTATCAAATAAAGCCTTAACTTTTTTCATATTTGTTGTTTTAGTGACTTTTAAAGACGTTAACTCTAATTTACTGATCAAATCACCGTATAATCAAAACAATTCTAAAGGAAGAAAACATCACACATGTATTTGAAGTATAATCTGTTGTAGCCACAAGGTACTGTGTTGTCAAAATCGTCACACTGCTGTTAACAGGAAGTATTGTAGAGGAAGCGGATACTGAAATTTAAACAATCCGTGTTTTGAAACAATTTGTTAAATTGATAATGCCAAAGAATTTCATGAAGTGCGGTTAGAGGTGGCCACAGGAGGAATTGTTGCCAAATTCATTCCTCTGATGTGTTTTGCTTTCTCGCCAACATAGATTTATGCTGAGCTCATATAGATTTAAATAAAATATACTACGTTTGTAAAAGCTACTAAGTCTCTTACGTTTGTTTTAAAATTTAATGAAACCTCTCTGACTACCGGTATTCACTTTTATGAACAGGCTCTATCAAACCGAGCCTGCAATAATTTCGATATAATTTGCCACGTTAAACTGCATTTAAGTTAACTTTTTACAAATGATAATGTTGAACTATTACAAAGATACATGAAAAAAAAGAACTTCGCTTCGAAACCTTCCGAACGCGATAAATATCATCAGGCTAAATTTAAGGCGGTAACCACTCGGGTTCTCATTTTTGTTACTGTTAGTGGTGTCTTTTTTGAAACTGATCATTTTATTAAACATGCTCTCTCCCTCTCTTCTTGACTGTGTGGGGAGGCTGTTTTTTCTGAATGTGGCTATTCCTGATATGCATATTTCACCTTTTTTGAATGAGCTTGTTCAAAAGCAATAATGGAAATGCATATTATTCTTTACGCCGCTTAGCCATGGGTTGCGTGCAACTTTCATTTTTCACTGTGTGGAGAGGCTGTGTTTTCTGAGTATGGCTATTCCTGATATACATAATGTTTCACTTTTTTAAATATTGAAACTAGGGATGGCAACGAATATCCGGATATCCGGCTATCCGGATATTAAGTCAGAATCCGGATACTAAGTCAGTATTCGAATATTCGTAAAAGTAAGTTAAAATATCATCTTAAACAGAAAAAAATGCGTCAATTTTTGCTTCTTTACACCTGTTTAGATGTCATTTGAAACCGTGTATTGATCGTCATAAAACTGCCACTACAAGTAACGCAATTTGAAACACATAAAAGTATAGTGCCCAGCGGCCTTCAAATGACTATAATTGAGAACAGCATACATTTATATATGTTTAAATACCTTGTAAGCAATTCTTCCACATAAAAGAATATCCGCGAACCGCAGGTAGTCCTGTTTGACAGTCACCAATGTGATAACTGCATGTTAAATTGGTCGAAGAGTACGTGACACCACGACAACCCGGAGTGTCCAGACAACGCTCGTGGCATATTTCTTTAAACTGCACTTTATATTCTGTCATGTTCTCAATGGTAGCACAGTTGCCAACTCGGTTGTCCAATATGTAAATTTCGTAAATTTGACAATCTGTGCGGAGTGGACATGTTTATGAAACAGAAGAAGTATGCCGAAGCATCAGATACCAGGAATGGGGAATTTCTGATTAAAATGTACCATTTTAATTTGGGAATTTTGAGGAAAAAAACAGTCACTCGTAACCCTAGCACTATTTTTGAACATTCACTAATTTCACCGCATAATTTGTAACAATACCTGTCAACAGTTTCAAATACGAAAAATATATCGAATGGTACGAACAAATATATCGAATTGTCAAGAGAATATTACTTTTAAAACAGCATATCGAGATAATACTGATATATTTATTTGGTTATTTGCTTTCTCGACAGGGGTAAGTGAGAATATATTGGCTGTTCTGGATGTCATATTATCCGAGCCGTTTTATACCAACATGAAGAAAATTGAAAGGGATGTTACTTAAACTGTAAAAATTCAGTATATTTTTTGTTAAACTAAAACTATTAGTAATACATAAACAGAACTGTATATTATTCATACCTGCATGACAACTCTTCCTGTAGATCACTGAGCCATCCCTCTGCTTTACGTACGAACATTGATAATATTGACATAGTTCTAAACTAGTGTTGTAAGTGTAAGCCATGCACTGGCTGTTGGCCTTGCACCAACTGTCGCATATAGAACCATCGTTAGTCGTCATGCTTTGAAATGGAGATTGACAAAGATACGCTTTGTCACAATTTAAACAGGTCTGCATTATCACATTCGAAGTTGGACATGCTGAAATAAATAAAAAAAAAATGGCAAAAATACGGATCCGGTTTAAAGTAATCCATCATACTCCTGGTAAACCCTTTGCTGAGCAAATGAACATTTATTTCTGCTTTTACAAGAAACGTCTGCATGACAGTGCTTTTAAAAATGAAAAAGTTGTTGTAGTGCCGAATATGAAATATGACGCTTCGGGGGATAACTTTTTTTAAATTTTAAAACGGTAGCACTTTACTTCCAGTAACCACTGTTACAGTAGCTTTTTCCCCAACCAATCAAACATTCGATATTGGAATGGAAAATTTTCATTTAAACGATGTATGCGATTTAGGAACTGTTCTTGAATCATAATTACTCATATTCCACTCTTGACAATCCCAAACACACATACTCATCTTGTGAGTTTTGTGTTTGGGGGTAGGGGCCTTAAAACATTTTTGTACTTTGATGGCTTTTTATTCTTAACTTTTTAATATCATTTGTTGAAACGCTACGTTGACAGAGAATTATACATGATATTTATTTACATTTCATTCTCCAAAAAAAACGTTTTGATATTGAAAGCAATACTTGTTTGGTTTTTCGGCATGGTCAATGCCTTCATGTTATCAAAACAAAGTGTAGTTCTTTGTGTATTAAAAACAACTTACCTTGTAAACATGATTTGACGGCAACATAATCGAAGAGATTGGCTGCATTGGGTCTGTCGAAGTCTGTACATGAGAAATAAGAGCAGTTGCTAGAAGCCTGATCCATGCCCAGCATCAGGCAGTTTTGCAAGTCAAAACATCGCTTTAGGCAGAATGATCTGTCTTCCACACCCTCGTCGTATTCAAATGGAGAACACAATGGCGTCTTCTTTGCGTATTCAAATATCTCAAAATGTCGACAGACTAGATACGATGTAAATCATTAATCAATGGCATTTCTTAAATTTATTAAAGATTAATGAAATTATTGTGGTGTTCAAACAAGTCGTGATGATGTATAATTAATAAGTGTATATCCCGTCATAACGAAACACACATTCATGGATTTCTTTTTTAAAATTTACTTTATATAACCAGAAAAGAAAAAGAGCTCAAACGAATTTAAATTAACTATAATTATGAATTTCTTGCTTTTGGCTAATTTTCATATGGTTATGCTTCATAAAAACAACCTGCATCGGGTTAAAAAGCCGATGTGATAGACACTGGGCAAAATGTTAACTTGTTGCATTAACACGCACGGTGTAAATAATGTGTTGTTATTTGTTATGTATATGTTAAAAAATCAATGTCATAAAGCACTGCAATGAGGGGCCTTCGTCTAATTTGTAAGTTATGCGAATTCTTTAAAAAAAAAGGCAATTGGTAATACAAGAATTCTCAAAAGACATGTGGTCAAGTTGTCATATAATTGAAGGCAATTAGAAACTATTCGCTGGATGTGTCTATATACATTGTAAAGGTATAGCCAACTAACCATTTTGTGTAATGATAATCGAGTTGTTTATATAGCACATAAAATACGTAACCTGGATTAACCGTTCTTCGCATCAGGGTCGTCCCTTCTCCTATGGTGTATGGTCGGTCACACTGGTATTGTAAACAGTTGTTGCTTTGAGGATTGTACTGGATGCTGTTGCATTCATCGCATGTTGTATTACATTCTGATGATACGTAAACATTTCTCTCGAAGGATAATGTCGAACCGCACATATTTTGACAGTTTTTGCATGTTTGTGTATATGGTTTGACCACATTAAGTTCTGTTTAATAGAAAAGACTGAAATATAAAGAGCTGTTCTCCTAGAAAACTGCTTAGACCGACGACAAGTCACAAATCTTATGCTGCTAATTGGTTGGAGTAAACTGAGTCTCAAAGAGTCAAAAGCGTGAGGTTTTAGACTTTCTTTTTCAAGATCTCGGGTACTGCTTTTGTGGAAAAAATGCATTTTAGTGAAACCCAAATGAGATTTATTTCCATTTAAATTTAAAACATTAAGAAAATGTTGTCAAGTTAGTTTCGTGTTGTTTCGGCAATCTCCATCGATAGAGTACCCATAGTCATTTGTCTAGGCGTTGTCGCCGTACGAGTTTGAATACCAGTTAGGGTTTAACTTTATTTTTATTTTCTGATTACAATGATGGCTCTTATTAAGCCATGTATTCCGGGAGCTAAACCTAATTATAAGTTGTGAACTACTTTCAATACGACATATAATATAGACATAAACCATGAAACCTGGTAATATATTACAACAACTAAACAAGTAAGTGAATTTTATTATTATTTCTTGCATACCAGATCATGTCATCCGGTGTTTTCACCCGTGTAGGAAATTTCGATCCTACCCCCTCCCCCCATGTAGAATGAGTCACGTGAGTGACGTCACGTCTTCAAGTATCTGACGTAATTTATTCAAGTTAGTGACGTCATTACAAAAAAAGGTTTACGTTAATGTCAATATTTCAAAATAAAGAAAATAAATTAGTTTGTCTACATACACAGAAATGTTATAAATAATAAAAGGTATGCAAGAAAAAGTATCTTGTTTGAACCCTTGAAACATTCGGTAAAGATAGAAAAATCTGTCACCTCGGGTGAACTGTTTTTGCGGGAACGAAAAACAGTTAACCTTCGGTGACAGATTTTTTTTCCATCTTCACCTCACACTCATGCATTATTATACTTACATTAACTAGCTATAATGTTCGTAAAACAGATAATATATCAAGCAAGTTTAAAATTTAAAACATTGTGATGTTTTAAGGAGACACACTACGCAATGCGTGTGTCGTCGCCATGTTAATAAATATTATATCAAAATTCCGAATGAAAGTGTTATGCATTAAATTTTAGGTATTTTCGTTTTCGCAACTTATATTGTATTTCGAGTTTAAGTTAAAAAATTAACTTTAAGGTTTTCGCATATTATTTTCATAAAGATATTGTGATGACAGAATTCATGGAAAATTTTGGCAACTTACAAAGATCGTAATCTAATCATGTCAGCGACAACTAAATTAACACTTCTTTTCCAGTAGGAATCACTTTGAATTCCTAAGAGTAAAGATTAAATAAACTTAAAATTTGGAAAGGAAACTCTTTGTGTCTTTCAGGGACAAACCAAAGGAATCCCCTTAATAGGGAAAACCCCATTTAACCCGTGCGGCAAACTTGTCGCGCACAACAAAAGCCATGTAATTCAGTGTTGAAGAAAAATTGCTACTTTCTTCTTTTACAACAAATATTGGAAAAAAATTCCAAAACGACGGACAAACGTCCACTTTTTACTTAACGTTTTCTTTTACCTTCGACTGTCATGCAAATTCTTTTAATAAAGATGAAGGTCGAGTTTTCATATCTCTCTGTGCAGTTATGGAAGTAGCAATGACGTTCATTCGTGTGGTAACTAACAGCTCTACAACCGGTTAGATCCAGGCATTTGTCTACACAGTACCCTTGTGATAAATTTCCCTCCTCATAACCTATCACGGCACAAGAGCCTGCATATCCTTTCAGTCTGAAAAGCCTATATATAGGACAATCTGGAACAAAGTTAAAACTATGACAATCTGGAACAAAGTTAAAACTATGACCATGTGGAAACAAAGCTATCTTATGAACAGGCTCAATCAAACCGAGCCTGCAATATGTTCATATTTGTTGTGTTCGGTGGCATTTTCCCTGTCCATCCATTTAAACACACAGAATATTATTTCAGGCATTGCAACGTGTCCTAAACACTAACAGATAATTGTGATTGACAAACGGGTTTAATATTAATAACAAGGTACATGTATACTAGCTGATATATTAAAACTGAGATGTTAACATAGAACAGTTTGAGTAAAACATTTGACAAAAAGATAATCGATTGTTTTATTGTAGGACAAACATACCATTTGTAACAGATTTCCTGAACGTCATGCCGAACATTTCGTTATGCTGTTGAATCCAAGTACAATTAAAGGTAACACATGCATTTGCTCTAACTTTAAAAACAAACAACTGTACTGTTGTATTATTCATGTAGTATTGTTGACATTGTTGCCAAGTTGAACGAGGCACCATCTGTACGTCTTGGGCACACTCCCAACTCGGAATGCAGTCCACACAGGTTTGCAGATAATCCCGCTGCACCTCTGCAATGATTTGACAGAAAACGCAATATGTTATAGCTGTAAGTTGCTGACATGGTAAAGCTTTATAACATAAAGTCCTCTTCAGGGTTTCACGCTCTATTGTTAATCTGAACATACTAGTGATTGAGACAGAATCTATAAAATGCTTTGTTCTGTCTTGGAGAGAAAAAGAAAATAGCTGCATAACAACTCTGCACTAAAACAATTTACCAGTGTCCGACAGCTACTCTGTCATCCTCTCTCATGCAGGCAAGCACTCCGCCTTACTTGGACATTTTACTCAACAAAGTTTTGATTAAACATGCCAAAAAAAAACATTAGAAATTACCATATGCACCACAACGCTTCCACATAAAAAGCGTGTTAACAGCGGTTTCTGTATAGTTGGTACAGCTGTGATACACACATCTTTCTGTTGGCCAATAGAAAGTTGTTGCACGGCAACCGGGAATATCCAGGCATCTTTCTATACAATATGCAAAATTTAGTCCACCTTCCTCGGCTGCTAGAACATTGCATGTACCTTCATGTCGTTGAAGTTCGAATAGCTCGAACTCGGGACAATCTGCGAAATAGTAACGGAAGCGTAGCTAGTTTCGTACAACGGACCGGTGCCAGGGTTATAAAGCCACTTCAGCCAATCAGATGCTTGAGATTTAAGACTGGTTTCCAATCTCAGCTTTATAACCTTCAGCCCCGAAGGTCAATTATGGGGAACAGGCGAAATATTTTATTATAGACTGTAAGAACACAACCCGGAAATGATACCGATATTTATTTTTCTTGTTTTTCAGTGTTCACATTTGCTTACAGTTTGTCGGCGGTTAGCTTAATTCTATAAATACTGTAGACTTTATGATAACCAGAAAATACTAATTCCATTCAATATAGTTTCCCACAGTCATATTTTTCATATGGTCTCACTTCGGGATGATGTTAATAAAGTATCACAGTTGTAATATTTAAATGGGGCGCGCCGCGGAAAAAAGGTACCTTCGGACAGTTGACGTCAATTATTGAAATGACGTCGTAAATTTGAGAAGACGTCATTAATTATTATGCATTTCGCGGTAAAAAAAATACCATTTTATTAACACAATTTGTAAACAAATCACCTTTTAGTTATAAGAATGTAATAGATTATTGTAAGTGATTATTAAATATAGCAGGTTTTTTTTCCTTATATAACAGACGCCGAAATACGGCGTCGTCCCCAGGCAAAATAGGTTACTTTTTTCCCCTTTCCAAGATGAAAATTTCCCCACTTTAATCGAATTTCCCCATCAAAAACAGACAAAAATGTGTGAAAAAGGCAATTTCAATACAAAAACAATCCATTTTGGATCTCAGAAACTTTACTGGTGTAAATGAACTGTTAAAATCGTGTCATTCTTTATTTTGTTTCAACTGTAAACATTTGATGAGCAAGTTTTTAACATTACACCGGTATTGTCCGTACCAGACCAGACCAAATTCAAAATAACACTATAGTGATGATAGACTCTTGCACAGCAAAGTCTTGACTCTTTGCACACCAGTCTAGTCAGTTAGATGGTCTGGTCTGGTGCAGACTTTACCGGTGAAAAGTTAAAAACTTGCCAGGCATTTTTTACAGGTGTAAACAAAATTAAGAATCCACAGAAACTAAAAAAAAACAATAGTTCTTTGACAATCACTGGCATTCGCAATAACTGGCATTAGAATCCACAATGACACTGTTAGGTAAATTGTTAGGCCATTTGACAGGCAATGTCATTACTAGTAAAACATGTTGGCAAGATTTAAAAACAGGATTTTTAACAGTACCCATCATGGAAATGTCACTTTAAATATATTATGAAGAACAAACGTTTTGTTTGCTTGTTTTACTGTGTATAATTATTACATATGTATTTCCCTAAGATTTGATAAGAGATTAATCATTTTCCCCAAAATTGGAAAAACACGCGCGAATTTTCCCCTCTTGACAGGCTAGGGCCGCATCCCCAGTCCCTAAAAAAAACCCTGTATAGTAACTACTAAACTGTCACAAAATATGTCCGAATGTACCTTTTCCCGTGGCGTGCCCCAATTATATGAAAGGCAAAACTAAAGAGATACAGTAATTTGTCATGAAATCATGATATTATTAACAAGAAATATCTTTAAAAAAGATAAACGGCGTTGATGGAAAAGTGTTATATATATACATGTATATAAGAAAGAAAGAAATAAAGAAAGGCAAAGCAGACACAGTTTAGTTATTTTGTTTTATTTGTTATAGCTGTTGACGAACCCTCCCTGCCTTCTTAGTATGACTTAGAGATTAAGCGACCGAATCATGACAACTCATAAATTTATTGAAAGTGTCTTTCAAAAAAATGTTGAAGCTGTTGCAACAATTTCATAAAGTGAAAACAAGTCGATTAAAGAAGCAAAATATTCAGTTTCAATAAAATACCTCGTGTAGAGTAAGAATTCAAAACGAATATTTTAAATGTCCTTGAAATTTAATAAATATAAATAATAACAACCTGTTACAAGAGCGAAATCTACCAACTGTTACGTATATCAAGTTTAAAAAAGTGTCCGTCCTGAGTATTGAACCCGGGGCCTCCGCTTGAGAGGCGAGAGTGTTTGCCACTACACTACAATGAACTTGTCTTACGAACTCCAAATTAACAATCAGTATCAAAGGAACTAGAGAGGAACCAGTAAGAACTAGGAATATCTACACTTCTCTTTCGTTTTACATTGTGTATTGTATGCAAGTAACACCCAAGAATATTTCATATAATGTTGTATTTAAGCCATCAATATTGATTTAACTAGTTACTTAAATCGTAAATATGTTTTTCCTCCAATACAACACCCACTAACAACCAATCTGGTTAATCTATTTGATTTTTCCGCTGCATAATAATAAAATCCCACTAGATACCTCTCCAGCCTGCTAGATGCCTCTCTGGTGTAAATAGCTACCAATCGAAATAATTTATTTCATTTTCCCTCTGCATAATAAGAGAATACGAGTATTATTTACAACATTTCATTGGTCGAAAAACTAGGTCAAAAGTTAGCTTAAACAGCTAACGCCGAAAAAGACTGCCCTTACACCGAATCACGACCTAAATTAAAGTAGGTTTATAGATCTAAATCAGTTAAAATAATTATTATACTGCAAAGAAATTTCCTTGAATTTGATTGGATAATTTGCCGCTGATGTTTATCAGCATTTACGGATCGGCCGTAGATATGAACTGCACGTGCCTTAATTTCCCCGTCTGGCCTCCCACCTTTTGTTGTCGTCCGCCATTTTGTTTTTAATTTCCGTAAAATTGCATAATTTGAAGCCGATCTTGTAAATTATAAAGCGGTATGCTTAGGGATTACTAAAATTGTTATGGCTACAGAAAATATTTTTGTTATGTTTTTAACGTTGAAAACGATCAGATTATTCTCAAATTTTGTGAATAAAAATCCATTCAATTTCTAGAGAAGTGACGTCATGCAGGTAAATTAATGACGTCAGACATGTAACTATTGAGGTTCTCAGAGGGAAAATTAGCCGTTCGGCATTAAATAAGCGAAATAAGCGAAAATCGATGTTTTCTTATTAATTTTGTATGAAAACGTCTTTGCAGTATAATAAAACAATTATTTGGTTTCTTGAAAGGTTATGTTAGAATATATTGCCGGTATGGGTGTCTCATTATCCCTCGCCTGCGGCTCGGGTAATATGACACCCAGACCGGCAATATATCCTCACATTCCCTGTCAAGAAACCAAATAACTTATTACATTATTTGCTATTTCCATTAAGTGTTAAACATGAACTTCGATGACTACACTTGATTTATCAGGAAAAGACATATTTCATAAAAAAGACAACAACATAAAGACATGGTAATGTTTCATAAATGATTTACATAGTTTAAACTTGCTGTTGATTATCGACAAAGGAACCCCATTGCCAGGGGCGTAGCCAACTTTTTATAAGTTGTAAGCACATATAAGGGGTTCCTAGTGGCGGTTGCCACCCCCCCAAGAGGCATTAAACATGTATTTTATATAGTAAAATGCAAAGAAAGCGTGACAACACAGAGATTTGGAACGAAGATCTACATTTACATCTGGCAAATAAAAATAATCATTTTCCCGGAAGGCGAATCAAAGCCAAAGACATTTTTGATTCGACTAAAAAGGCTTGAACCTGCTACCATACCACCCCGTTGTTTTTATTGTATTTTAGGGACTTTGGAAAGCGTTATTTTCCTGTAAAACTTGTAGGCCCGGGCCTACATGGCCTTATAGTAGCTACGCCACTGATTGCGAAGCCAATCAGATGCTTAAGATTTGAGACGGGTTTCCAATCTCAGCTTTATAACCTTCAGCCCAGATTTAGTTTTATGATCTCGGGCACAGGTATCTTTGGTGACATTTTAAATGTTATAATATATGAAAAGAACTTAATAACGATTTTTTACCTTTCTTACTAATTAATGTTTTTCTCATTCTGGTTAATTTTTTTCGGCGTTAGCTGTCTAAGCTCACTTTTGACCTAGTTTTTCGACCAATGAAATATTGTAAATAAAACTTATTATGCAGCGGGAAAATCAAATAGATTATTTTGATTGGTTATTAGTGGGTCTCGTTAATGATTACCGTAACGATTTTTATATTGTGTGTTAGTATTTACATGACACTTATATGTTCGGGCATTTTCGTTTTTAAAAGCGATAATTGTATTGAAGAAAAAAGTATTTACGGTATAAATAACCAGTTAAGTCAATTGATGGCTTAAATACGATTTTATATGGAATATTCATGGGTGTCAGGTAAACACTCGAGTACAATACACAGTGTAAAACGACAGAGAAGTGCAGATATTTCTGGTTCTTACTGGTTCCTTTCTAGTTCCTTTGATACTGATTGTTAATTTCAAGTCCAGATATTCAAATCGCCTTGGTGTAGTGGTTATCACACTCGCCTGTTAAGCGGAGGCCCCGGGTTCAATACTCGGGAGGAACACTTTTTTTAAAGTTAATTTACGTAAAAGTTGGTAGATTTCGCTCTTGTAACAAGTTATTATTTTCATTTATTGTATTTTAATAACATTTATTCGTCATTAGTACTAACTCTACAAGAGTTATTTTATTGAAACTGAATAAATGTACAGTTAATGTTAGACATTCTTCTTTAATCGACGTATTATCACCAGACGAAATTGTTGCACGCTATTTATTTCTTTCTTTCTTATATATAAAAATCTTTTCCATCAACGCCGTTTATCTTTTTTTAAAGATATTTCTTGTTTACAGTTACTATTAACTTTAAAGGGCCAACAATTTAAATAGTGTCAATAAAATAATACCTGTATTACACGACTGTCGGTAGACAAAATCTCCCATCCGCTGCTGTACCTGGGAGCACTGGTATCTGTGGCAACGACCTACATTGCGGTCGTAGTGTACAAGAATGCTATCTCTATCTACAATACATAAATGGCATAGTGTTATTCAATGCTTCGTCTCAATACACAAACATAAAAAGTGTTAATTGTCAAAATATTCAAAGACTGCATTTTTTAGATAGATGAAAAGTGAATGCATATTTTTCGCAAAGAAGTTTGGAAATAAAGAATTCGCGGCTTAATTAATCAAAAACCCCTTACTTATGAGGGTTTTTTCAGGTCTTTGGGGGTTGTAAAAAAACTTTAAAAATTCAAGTGTCCAGAATTGAACTCCCGTTAAATTGGCGAATTTATGGTTTTAATTCTGAATTCTGCATATACTTTATAATTACCGGAAGCTTTGATTTTGTAGCAGTCAGTATATTCTGATTTGGATTCGTTTGTCATGTAGGCTGTTGGACAGTTGGGTCCTGCCTGACAATGAATGCACGTCTGTATTATCGTATCGTTTGGCTCGCAATCTAAAATAAAAGTTAACTTAAAACATAATATGAAAAATAAGACGATTTTTCTCTGCATTAGGTTAGAACAAATGCAACTATATTCGGTAATAGCTGTTCGGTGTTCGGTTGATATTCAATATTATTAATTAACTAAAATAATATTGGCACAATATGTACAATTCAGTCCACCTTATATGGCTTACACCCAATTCATATGAAAACTCAACTGGGCCAATACGAGATAACCTGGGCCAATACGAGCCAATATGAGATCGCATGATTCTGATTGGATAATGAACTGGTCCAATATGAATTGAATCACTTCCTTTTAAAAATAAAAATGCCGCCATTTTGGAATTTCTAGTTCGAGTTTTTATTAATAAAAATGATAATAGATAGTGTGACTTTGAACACGAGATGCATTTCAGCAAAGCGACAGAGGATAAGTCTATGTTGCCGCGTTTGGTGATTTATTTCTGTGTAATAAAAATCTTCGAGTTTATCTAACTCGCTAGTACAACAACAACGCGGATGTCTGCAGCAAGAATTCTTGAAACTAAAAGACAGTGAATTTTAAGGGATTACTCTTCATTTAAGCAAGTCTACTGAGCGTGACTTTGTAAAAAGGATCAAAACTTAGTTTGGATAGCTTACAGACATGTTAAATTCAGTATTTACATGTGGAAGTCGTGGATGGAATGTGCCAGAAAGTGAACTTATTTTGGATATTTGGATAAATACTAAATTCAGACTGGATGAACAAGAGACATGGCTGCCACAGTGTGTAGTAATGTTCAGGCTGTTTTTGTATTCAAAACAAAACAACCTTTATATCTGCATCTCCTTGGTAGCTTATACCAGCCGGGTCACTATCGTAGATTGAAGATTAAACATTTAAATCAGAGCTGACACTTCATGATCATCTCTTCAGACCGGTAAATTAGTAATTTTATTAGTATGTCTAAAACCATGGATATTTTGTTAATTAATAAAATTGTCATTGATCAAGTGAATTCATATTGGCATTGTTATTGGGCCTCGGGCAGTCATATTAGCTCTCGGCCTGCGGCCTCGGGCCAATATGACTACCCTTCGCCCAATAACAACGCCAATATGAATTCACTTGATTAATAACATTATAATATTGATTTATACATCACCATTATTTAAGATTGCTTAAGATTGATTTTCCCGACAAGTGGTTTATTTGTAATTTCGGTGTTTGTTGTTTTTTACTGACGGAATTTATCGCTTGTTTGAATTGTTTGCAAGCAGCCTTAATTGAATATTTTGTAAGTGTACATGTATAATATCGCACACTTCGAAAGTATTATATTTATTTTATACATGATTATTGCATGTAATAGTTCGCTTTGCATTTGAATTCGAGCATTGTGTGAAGGGCTTCACTCTTACTTTAAACAATCTAACTGTTTTTCATATCCAAATGAAGACAATCAAATATCGATTCAATCATTAATATTTATACACACACACATACTCTAATTATTACAGAAATTTAGAAGAATTTTTAATATGCCGGCTTTTCGAATGGCTGTTGGAACACCCGCTTTGACGACAAAGTGAATGACGGCGCGCTTTTTCACAGCAACTCGTAGTAAAACCTGTGTGCTCGTGGGTGTCACACGTCAAAACATTGTGCACCGTCCAAAAAATTATGAACGGTTCACTGAAGTTACGCCTATTAAAAAAGAAGTGAAATGTGCATATCAGAAATTGCCACATTCAGAAAAAACAGCCTCCACACACAGTCAAGAAGAAGAGAGAGCAGTGAGCATAAACGATGTAAGTATTACTTTAAATTTATTTCAATATATATGGTAGGGTGACTTATAACATGGAAATGTAGATATCTTAATAAATCTAGATTTACCGGGACAGTGGGTCGTGTTTTCAGTTTCTGACCGAATGTTGATCCTAGAACGGTTATATTTGAGACGTACCATAATAAAATTGTAATTAAAATAATTTCGATATAAAATTATTTAAAAATAGCTAGTAGGTTGTTCTCTAAGATGCAAATCTCTAAAGGTATCTTAAGAAATAAAGAAGTTATAAGATAGGACCGTGTTTTCGATTTCCAGAGTAATTTTGATTTAACAACGGTCCCACTTTTAGACAAAATTTGATCGCATTCTAATTAGAATAATTTCAATAAATGTTTCTATGGTGTTCGTTAGAGCCTCCTTAAAGATACCAAACAAATTCGATGATATATTGCGAAATGAAGAAATAAGGGGTAGGGTATCTTAAGAAATAAAAAAGTAAAGTGTATGACTGTATTTTATTTTTTACGGACAAATTTTATTCTAAACCTGTCAACATGAAAATTATAAACAAATTACCATTGCTCTTTATTATCGCCGCTGTGAACTGTAATTCTGAACAGGGGTACGAGTTGACTAAGGTACGAGTTGATTAAGGTACGAGTTGACCAAAAAGGGGTACGAGTTGACTCAGGTACGAGTTAACTAAGGTACGAGTTGACCAGAAACCGAGCATGGTTAATAAAATGATCAGTTTCAAAAAGACACCACAAACAATTAACAAACTGAATACCAGAGGGGTTACCGCCTTGGAACGGTCAGTGGCAAATTGCCACTGTGGGTTTAAACCAGGTTCTAGGGTGCACTTATCTCACACTTGCCCCAGCATTGTCACACTGCTTACCATTAGATATTATGATTCGTTAGATGAATAAGACTTCATCGTAGAGGACGAAGTTGAAGTGTAAATATATAGGTTTTGCATCGGTGTATTTTTAAGAGAACTTGAAAATTACCAGGTCCATCCATACACTCTCTTCTCATAAAGATGAATCCAGGAGCAGATGTGTAGTTGTCACAGTCATGGAACGTACAGCTTAAAGACAAATGAAAAAAAATGTTTTTCATTCAAGCTCCTTTGAAAAGTAACATATTTATTGTAGGGTGGGAACATATCACAAAAGAAACCTGCTCAGTTACATTCCGCTTCACAATATTAGGACATATTTTAAATCTCCATCTTACCTGTGTACATAAATGTCCATATTTAATGAAGCATTTAGGAAATATTAGATCTTGTTATTTGTCTTTACTCCTCCAATTTTTTTAACATGTGCAAAATAAAGATACATTAAAAAGTTAATAACCTTTTATGTGCAAAGTTTTACTGAACGCCATTTTTACCATTTGAGAGATTTTGATAATTTTCTTTTTTTACCGATGAACGTACAATGATGACAATAGACGACTGTTTAATTTATTTACCCTAAGGCTTTCTTATATGTTACACCTCTACATTGGTCCATGTCTAGACATTTATCCATACAGAACTCTAAAGTCTCCACTCCCGTCAGCTCGCCGAGACTGGTACACGTCCCGCGGTAGCCGGTCAGTGTGAACAACTCGAATTTAGGACAATCTACAAATAGTTAACGAGAAATATAAACAATGTAAAATCTTCAACTTTATTGAAAAGGTGTTATTTATGGACTCTTACATACTGCATATAAAACGTTTTCGGGTTTTGATTTTTTGCAAATATCTGTATTTTTACATATCTTCAAATAAATTGTTCATGTAATATGTTATTTATTTTTATACTATATTTTATTATTACCTGATACCTTATATAAATGTAATTTGGTATTTCTTACTGTTTTCTGAAATTCTTAAAACGTCCACGTTCACGAACTGTTGACCAGTCAATAGTTTCGACTGTTTCCCTCGCGCGCTCTAAAGTCATAGAGGATTCCCCTATTGAATTGATCAGGTAATAAAACAGTTATTTCATATGTGATCAGGGAGGAACAGTCAAACAGTTGTCCCTCGGTGTCGGGGATAGTGTTTTGAACTGTTGCCCGAGGCCTACGGCCTCGGGCAACAGTTCAAGATGCTATCCCCTCCACCTCGGGCCAACAGACTGACTGTTCCCAAATCACATATGAAATAACTGTATACTGACTCACAGGCTTATATGTTGTTGTTGTTTTTTTTTTCAAATGAAAACATAAGCTTCATACCAAAGCATGTGGAAACTAAATACATCTTATTATTCTAACTTTCAATGTTCAACATCATATCTTACGGACTGTTTTAGACTAATGTCGTAAGTTACAGATGTTGAATCACATATCTAATACATAATATTATAGCTTTACGTAACTCGTAACCAGGCGAAGAACAATCGAATGAGGTATATATAACATCAAACAAATGTTATTTAATACTTATATCAATTTTCACCAAGGTAACATAGGCGTTACGGGTAAATATCGCAAACATATAGAGAAATCCGTAGAACTGTATAATATTAAGGGCTTACCACACTCCTCCCAATCACGTTCATCGATAAAAAGAATATTATCAAAATCTTAATAACGGCAAAATGCCGTTTAATGAAACTTTGAACAAATGAATGTATCATTAATTTGCATATGGTAAGACATGTTAAAACAGTAAAGAAAAATAGCGAGATCTAAATATACTGAACCAAAAAAGAAACTTTCGCCAAGTTTGATTGTAGATATGTTAGTATAGTTTCAATCCTTTTGGCTGAAAGCTTACATTTTTGTAAAATAATGTATTGTGGTTCTTTTAAAATCGTCATTTTGGAGGAAATGATCAGATTGATTGTTGTATTTTAAATTAAAATAAGGTAGGGGTCATTTCTGAAGTTAACAATCAGTAGCGTGTGTGACCGCCGTGTGCGATGCTGACTGCCTGACAGCGACGTCGCATTGAGAGCACAAGTTTGATAATGTCAGCCTGTGGAATATTATTCCATTCTTCAAGCAATGCTGCTCGAAGGTCGTTGACGTTGTTTGGAGGGTTCGGACGTCGACGTACGCGTCTATCCAGATTATCCCAAAGATGTTCAATTGGGTTCAAATCCGGACTTTTTGAGGGCCAGTCGTCGATGAAATCAACGTTATGATTTTGTAAATACTGTATATTGACACGAGCAACAAGGGATATATGTGTGTACATCTAACTGGTACCCTTGAACAACTGGCACATACTTTGCGAAAGTTTCTTTTTTGGTTCAGTATATTCCCTAAAATTCTATTTACATAATTTTTACTGTATGCAAAATAAAGATACATAAGTAACATTCATTTGTGCGAAGTATCATTGAACGACATTTTACCGTTATTGAGATTTTGATAATTTTCTTTTTATTGATGAACGTGCTTGGGAGGAGTGTGGTAAGCTTTTTGAAAGGCATACCCTTCGCAGCTCATTTCTATTACTGCTCATGAACTGGCTCAATCAAACCGAGCTTGAATAATTATCATAGTTGTCGTGTTCGGTGGCTTTCAAACTTCTTTTTTCGGCGTTAGCTGTCTAAGCTCACTTTTGACCTAGTTTTTCGACCAATGAAATGTTGTAAATAATACTCGTATTCTCTTATTATGCAGAGGGAAAATGAAATAAACTATTTCGATTGGTAGCTATTTACACCAGAGAGGCATCTAGCAGGGTGGAGAGGTATCTAGTGGGATTTTTATTATTATGCAGCGGAAAAATCAAATAGATTAATTCGATTGGTTGTTAGTGGGCGTTGTATTGGAGGAAAAACATATTTACGATTTAAGTAACCAGTTAAGTCAATATTGATGGCTTAAATACAATATTATATGGAATATTCTTGGGTGTCAGGTAAACACTTGCATACAATACACAGTGTAAAACGAAAGAGAAGTGTAGATATTCCTAGTTCTTACTGGTTCCTTTCTAGTTCCTTTGATAGTGATTGTTAATTTCAAGTATGAAATACAAGTTTATTGTAGTGTAGTGGCTAACACTCCCGCCTCTCAAGCGGAGGCCCCGGGTTCAATACTCAGGACGGACACTTTTTTTTAAAGTTAATATACGTAAAAGTTTGTAGATTTCGCTCTTGTAACAGGCTGTTATTATTTATATTTATTAAATTTCAAGGACATTTATTCATCTTGAATTCTCACTCTACACGAGGTATTTTATTGAAACTGAATATTTTGCTTCAGTATCTTTAATCGACTTGTTATCACTGTATGAAATTGTTGCAACAGCTTCAACATTTTTTTGAAAGACACTTTCAATAAATTTATGAGTTGTCATGATTCGGTCGCTTAATCTCTAAGTCATACTAAGAAAGCAGGGAGGGTTCGTCGACAGCTATAACAAATAAAATAAAATAACTAAACTGTGTCTGCTTTGCCTCTCTGTATTTCTTTCTTTCTTATATACATGTATATATAAATCTTTTCCATCAACGCCGTTTATCTTTTTTAAAGATATTTCTTGTTTATCTATGTATAGGACAGACCACGAGTAACCGTTGTCTACGAAATTTAGAGGCGAGCGAAGCGAGCCGAGAAATTTCGTAGACAACAGTTACGAGTGGTCTATCTGACTTAGACCACAGGTATAGTTCAATTTTGACCCGTGAGCTGTGACCTTTAGGACAAGTCCACTGTTATAATACTAAATAGGTAAAGTGCGTCATTTTACAGAGTTACCGTGAAATTACTTTACTTATATGACATTAAAACCTGTTAAAAGTACATATATTTAGTCACGACGCAATAGCTCAGTGGATAAGATCTCGGGCTATGATGCAAAACATTGCATGTTCGAATCCAATTAAAGAAACTTTTTATTTTGTCTTTCATTTCCTTCTTATTATTTTAATTTAGTTCATATGATATTATTTTTTTAATAGTATTGAGCTGTTCTATCTTTATATTTTGCAACCCCCTTTGTTCATGTTCATTCCATTTTAACAATATATTATTGTTGAGCAGCTTGCCCTGACCCCATACACCTCTTTACCAAAGGAACGTTGACAATTGTGAAATATCGCGTTCTGTAAACTCTTGTTGTTACATTCTCTTTCTTTTAAAATTTACATTATTCAAAACCACTTTGTACAATGTTTTGGCATCGCCCAAAATCTGTGTTTTGAGTAAGCATCGATCGCGACAACCCGCTTGATAAAAGATTACTCGAAATTTATACGGTTTAATGTCATTTTTGTCGGTTTCTACATGAATGTATTGGAAAAAAATGACTTTAAAACAGAAAAAATGAAACCTCTTCATGGGATTCGAACACACAACCCTTATATCATATTACCAGAAATCAGAAGCGTTACTGCCACGGCTATGAAATCTTTTGTTACGGGCCTGTACAATTTCAACATAACGAGCCATAATGGGAATATCTAACATCCCTATTTTGTGGAATATTCCAAAAATCTATAAATACAAAAGTACATTCACGGCTCAATGCGTAAAATCGGACTATAGTGTTACCTTGGGAGCAAGATGCACGGTAAACAATGTCGCCGATACTCTGTGTGACGTAGGAGCACTGCATGTACATGTACGAGGAACCGTTGGCTGTGCTGTGTGAGAACCTGTAACGGAGAAACGCAAAGGACACATAACTGCATCAAACATAGTAAAAAATTGATCTTGACAAAGTCGTTTGTTTGAATTTCTTTTTAAATATCTGCGTTCCATTCGCTGTAGTTGTGTTGAACTATTTCGAAGCATCAGACTATACTAGATTTCAGTAAATCATAAATGGCATTTTAGTGCTTTGGCTGTTTTTATCTACATTTATGCTTTATAACACAATTTTTCTATAAGTTTCACCTTATTGGTACTTCCGAACATTTTAAATTTTGCACAGAAGCACGCATTACACTCATAAGACAAGCATGAAGATCGACAGACATACAGACATTAGCAATATAACAATTTAAAAGTACTTGTCATCAATTTGCGAATTGATAATGTCTACCTTTAACAAGGACAAGGAACCCTCCTTTTGCTATTAAATAAATAATCTGTTGTTGATTCAACGGAAAGATTCTATTCATTTTTACTAACAGTAATATATGACTTACCATATTTGCTCAAGCTCATCGTCGACGCCGATCAATGTTGTATTGATCTCGAGTGGTTTCGTGTGAACAACCTGATGGTATGCCGGTTTACACAGAAATCCAGCTCTACAGTTTATACACGTCTGTTTATAGTCTCTCACACATGCAGGCAACTCTGAAAAAAAATCAGTGGGTGCATCTAAAACGATCAGTCACTTCAGTCGAGCGTTCTCTTTATAACGGGAACACATGGTCATTAAATAGATCTACACAAACCTTTTAAGTCCTGTATGTTTTGTTAAATTATAATTTGTGAATAGGAAAACCTGCTATTCGATGTTTTTTGTGAACTAGAAATTTAAGCCAGAGCTTTGAATTCCTACATGTTCTTGATCAAACCCTTAGAACAAGGTTATTATTCGTATGGTTTAGGAATGCTCTCGGTTTTAATTATGAAATAATATTATACCATCAAAACACTTTCTTTGGATAGAAGTGACGCCTGAAGAAGAGAGCAGAATCGTCGGGCACGAAGTGTCATGACAGGAACAACTAGACGAACTGGAATTGTACATGCTACCTGGAGTAGAAAAAAAACAGAAAAGTGTGAACATAGGCGTTCTTTTTATTATAAAAAAATCACATTTGTTCAATGAATGTCTTAATTATAATTACGGTGGATATCAGAGGTAAGTAAGACAGGCTATTTTAAGCCATAAAACCCCGTTTCCTAGCTAGATGCATAAAGAATCAGTTGTGCTTACATGTGGATTTCAACCATTGCAAAAGAAAGAATCTTGGTTCTAAAAATTCTAAAAATAAAAATAAGAAAACTGAAGATTAATCTCAAATAACTACTAGATTTCAGTATTCAATAAGCGTAGATAACCTTAGATTGAAGATTAGTGGGACTAAGCGTAGATAACCTTAGATTGAAGATTGGTGTGACTATGCGTAGATAACCTTAGATTGAAGATTGGTGGGACTAAGCGTAGATAACCTTAGATTGAAGATTGGTGTGACTATGCGTAGATAACCTTAGATTGAAGATTGGTGGGACTAAGCGTAGATAACCTTAGATTGAAGATTGGTGGGACTAAGCGTAGATAACCTTAGATTGAAGATTATTGGGACTAAGCGTAGATAACCTTAGATTGAAGATTGGTGGGACTAAGCGTAGATTACCTTAAATTTAAGATTGATAGGACTAAACGTAGATAATCTTAGATTGAAGATTGATAGGACTAAGCGTAGATAACCTTAGATTGAAGATTGGTGGGACTAAGAGTAGATAACCTTAGATTGAAGATTGGTATGACTAAGCGGCTATTAACGGACTCACATTTATAATTGGTGTACGATGATTTGTGTTAAGTTTTCATAATTTCTGATAGTTTATCTCTGGTCCCGTGTTCTTAAAACAGTGTAACAATAATTGTCAGTTTCAATATTAATTTCACATTTAACATTCAACACGATTTAGGAGCTTGTCTATATGACTGAAAAAAGTAAACACCAAACGAAACTTTCAAATATCAAATTGTAATTGTTTATAAATATTAAAATAAGTATGACCATGGTACTCTGCTCGGCAACCTACCTCTACACTCGTTTGTTTCTAAACAGCTCTCTAGACAAGATTCCGACCTTGTTACGCCATATTTCTGTAGAACAGGTGTACAATTGACACGGTAATTCACGTGTACAAAAATTTCATATTTTGTGCAATCTGGAAGACAAAAAGCTTTGTCAATCTTTGATATTCTAAAAAAGCGCTCACGACCCTTAAGCTGCGAATCCGTGAGTCTAACTGAATGAATTTCTTGGTCACAAGAGATCGGAAAAAGCAAGGAAAACCAAATCGTTCTATATCGCTCACGTTTTTTATATAGTCCGTGACATGAAACGTATTACAAACGCAAACAACTGAAATCAAGAGGCCTAGGGTTTATTATACTTTACCGGAGTAGCAGTCACTTTGATTATAGCTTTTTTGTCATACAAACAAAACGATTAATATTTATGCTTCTTAATCGAGCCAGTGACATACCTTAACTTGAGCATTTCCGTCGCCCGGCACGAATTATATTTGTTTCCACGATAGAGACCACTTTTGTCATATGATTGTTATCAAATTTGCGCAAAACGATTGCGTTCCCCTGGCTAAGAAACTGAGTCATCATTTGTCGAAAACTAGGTAACTAAATATATGTAAATTAAAATAGATGAAAAGAGATCTTTAAAAGGAAAAAACGCGTAAACACGGTATAGGCCACATTTGTCATCGATTGCTACATAAACGAAATCGCAAAATCTCTGAGCATGCTTTAAACTTAATTATAGACTCTGTAAAGAAAGCGTTCTACCAATATTTGATAAATAATACAAATCCTGTAATGAAAGTCTTTAGTGAAATGGCACTGAATAAATGTTAAACAGTTAATAATGAGGTAGTTAGAACGACCATTGTGAAACTGCGCATGGTTGTCACAGTTGGTGATACCTTTGTAATATGATCGTGTTTATTTGTTTTAAATTAATAAATAAACCTTTAAATGGCTAAAATAACAAATGCCTCTTGAGGTAAGTTGGAGTGGCTTCATGGAAGTCGTTAAACTACAGTAACCGTCTCGAGAGTGCGACCTCCCTGGGATTAAAAAAATAAGTTTTGTAATTTATCAAATGAAGATAAACACAAGTTCCGAAAATTTTTGAATAGCCTATTTGTTCAAAATGTAGTTAAACATAATAAATGGAACTATATTATCTAAATATTGATTAAGTCAACTGTTTTCAACATTTTATTCAGATATATCTCAAAAGGGATCTTTGCAAGTCTCCTTAAAATACAGTTATGAAAATATTGCAGGATCGGTTTTATCATAGGATGTACATGTAATGGAATGCATATAATACGATATTAGCGCCCATGCTGCCTAGCCCGGGGAAGGTTGCAATTCATTATTTAAAAATGAACATTATCAACTGTAGGGAGGGGGTGGAATGTATATAGGAACCCACGCTGACTACCGGTTATAATGCTGAATTTCAAATTCAAGAGAGAGAGAGAGAGAGAATGAGAGAGAGAGAGAGAGAGAGAGAGAGAGAGAGAGAGAGAGAGAGAGAGAGAGAGAGAGAGAGAGAGCAGAAACTAATACCCAAGATCAATTTTATTTTGAAACTATGACACCACCAATAATTAAAGCAAAGAGTTCCTGAAATAAAAATCTTCCGTGAAAATCCGATATAAAATGTAGTCAAATAGTCAACAAATCAGCAGCCATGCTATTAAATTTTGCAAGAGAACCGAACTTGTGGTGTGTCCGTCAGTACTAGACACTTACCGGTAATATTTGTTCGTCTGTACGTGTGTCCACCAATGCTCTGAGCAATCTGCGTACAGTTGTACAGCTTACAGATGCCTGAACCATTCAGGGAAGCCAAGGTGCAGTTTTCAACAGCATCACAAAGATCCCAACACAAGCTTTCACGGGTAACCCCTTCTGTTTCATTGATTGGTGGACCACAATCTGGTCCTACACCACAGTTGTTACATATCTGTGTTGAGCTGAAGGTTCCTTTGTTAAATAAATTTATATTATATGAATGGTATACCACTAAATCGCAGTTTGCGTTTAGACGTAGTCGCAATATTTAACTACTGTATTTATGCTTAAGATAATATTTTGTGGTGTGCGGTTAATTAATAATTCATAGTCACTCATTCTCAGGAGAATTGGGATATTAGCAAGAAGAAAAATTAAAAAATAAAGTTTTCCCAAACTACTTTATTTTATTGAAATTCGATAGACCACATATTGAAATACAATGCTGAAAATTATCTTGAACATCAAAAGATGCATGAAGTTGTGGTGACCACTGAAAGATGCACAACATTTTTCACTAATTTTTGCATTGAAATGTACGATACCTATGCCTTAACATAAGAAACCAACATGAACATTGATTTGAAAGCAGACTCAACATTTATAAATCATCCGGAAGTTAGATAAGGTTTTAATCGTCACATAAGTAATAAATCCCTAAGTATTTTCTCATTACATATGCGCCTTTTTGATTTAGGAAATTTGATGACATATCTGAATTGGAGTAATCAGTTACTCTAAATAACACTAGTTAACATTTCTTATATTTTTTTGATTTAGCATTTATAATACCTGTACTTGGGTTATTTTGAGACATGAAAGTATTAATATTCTTTTTATATAATCAGATCAATCAAATGAAAACAATTGGTGCATGGCTTTCAAATTATTGTAAACATGTACTTAGTATCGAACATTACAAACTTGTAAGTGAAAAATAAAATGTGAAAAGGGGTCTGCAATTTAGAATAATATTCGTCTCTTAGAGTTCTGTTTAATATATAACAATTATATAACAAATTTAAACTATGAAATTATTAAAAAGTTTTTGTAAAATTTCATTTTGTCATTATTTTGGGGATTATATGCACACAAGTTCTCATATATGCATTTAAGTAATTTTCTGAGGAAGCTGATGATAAATAAGAAAAAAGAAACAACTTATAAATAAATACGCAACATCTTAACAATCAAAACATAACTTATTACCATAGATGCATTATAAAGTCATTGGTTGTTGATAATATGTAAATTTAACAATGTAGCGAACATTACACTTTAACATACAAACATTAGTTATTGTTTTCGAATATTAATACTTGAAGGAATGTTAAAAAAAACGGATTATTAAATATACCCAACAAAAAAGTTCTGCACACAAGTGTTCTTTTGCGTAAATTTTATAATATAGCAAATAACTGGTAAAAATTCTTACATGTAAATCAAGATTAATCGTTTGCGGAGTTAAAGACGAAAACGAAATTAAAATTGGTTGGTAAATAAACGAGAAATGTCATTTTGGGTATGATAGGGGTCAACAGTAAAAAGTTGCAAAATTTACCGTATCAAGGTAGAGGTGTGAAATCTATGAAATCACTCAACATTTCACCAGTGTCTGTTTTAAGCAATTATGAGCATGCACTGTGATGCTAGTAACAGCTGGTAATCAAAATTTGATACCAAGCCATTTCCAGAATTACGCTGAAACTTACGATTGTATTATTTAAAGTTATCACATTGACAAGCATCTCACTCATTGACCTAAAGGTATGACAAAACAGTTTAGTGATGATTCGAACAGTTTCCAGTCTGTATTAATGAATCAAAGCATCCAGTTTATAAAGTGAATTAAAGCAACCATTAAATGCAATGAACTCCTTATCTTATTTGAGACGAACACATCTGATTTGTTTTTCAAATTAATTTATTTCTCATGGTCAACAAGGAAGGTTTTCGTTAATTTGACAGTCATGGCAAATGTCGGACCACACCGGCCACCTAAACGTCTTTCTAAACAAGACAGAACACGTGAAGTTGGTCAAGCTAGTTGATCTACCCGGTTCTCTTGTTCACGAATGGAACCTCATTCCACAATTAAAATTTCGTCGGCTGTTAAATTTCGTGCGAAGCCGCTTGAAAGAATGCCAGATTCATCGTGGTGAATTTAATCAGTATAAGTCTAGCGATTTTTGCAACTTTTGTGTAGTAACCCCCAGTGGCTTTAACAATGAATTGCTTATACAGTATTGATCGGATTTTATTTCTGACTTTATTACATTGTTTACTTTGAATTGCTGATTTATTTGGTATGTATCATTTTGTTGTGTTTGGTGAAATTAAAAAGATATTTTATAAAATGTCCAAGTGTTCAGAACTTTTTTTGCCGAGTATAGTTTTACATTTATAAAGACAAATAGTAACGTTTAATAAAAACAAATTCATTATCGTCATATTGTACCAACAATGTTTCGTACAATACATATTTATAAACTATTGTTTGGGAACTTCTGTCAGCAAAATCTGACCAAACATGACTTATCATTAAGCCAATACCGCGTGTACTGAAATGCTGGCCTCGTCACTTTCGGACAACTTAAACTTATTTCCTAAATAAATTCATTTATTTTTTTGTCGGGAGCCGGGACGGGCGTGGTTATCAATGACACTAATGTATCAATCGTGCTCAATAAATTAATCGATTAGTTGGTGAGAATTGTTGTCATAATCACGACTGAATCATCATTAATTTGGTCTGTTAGCTGCACTTATATATTCAAAAAACGTCTGTTAAGGCATTTTATGAATTATCTTAGCTCCCAAAAGTCTTACAGTATGACAACAAGATTTGATAATATAAGAATATTTTACTTATTTTTATTTAGTATTTATTGCACATAAAGTTATGTACATCGTCTTTTCTTATATCATTTTGGTAAGCAAACGATAATGGATAAAACAATTTTAAAAGTTTATTGTATAGAACTACTCGAGATCAAGAGAAACACTTAAACAATACACTTTTCAAACAGTGTAATGTTCGCTACAAGTGGTAGCGAACATTACATTGCATAAACAATCACAGTATTCATCTTAATTAATTTTAACCAATGTGGTGAATCATGTAGTTGTGCAATAATGCTGCATTAAAACTACTATAAAAATAAATCCTTTTTGACAATTTAAAGAAAAATAATCAAAAACTTAAGAAGTAACCTGATTAATTTTCTTGTTTAGATTAAATCTTTTACAAAATGGTAAAGAACATCATCTGACATAATGATATAGATTTGACATCATTCATCTCATATCTAGAGATAATGTATTTTAAATTGAGCACTTTGCAAATACTTGCTGTGTGTTAAACAAACGTATCGAACATTACAGTATCGTACATTACAAATCACTGAATTTTGTATCTCAGTTTAATTGTGTTTGAGAAATGAACCTTTGGTTGGCGATTTTTTTTTAATCTACCATACAAACTATCTTATACGTAAACAGACATTGGAAACAAAATAGCTGCAAACAGAAAATTTACGTAGTGAACATAACACATTTTTTTACATAAAACAACACAATATAATTTTTTATGCAAAATTTCGGCAAATAATTTTATTTCAGTCTATAAAGACCGACCTTGTCGTAAAGAAATAGCATTCTACCGATGATTTCAACTTCAAGATTTCTTCAGTAAACATCATATCATAAATAATTATTGCATTTGTCCCTAAGTCTTGCAGATTACAGCGACCTTCCAAAATCAGGCGACAACGTTCTTTCGCCAGTGTTTGGCCTAAATCACAACTTTCTTGTTTAAAAACAACAATATACAATAAACATGACATATGTTTATTTTATAATGTTATTAATCGAGTGAATTCATATTGGCGTTGTTATTGGGCCAAGGGTAGTCATATGCCAATACGAATTCACTTGATTAATGACAATTTTATTCATTAACAAAATATCCATAGTTCTAGACTTTAAAATTACTAATTTACCGGTCTGAAGAGATGAAGTGTCAGCTCTGATTTAAATGTTTAATCTTCAATCAACGCTAGTGACCTGGCTGGTATACGCTACCAAGGAGATGCAGATATGAAGGTTGTTTTGTTTTGAATACAAAATCAGCCTGAACATTACTACACACTGTGGCAGCCAAGTCTCTTGTTTATCCAGTCTGAACTTAGTTTTTCTTCAGATATATCCAAAATAAGTTTACTTTTTGGCACATTCCATCCACGATTTCCACATGTAAATACTGAATTTAACATGTCTGTAAGCTATCCGAACTACGTTTTGATCCTTTTTGCAATGTTACGCTCAATAAACTTGCTTAAATGTAGAATAATCCACTAAAATTCACTGTCTTTTTTAGTTTCAAGAATTCTTGCTGCAGGCATCCGAGTTGTTGTTGTACTAACGAGTTAGGTAAAGATTTTCATTACACAGAAAGACACCACCAAGAGCGGCAACATAGACTTATCCTCTGCCGCTTTGTTGAAATGCACCTCGTGTCCAAAGTCACACCATCTATTATCATTTTTATCCATAAAAATTCGACTTAGAAATTCCAAAATGGCGGCATTTTTGTTTTTTAAAGGAAGTGATTCAATCCATATTGGAACAGATTATTATCCAATCAGAATTATGCGATCTCATATTGGCTCAGTAAAACCCGTATTGGCCCAGGTTATCTTGTATTGGCCCAGTTGAGATTACATATGAATAGAGTGCAACCCATATAAGGTGGACTGAATTGTACATATTGCGTCAATATTGTTTTAGTTTATTAATAATAAAATATACAAGTACAGCATAAGATGCAACAGGTTTTTGATGTGTATTTACACAAACTTCGGGAATACAAAAAGCGACAGTCACGAACATTACAAATCACACTATTAGCATCGAGTACGAATGCCGACAATAAAGCTGTGCTAAACATTTTAGCGGTCAAATCTTTGTTGGACTTAGTACTACAGATTTACCATAATATTTCGTGATCGCATACACACTAGATCACTTATCTCATGTCGACATCAAAATCCCGATTCTTCTGAGAATGAGTGAGTATTCAAGTTGTATCAAGAATTACATTTATAGAAAAGATGTCTTTAAATGTAATATTGAGGTTTCTGGAACTTTTTAGAAATATGGAGTACAAAAGATGACGATTATGATCTACCGTACTTACATATTGAAAAATGGTACAATACACAAAGTAAACAATATGCATTAATCATTCATTGTAATATACTGTTTTGACAGTCGATTATTTTGAAGCATAACACAAGAATAATTCTAGATGCTATGAGGTTTTATTTAATTTTATAAAAATAGACTCACAAAAATAACATTAAAGCAGGGTCATATAGACACGTTACAGCTGCAATCAAATCTCGGTAGAAATTACAGATTTTGTGCAATTTGAAAAGTTTTGGTCCTAGCCTAAACGTTAAGAAAATACATAAACTGGTTAAAAAATTAAATCGTATATCAAAATATTACTGATCGCTTCTGGTTTAAAATTTAAACCCCCCAGTGATTATAAAATTATAACATCGATGACGTTTTTTGTTTTACTTAATTTTCCAGCTTCTACGTTCTTCAACAAGGCGTCTCTGGGAACATTTATAAACTCCTAAATCCCTGCTACTAGCGTGCAAACAAAACGGTAGTTCAAGTTATCTACTCTAGAAGCACAGAGAGCGCTGAAAAATATCATTTTGCAGGCTTCTGTTTAACTAGAATGTTGTGTTCCGCGGAACACATGTGTCGCCTGCATGGAAAAAGTTGAAATGTGGGCCTAATTTTAATCATATATAATAAAAATATTTTATTTAAGTTGATTTCAATACTAGACCACAGAACACATGTGTCATCTAAATTACATTTAAAAGGGGAATAACTATAATAATGGTGAAACCCGAGTTATCATCTTCAAAAATTGGTTTGTGCACGTACATGAGTTTTTCAAAGTATTAAGTGAAATGAACAAGTACTTTCCATTTTACAGGCAACACTAAGTTTCATGTGAAAGTTGCATTTGAAAGGGACATAACTCATAAAATACTCAAACAGGAGTTATAATTTTTGTAGTTGTCGATGGCACTGTTCATGTTGATGATACAAACCAAGTATTCAATGAATAGGGCAAGTACTTTCAAATTATACGCAACATTAAGTTTCATGTGAAATTTGCATTTGAAAAAAAAAGTCAAAAAGGAGTTATGATTCTTGTTGTAACCGATGTTTTTGTTCATGAAGATGATATATTCGATGAGTGAATAGGAACAGTACTTTAAAAGTTATAGGCAACATTAAGTTTCATGTTAAAGTTGTATATTAAAGGGACACAACTCATAAAATAGTCCAGCAGGAGTTATCATTCTTGTTCTTCATAATGACACTTTTCATGAAGATGATTTATTTCGAATATCAAGTAAATTTTCAAAGTTAAAGTCAACATTAAGTTTCATGTTCAAGTTGCATTTGGAAGGGGCATAACTCAAAGTATAATCAAACAGGAGTTATGATTCTTTTTGTTACCAATGTTGTTGATCATGCTGATAATGGTTTCCAAGTATGAAGTGAATAGGACAAGAACTTTCAAAGTTATAGGCAACATTAAGTTTCATGTTAAAGTTGCATTTGAAAGGGGCATAACTCCAAAATACTGAAACTGGAGTTATCATTCTTGTCGTCACAGATGGCGTTGTTCATGCTGATGACATATTCCAAGTATGAATTAAATAAGGCAAGTACTTTCAAAGTTAAGGCAACATTAAGTTTCAGATTAAAGTTGCATTTGAAAGGGGCATAACTCAAAAAATATTGAAACTGGAGTTATCATTCTTGTTGTCACAGATGGCATTGTTCATGCTGATGATATTCCAAGTACGAATTGAATAGAACATGTACAATCAACGTTATAGGCAACATTAAGTTTCCGGTTAAAGTTGCATTTGAAAGGGGCATAACTCAAAAAATATTGAAACTGGAGTAATAATTCTTGTCGTCACAGATGGCATTGTTCATGCTGATGATATATTCCAAGTACAAAGTGAATAGGACAAGTACTTTCAAAGTTATAGGTAACATTAAGTTTCAGATTAAAGTTGCATTAGAAAGGGGCATAACTCAAAAAATATTGAAACTGGAGTTTTCATTCTTGTCGTCACAGATGGCATTGTTCATGCTGATGATATATTCCAAGTATGAAGTGAATAGGACAAGTACTTTCAAAGTTATAGGCAACATTAAGTTTCAGATTAAAGTTGCATTTCAAAGGGGCACAACTCAAAAAAAATTGAAACTGGAGTTACCATTCTTGTCGTTACAGATGGCATTGTTCATGCTGATGATATATTCCAAGTATGAAGTGAATAGGACAAGTGCTTTCAAAGTTATAGGTAACATTAAGTTTCAGATTAAAGTTGCATTAGAAAGGGGCATAACTCAAAAAATATTGAAACTGGAGTTATCATTCTTGTCGTCACAGATGGCATTGTTCATGCTGATGATATATTCCAAGTACGAATTGAATAGAACAAGTACAATCAAAGTTATAGGCAACATTAAGTTTCCGGTTAAAGTTGCATTTGAGAGGGGCATAACTCAAAAAATATTGAAACTGGAGTAATAATTCTTGTCGTCACAGATGGCATTGTTCATGCTGATGATATATTCCAAGTACAAAGTGAATAGGACAAGTACTTTCAAAGTTATAGGCAACATTAAGTTTCAGATTAAAGTTGCATTTGAAAGGGGCATAACTCAAAAAATATTGAAACTGGAGTTATCATTCTTATCGTCACAGATGGCATTGTTCATGCTGATGATATATTCCTAGTATGAAGTGAATAGGACAAGTACTTTCAAAGTTATAACAACATTAAGTTTCAGATTAAAGTTGCATTTGAAAGGGGCATAACTCAAAAAATATTTAAACTGGAGTTATCATTCTTGTTGTCACAGATGGCATTGTTCATGCTGATGATATATTGTTCATGCTGATGATATATTCCAAGTATGAAGTAAATAGGACAAGTACTTTCAAAGTTATAGGCAACATTAAGTTTCAGATTAAAGTTGCATTAGAAAGGGGCATAACTTAAAAAATATTGAAACTGGAGTTATCATTCTTGTTGTCACAGATGGCATTGTTCATGCTGATGATATATTCCAAGTATGAAGTGAATAGGTAGTTATACGCAACATTAAGTTTCAGATTAAAGTTGGGGGACTACCGGACGACGGCACCGACGACGACGACGACGACGCCGCCGGACAATAGCATCCCTATGTGTCTACCTGCTATCGCAGGCGACACAAAAAGTGCATAATTGTGGTTATAACAAATATTGTGGAGAAATTATTATTGTCTTTATTTTCTTTATTTTATGAATCAAAGCTCCATAAAACACTGGCTGAGAAATACCTGGTTGCAGTAGTCGTTTTAACAGCAGCTTAACCTTTGTATTAAATATTGGTATCGGAGATAAAACTTGCAGCACGTTTTTCTTTATTTGTAGTACTGGTATACCATTTCAAACGTTTTCTGTTATGCAATGATCATTACTCTAATTGAAATCTATAACATTGGCTGAAGGTTATAAAGCTGAGATCGGAAACCAGTCTCAAATCTCAAGCATCTGATTGGCTGAAATGGCGACTCGTCGCCATTTCAGCCAATCAAAAGCTTGAGATTTGAGATTGGTTTCCATGCTCAGTTTGATAACCTTGGGCAATTGTCACAATCTCTAGAAAAGCGAACAAGCTGTGCAAAGTAAACCCCGTACGATGTTGCACGTGGGGCATCGCCATCTAATAATGGAAAGTTTACAATTATAAGAAAATCGAAATCATGAATTTTATAATGTATTTAAGTTTTTAGGAAACTATGTTTAATGAAGAGATTTACTGTAGTATCATTTAATTTTGCGGGGACGAATTTTCGCGCAAAACCCGTAAATAACAAATTCGCGGGGTAATGAATTCGCGCAACTGGATTTTCCAATAAAGGAAACACTGTTAAATGGTTTAATTTCGCTGGGGTTGAATTTCGCGCTCTTGCCATAGCGCGAAATACGCGAAAATTAAATCCGCGCGAAATAAAATTATTTAATAGTAGATAAATAAATACATGTAGAGAAAAAGAGAACTTTGAAAGCTACCGAACATGACAAATATGAAAATATTTCAGTTTCGGTTTGATTAAGCCAGGCAGTAACTGAAATGCATATTACTTTCCACGCTGACTAGCGCTGAACGCAACTCAAAATTTAAACAAACGCATGAAAGGGGAATTTTGAAATCATCGAACAGGCAAATATAAAAACTATAATTGCAAGTTCGGTTTTATTGAGCAACAATAGAAATGATTATTACTTTCCACGCCACCTAGCCACTGGCTGGGCGCAACTCACTATTTTTACCAGTAAACAGTACAATTTTGATCTATCCCAAACCATTGCATGCAAACTTTAACAAAAGGACGTTAATCGAATTTGCTATCACGTTTGCACGGTTCGGATAGAAAAACCCTCGGGGAAATATTTTTGTGACGGTAAATTAGCAAAGCCGCGTTTCCGCAAAAAACCCTATTTCCTCGGTCCTGATTTCGTTTCAGAACCTCGCACACGGGAAAGATACTAATAGTTTTTAATAGGTTAAGTTAAACACAATAAGTACTCACCGAATACTGTAGAAACTTTGACAGCAAGTACAAAAAATAAAAAGGCCGTCAAGTTCATGTCATTTCTTGTTATGAACATTTAATACGAAAAGAAGTCTAGATTCGTTTCCAATCGGCCTTAACGTAAGTAAGTAAGTAAATAAGTAAGTAAGTAAATTTTATTATAGTGACATTGTGTATCAAATATTTACAAACTATAATAACAAATAAATACAACACCCGGCCACGTTGGGCCTATAAGTCACTTCAGATGGTTTTAAACATTAGAACAGAAACTAATACTGTATGACATTTTCAATTAGTACGCATGTACTATTTACATCAAGTCACACAATAGAAAACAAAATATATACATATGGTATGTCTGAACGAGAGTTTGATAGGAAATAAATACATATTACTTAAGTTGATTTTTAATTAGAGACTATTCGTAAAAAAGATTTTTTAAGTGTATAGTATCGATTTTCTTCTAATCATGCCGCTTACAATAAATTTTGACACATGTATAAAATGGTTATTTAGTAAATAAACTAGTTTTTCTGAATCGGAAAGCGTTGGAAAATTCTCATTATTGGCAATTGCTCTGTGTACAGTACTGTGAACGTTTAAGGTTACAAACGAAACGCACGATACGTGATATACGGACGCACGATACACGATAGACGGACGCACGATACGCGATAGACGGACGCACTATACACGGTAAACGAACGATACACAATATTGCCGATTCATATAATTTGTGGACGTATTTCTAAAAATTTGAAAATGTTTTCAAAATATAAAATGAATGGTTGAAATTAAATCACATAAATTTGAATAAGCAAGTGACTTAATCACGTTGCATGATAAAATTAAAAACATTTGATGCACGATACACGATATACGGACGCACGATGCACGTTAGACGGACGCACGATACACGTTAGACGGACGCACGATACGCGATAGACGCAAATTTTGTAACATTAAACGTTCACAGTACTGTAGTAGATTGTCTCTGATGTCCTGATACATGGAACATTTTAACAAGAAATGGGTTTCATCTTCTACTTCACTATTACTATTGCAATTTGACACAGTATACAGTGAAGCTATCAGATCACAAATTTAATTCCAGTGACACGCTGAGCCCAAAATTGCATAGTTATACAACTTGATCAAATAGAAACGAGCTGATAGGTTTTAGAATAGTTGATTGAACATCCGAATTTTAAACAACTTGTAGTTTACTTGAAAAGTTAATGCATCACAAAATGCATTTGCCTCCCTTGGTTAATTAGATTAAAAATAATTATTTAGTAAATCCTCTATGAACAATCCGATTATTTTTCCTAATTTCCTTTATTCACTTTTTATATAAAGTAATCATCTGAGGACCAGCTCTGGTCTAGCACGCTTAATCTTCGGGCGTTTCTATTACTGTTTAATTTATTGTAATCATCGAGTTGTTATCAATTATTTCATATGTAACCATTAGCGTCAAACTTTTCGAACTTAGTAATAATACCATTCTGTAGGAAGCCACTTCAAAATGCTCAAGCTGTATTTACTTTCAGTTTTCTTTCCAGAGGAGACTATGCCTTTGCGTCATTGCTTTTGTGCAACTTTTGAAGGAAAGTTATTATAGCTAGTGTCATGTAAATTATTAATTTATTCACTGACAATTAAGGCTAAACGAATCACAAATGGTAATTTTAGCACACTCGCTTGAGACAAGAAATACTTTCTAAGTGCACTTACATGAAGTGTATTTTAAGTTTTCCTACACGTTATCTTAGATATGTATGATTTATTTTTAGTTACGTGTTTATTGATTAAAATTTTAAAATATTAAACATTTTAATTTTGTAAGTGTAGCATGGATCCTTTCTCTAACTCTACTGATATAGTTTATAATTGAATTACAGTTTGAGATACTAGATAAAAACGAAAAAAAGTGCACATACCCATACCATATGAAATGTCTGTTTATAACTCAATAAAATTTATTTGGTAATACTGACTAGCATACTATAAAATAAAAAAAAAATATTAACCTCTAAAAAATGATGTCATTCACACCGTTAGTTTGTTTTTGGAAAGGTTAATGACAATAATTAAACACTAATGATTTGTATTCATTTTAAAGGCCGACTATTTTTATGCAAGAAACTATCTAATAATCAGTTATTATCTGCCTCTTCTTACCATTTATTTTTTGATGCTACGGAAGTTTTCGTCAAATTTCAGTTTGGTAAAGTTTAAGCATAATTTTCGTATGCATCGTTCTAGCATACTTGGCATGAAAAGATCAAATGACCACTGAAAATTAACTGTATAATTTTGTAAAAAAAAAACCCAAACATTTTAAACCAGATTACAAAGCTGAAAGAATTTTCGACACGTGACAATTATTCGGAAAGATATATATATACATTTAAAGTTACCAAATCAATGTTCATTGGAAGCCATCTTTATATTTGTGACGTCATTCATAATAATTATATTATAAGTAGCCTATGCGCAAGTCACATTTTTAACGGATTAGTATAAAACTTGCTGATGCAAACAAAATTGTATACTTTAGTTTGAAGTATTTCAATTAACGATTAAATGATAGATCTTTGATGATATTCATATGGGTACGGAAAGCAGTTGGCCCTGGGGTGTTTAAAGTGTGTGAATCATATGTCAAATCTGAGCATATTTCTTGATTATTTAATCAAAATTTTAGATTTGATGATGATTAATTTTGGTAATTTGTCTAAATCACTTGGTAGGCATTCTGCAGACAAAGGCGATCTCCTTGAAATTATAGATCACATATAACTGCAAAATTTTACGCCAAACCGTATTTATTTGATAATGTTTGTCTCATCACTATCATACATGCAACTGCTGTAAAATAAACTATTGCAAACAACATGACTGATAAATCCAACTTGCTATCCCTACGGATTAAAACAATAAACTCATGACACAAACCAAGTTCTTTAAGCGATGAAATTTATGACCCTTTAAGAGAAAAAGTTAGTGTTGGGATCGCGGGTTGCAAATCAAACTCGATAATCAGTTAGAATCGGTTGTCACTTCCGATGTGATTTCACCAATTGTAATCGGTTTATAAATCAAATCATTTTTTATGTTTACAAATGATTTCTGATTAGTAGCTTGCAAAATAACTCCAACTATTGTGTGCGTGTTGCTACTTTCTACTAAATGGTTGGTGTTTCAAAAAGAAATATTTTTTCCACTTGTTTTTATTTTTATATGCACTAATTCGGATGAAAGAACAGTGTCTAGCAAAACAAATACACATCCAAAACAGGTAGTAAGTGGCACTTTATGTGTTAAATGCCATACAATAATTTCAATTAAGACTAGTTAAAATATGACAAGGATATAGCTTTATTACTGTGAAGAACTTTATAGTCCGTAGTAAACTTCGGTATAAATCGATTTTGACAATCTCAAAAAACATCGATTATCGGTATCATATAGCTTTTACACATGATTAATCAATATCTTCCGATCATCGGCTTATCACTAGTACAAGTGACTGTCTATGATATCTGAAGCTGGTTTAAGAAAGCCTAATATCAATCAGAATTTACTGAGAACAAAATGAGTTTGTCACTTTTTTATTCAATATAATACTTTTGTTAGTAATTTATCAACAATTTTAGGTACAATGCTAGAGCACAATATTTTTACATGCACCATGGATGCGAAGTTTTATACAGAATTTTTAGTGGTTAACATGCGCAACAAAATAATGTAGCTAAATCGAATATATTATCAAATAAATAAATACATTTATTAAAAAATTGTTAATACTGCTGCTTCTAGCCTACGATTATTAAAATTAACGAAGTATTTATGCGATCAATTATTCACAACTTACACGTAACTCTTTTCTTCTAAAGATAAATTCAGCTGCATTTTTCTGACAGCCCAGGAAAACCACAGATGTGACCTGTTAATTGGCAACTAAAAGTTCAATATAGAGTTCTATATAGCGATAGCAGGTGGAACATAATTATCCTATTGTCCGGCGTCGTCGTCGTCGGCTACGGCGTCTTCCGGTAGTTCCCCAAGTAAAATATGAAACATATTGTTACCAATAACTTTTAAAGTATATATGTCCTGTTCATTTAATACTTGGAATATATCATCTCGTGTCAAAGGGAATAACAGATAGAAACATAGTGGTCCTATTTCCCGGCAGCGGCCGGATTGTCTTGTAGTCGCCCAATTTAATATGAAACTTAATCTTGTCTTTGTCTTAAGTACAAGTTTTATTCATTTAATACTTGGCATATATCATCTCCATGATCAACGCTATCTGTGACAATAGGAATTATAACTCATGTTACACTTAAGTTTCAGTTCAACCCCCTTCAGCATAAAATAAAATAGATCTATATTTGACACCAATAATGATAACTCCTGTTTCACTGTTTAATTTATGTTTTATGCTTCTTTCAATGATTTTAATATGAAACTATATAAATTTGAAAGTACTTTTCGTATGAACTTATACTTGGCATGAACGTGGCAACAGGAATGATATCAATTGTGTCACTATTGTTTAATTATGCACCTTAGATAACTTTAGTATAATGTGTCATCTGCATCATCCACTTTTTCTGACAACAAGAATGATAACTCCTGATTCACTTATTTTAGTTAAGCCCGTTTCATAAAACTCGAAACTGAAACTTGATGTTACTTATTACTTGGAAATAATTTGTTCATTCGGTACACTACTTTGAATATGTCAGTTACACTCCTTTTAAAAAGCAAGCAACCAAAGTGGTCTTAGGAACAATAGTCAATAGAATAATTCTAGTTCTAAATTAAACACAATTTATTGATGCCACTTTTGAGAATAAAACTAGAGCTATCACTGAAGGTGATTAATACCCCCGCAATACTGCTTTGTCAGAGTATACAGAAATGATGTTTGCATCTTTCATGGGTGAAAGTTGAAAAATAATTGAAATCCTGAAAATTTGCTGGGGGTCCAGGGGGCCGCTAGGGCCCCCGGTAGGTCCAGGGCAAAGCCCTGGTGGGGGGACAAAGGGGTCGAAGCCCCCGAAGCTTCTGGAAGATAGCAATTTATATACCATTGCGAAGCCATTTCTTAAGTGCATTTGAGCTTTTTTTGAAACACAAAATTAAGACATCTGGAGGCATGGGTTTATCATTTATTGTCATTTATCTTAATCAACTATGCCTCTCAATTCAGTGAAAATTCTCCATAAACAAAAATTATAGAACTTCATGAATATTTTCAATAATTATGAAATTGACGGTAGTTGTTTATTTCTGCTGTTGTTTGTTTGTTTGTTTGTTTATAATAAATATCTCCAATACAAAGTATGTACATAATTTTTGCGCATTTTAGTTTCCAAAGTACATCATTGGACGGCATATTCTGATGTAGACCTACTTTCATTTTGTGTAATCCGAGATTAAATTTTCTTGCGGCATAACAATTGTAGATAATCAAACGTAGGACTATATCCGCCTACCGATACAAGGCCATTTCAGTTGCATGATAATTACATACATATTACTTACTACGCCGTCTCTGCGTAAGAAAAAAAAACAATCGAGCATCTTCTGAGTATTTTTTACAATCTGTATTTACGCACACAGCTACACGACCTTCACCCGGGCACATGTTGTTATTCTTCCGAGAGGGATAAGAATAATGACGTCATTTGGAGAGCTAATGCTAACGAAACCAAACGTACGACTATATCCGCCTACCGATACAAGTCCATTTCAGTTGCATGATAATTACATACATATTACTTACTATGCTGTCTCTGTGTCAGAATAAAAACAATCGAGCATCTTCTGAGTATTTCTTTTACAATCTGTTGATACGCACACAGCTATCTTGCACATGTTGTTATTCTTCCGAGAGGGATAAGAATAATGATGTCATTTGGTGAGCTAATGCTAACGCCACGTGCGTGTAAAGCAAAAGTTGTGTTTAAAAATAGCGACTTGGGTTTTCACCGGATGTAAACAAAACTGTAAAAGTAGTTGACGTCACAAGGTTTTGTTGAATCGTGCTCCCCTTCTAAAAATAATGGACTGATCAAAATGAAAAAAATATGCCATGCAAATCTACTCACGAACGTATGTTAAAAGTTTGAAAACTGGAGAAGTAGTTTGCGACATAAGAGTTTGTTAAATAATGCTCCCCTCCAACCAAAATTGGACTGATCCATAAAAAATATGTCACTTACATGCGCACTTCATGCAGAACATATGATTTCAGTTTCAAGTCGATATCTTAAAAACTGTAGAAGTTTGCATAACACGATTTTGTTAAATCATGTCCCATGCAAAAAAGAATGGACTGATCCACACAAAAAATATGTCACGCACATCTACACTTCATGCTGAACATACGTTTAAAGTTTCAAGTCAATATCTTAAAAACTGTAGAAGTAGTTCGCGTCACAAGATTTTGTTGAATCATGCTCCCCTCCGAAAAATAATGGACTGATCCACATGAAAAAAAACTTTGCGCAAATGTACTCACGAACATATGTTTAAAGTTTCAAGTCGATATCTTGAAAACTGTTGACGTAGTAAGTGTAGAAGTTTGCATAACACGATTTTGTTAAATCATGTCTCCTGCAAAAAATAATGGACTGATCCACACGAAAAATATGTCACGCACATCCACACTTCATGCCGAACATATGTATCAAGTTTCAAGTCAATATCTTAAAAACTGTAGAAGTAGTTCGCATCACAAGATTTAGAAGTTTGCATAACACGATTTTGTTAAATCATGTCCCCTGCAAAAAATAATTGACTGATCCACACGAAAAATATGTCGTGCACATCTACACTTCATGCCGAACATATGTATCAAGTTTCAAGTCAATATCTTAAAAACTGTAGAAGTAGTTCGCGTCACAAGATTTTGTTAAATCGTGCTCCCCTCCTAAAAATAATAGACTTATCCACACGAGAAAAAAATAGTTCGCGCAAATGTACTCACGAACATATGTTTGAAGTTTCAAGTCGATATCTTGAAAACTGTTGACGCAGTAAGTGCCACAGACAGACCGCCCAACCAACCAACCATCCAACCAACCGGATGATGACTCCTACAGTATATACCCCCTATACTTCGTATGCGGGGGTATAATGATTGTTGAAAACCTTTTTATAAAACGAATTCCATACTGAAACAACATAACTATTCCGAGACGTGGAATTGTTGATGTTGTGGTAGATCATAACAATATGGATCCCAATCGATCTGTGGTCAAGACTATTGTGCCCTTGAAAACGTTTGGTTTAGATAAGTATACGCCTGTCTTTGAGTACTCGCCCTTTTGGCTTTGCAATGCTATTAGCTTTTTATGTTTTGTATGTTTGTGTGCTTTTGCATGAAACATTGTTAAGCTGTTGGTTGAGTTGGAGTTATTTCACCAAGACAACTTGTACTTGTTTTGTGATAGGAGAACCTGTTGAAGCAAGTGTGAGGTTGGTGCACCATAGAACCTGGTTTAAACCCCCAAATTGTTTTGCCACTGACCGTTCCAAGGCGGTAACCACTCGGGTTCTCACTTTCGTTAATTGTTTGTGGCGTCCATTTTTAAACTAATTATTGTAATACCATGCTCTTTTCCTCTCTTCTTTTTGGCTGTGTTGGGAGGCTGTGTCTGCTGGATGTGATCATTCCTGATATGCATATTTCACTTTTTTGTATATTTAGTCAGTGTTGTTATCTGAAACTTCTAGTAAATTCGCTGAGCATGATTCTTAAGTTTGACAACATTGCCTTTTAAAATACTTCTATTTCAATATTTCGGCATGATTTTACGGAAGATGTCAATACCCCAGCCTGTATAGTGTTTATTATTATAAGTATCATGCATGAGTGTGAGGTGAAGATGGAAAAATCTGTCACCGAGGGTTAACTGTTTTGCGGGAACGAGGCTCTGCCGAGTTCCCGCCAAAACAGTTCACCCGAGGTGACAGATTTTTCTATCTTTACCGAATTTCTCATGCAAGATACTTTTTCTTGCATACCTTTTATTATTTATAACATTTTTGTGTAAGTATACAAACTTATTTATTTTCATTATGCTTAAATATTGACGTTAAAGCAATCTTTTTTATAAATGACGTCACTAACTTGAATATATTACGTCAGATATTTGAAGACGTGACGTCACTCACGTGACTCATTCTACATGGGGGGGTGTAGGATCGAAATTTCCTACACGGGTGAAAACACCGGATGACCTGATCTGGTATGCAAGAATAGTATAGTATCAAGACTGAATTATCTGGCAACGTGGACAACTTTTATGGCGGGAACGAGGCTATTTACGAACGAAAATGTTCTTGTATAAATATTTGAATTCAATAGAGTGCACGTGCCCAAAATATGAATCACCAATAAAACTAAAAGAATTTCGTAATAGTTAATGTCACTTTTGCAATTGTTCACATCAATTGTTGACAACAATAATTATAAGGAATGTGTTTCTAAACGTTCCAGGTTTACGTCGTGGGTGCTCATGAAGTCTTCTGCATACAAATGAGGTACACTATCGGGAGTTGATGGTGCTCTTTTTTGTATCGTCTTGTTCACATTATTCCGTGTTTGCCCTAATGTTCTCAACAGATTCAATAAGTCCGAAATAACTACAACTCCGGCGACACTCGCTAGGATTATGGAACCAAATGCTCCTAGAAAGGAAATCATATACATGTTTAATTTTTTGTGAAATTTCTACTCTTTAAACATTTTTCTCATTTTATATTTATATGTACATGTAATTTTCATAATTATGATTTATCGATTTAGTACGTCGAGTGAAATTCGTTGTAAAAGATTCTCTGTATCATGTCTTAGGTCAAACCGTTAATTGTTTGTGGTCTCTTATTTGAAGCTGATTCGCTTATACACTCATCCTCTCTTTTCTTTTCTACTTTTTGGCTGTGTTATCTGGTTGTGGCAATTCTTGATATGAATATTTCATTTTTTTCTATGGAGTGATTCGAAGGTTACTGTTATTTTAAATGCAGTTGGAACATTGTATGTTGATATATTCCATGGTTTACACAGCAGGTGAAATATGATTCGCTTTATCCTTGGATTCTCTTTTTTTATTGTGGTATCTTTATGAAATCAATTAAAGTCTAAACTTGTGATTTCTTTCTTTTTTACATTATGGAGTAATTGCGAGGCCTTGTTTTCTAAACGAGGGTATTCCTGATTCGTCTATTTCACTTTATATAACGTTAAATATTAAACTACCAGAATAATGTAATAACATGCACGTATAAATAAACTCCATCCGTACAATATTTGACTATGTTGCCAAGATCTTTTAAAGACTTCGAAAGATGCAACAACAATGAGTGTGCCTGCTATCCTTAACGTGTTTTAAGCATTATCGTTATATTTATTAATAAATACATTGTTGCTATTATTATACAACTCTACCTAAAGTTATTGACGAGAAGCGTTTGTCCTTTGCACATGACTTTTTCCTCTTGGTAGAAGACAACGACCCAGCATCCAGTGTAAGGTTCGTCATAAGCTGATCTATTATTTCTTCGTTGGTCATATTTCTAAATGTTCCACTACTACATAAGCACGGTAACAGGTAGATAGGCTTGTATACCGATGCTCTACTGGACTGTGTTGTAGAAGAACCCGTTGATTGTGTGGGAGGTGATGAAGAACTCGATGACGTTGATAACGTCGAAGAACCCGATGACGGAGTGGGAGGTGACGAAGAACTCGGTGACGTTGATAACGTCGAAGAACCCGATGACGGAGTGGGAGGTGATGAAGAACTTGGTGACGTTGATAACGTAGAAGAACCCGTTGACGGTGTGGGAGGTGACGAAGAACTCGGTGACGTTGATAACGTCGAAGAACCCGATGACGGTGTGGGAGGCGATGAAGAACTCGGTGACGTTGATAACGTTGTTGAAGATGTCGTAGATGATGAAGCTATAATGTTAATAATGATTTAGGGGACGTCGTAAGTAAGGTAAGTGGGAAATAATTCCAAAGTGAATGTGGCAGTCTGGCTGGTTCCCAACTAAGTCAAGATCTTAATCATTCTAGGCAAAGTTATAAATAGATGATATTAAGAGAGATACAAGACATTGCTAATTATTTCAAAGATGAAAAACCCGGTAACGTTCATAACGGTATGGTAGGATGGTGAAACTGATAACTGAGCGAACAAGGTATTAGCAGAAAGTAACAAAGGTGCAGGACTTATTTGTTTTGATTTCATAATTAGTTTATTTAATATTGTTTGAAACATTAAGTCTCTAATTAATCAAATTGCGATGTATTTTGACCTTTAACACAAATTTTTAAGTAATGCTACATGCTGAGGAAACCAAACAATTTCCAAGAAGAAACAGATCGACAAAAGTAGTTTTTTGACAAAATATACACGTGTTTATTTAAGAAGTAGACTAGTTGGAAGTTTTTTTTTAAATAAAAATATTCCAAAGTTTCAGGTACAAATACATCTCATATATGATATGAAGAATATAATGAATAAACCGTACTTGTATTTGAAGAACAATCAGTCGACACAGGATACAAGGTTGGCAACTCTGTCACATTACCTGTACTTGGAAGTACTGTAGCGTTACCAAACTCTGAAATTTTAAATGTTCATAATTAAATTAAATTAATGGACACATTATTTAATGTATATATTTGTGTTATGTGTTAATACATCATGTGAAGCAACTACTCTCCTCGAAGATTCTATGAATCTTGGAAAAACATATACTCCTAAAATACTGCAGGCTTGAATGAGCCTCTTCCCGGGGAGTATGTGCATATTGAGTAGGAACTGACTTCATAATGTTATGTAACATATGTAATATTTGTAACATCGCATTTCCCATCTTGCAGTTATTGTCAATACTTTAGCGCATATTACACGTTAAATATGTTGTATCGCTAAAACTACGCTTTCATTACTTATATTAAACTTTCCTATTAGCTTTCCATTGTCATGTTCTGCAACGTCACCCATACCAACGTAATAGTTAGTTTAAACATATTTTACTGCCAATATTTATAGCAAATTGGTTTGGGCCACAAGTGCTTGGCCGTTATACAATTGGCCCTCACCATATACAGAAATGACCATTTTATACATGGCAGTGTAATCCAATAGAATATAATGTGACATAATTAACAAACAAGTTACCTTAAAGTATGTCATAAAATAACAACAGTTCTGCCCCGCCGCACCGCACGACCCAGCAACACACGCATTCAATTAAGTTTAATATCATTTTATGACGTAACTAATTACTGAAACGTTTGGTATCTCTAACATAATTCTGCACAGAGTCATAGTAAAAGTTGTAACGTAAAATTCGTTTTAAAACTTTTAATCAATGAAACTCCTGCAACATGTGTGTATCACTTCATTTGAATTCATCTACCTTTTCTGGCTTTATGCTAAAGAGATATACAATTACCCTGTAAACAGTATTTCCACATGAAAGAATATCCCGGAAGTACGGTGAATTCTGCGTGACAGTCACATGTGTGATAATAGCATATTAATTCGGTTGAAGAGTAGGTCACACCACGACATCCTGGGGTATCCAAACATCGCTCGTGGCATATTTCTTCATACATCACCAGATATTCGGTCATGTTTTCCATTATAGGACAGATGCCTATTCGGTTGTTTAATATGTAAATTTCGTGCACCGGACAATCTGTGTGCAGGAGAGATAAAATGAAATACAAGCAGAACAGCTGGTCCTGAGCTAAAGGTTATAAAACTGAGTTTGGAAACCAGTCTCAAATCTCAAAGATCTGATTGGCTGAAATGGCGACTGGTAGCCATTTCAGCCAATCAGATCGTTGAGATTTGAAATTGGTTTCCATGCTCAGTTTTATAACCTTGGGCACTGGTATCATCAATGCTTAAACAATTATTGTATACCCCTGTATGTTTAAACAATGGAAAACCTAGTAAGTGTCCCTTAGTCTATTGATTAGTGTGTCTGATAAGAGATGGTTTGGTATATTAACAGCAATTTTACTGTTCTGCTCTACTGTATGTTAAAAGATGTTATAATAAATGAAGAGTAAATTTTGTTTTTAAGCGTAAATGGATGTGCGCTTCTACAGGTCAAAGAACCATGTTCTTATAGCGGAATGATCGTGCTAGGACTCGTGTCACGGTGATTAAGGCTTTTACTTCCACCATGAAGGAGATTCTTTTTTAAATTCTCCCATCTACACGCACCGATACTAGTTAGTTGAAAGAACAAGTTCACAGTCGATGTTAAAAAACAACCTTAAATTATACTTATAATAGACTATTGCATAGATAAAAAGGAACTTTCAAAGCCAACGAGCATGACAAATATCGACATATTGCAGGCTATGTTTAATTGAGCCTGTTCATGTGCAGACAAGAAATGCATATTACTGTCAACGCCGCCTAGCACCAGGTTGAGCGCTACTCAATTTTACACCAATATATATGTTTCGTGCTCAACTGCCTTCAAACAGTGGTAGAACATTAGCAGATACTGTGATTTCTTGATTTATTTGGCGACGAATTGTTGTAGATATCGTAGGCTGATCGATCACAAATTTAAAAACCCGAACTAGCTACAGAGTTGTACATATGTTTATTAAAGAACATTGGGAAAAGCGAATTTAAGATCTCATGAAAATGTAGTAATCTGAAAACCTTAAAATTGTGTCGGATAAAAATAAATGCGTTACAGTATTACATGTACCAGTATGACAGGTCTTCCTGTAGAATGTCGAGCCATACACCAGCTGTACGTAGGAACACTGATAACCTTCACATAGTTGTGTACTAGTGTTATACGTGTAAGCCTCACAGACGTCGTAAGTGCTACACCCGTTGCAAGAAGCGGCAGTAGTCGTCAAACTGCGGAAAGGTGATTGGCAAAGATACGCTTTGTCACAGTTTAAACATGTCTGCATAGTCACATTCGAAACTGGGCAATCTGAAATAAAGGAGTGGACGTGTTGATATTGTATGTGATCTATATTCTTATTTGTCTGTTCAGAAAGGATATAGAGGATATTTGTTTTCACCCGTGTAAGATAGAAATATATTTCACCGAGCGAGCTCCAGAATTCGTATTTACACAAGTGGCGAAGCCACGAGTGAAAACACATGATTCCGGAGTTCACGAGTGAAATATATCTTTCACTGGTAAAAACAAATTTTCTTTTTAGTTTATGCTTTTAATGGAAAATTTGCGAGCATTTGACAGAAAAATCCCCAGAACATGTTCTGTTAAAGATTAATCTGACCTGAATAAGTATTATTTCAATATAGTTTCCTCTCTTGTTATAGTTAAGTTCTTTGCTTTAATTACTATGCATTTTGTTGATAAAAATGGTGTACCTTGTATACATGATTTAACAGCAATATATTTGTATAGATTGGTAGCATTGGGCACGTCGAAGTCCGTACACGTGAAATACGAGCAGTTCTCGGTAGCCGGATCCATGCCGAGCATCCTGCATCCGGGCATGTCAAAACAGCGTTTAAGACAGTACTCCGCGTTAGTAACACCCTCGTCGTAATCGAATGGCACACACAATGGCGTCCTCCAGGAGTATGCGAATATTTCGAAGTGAAGACAGTCTGCACATTTAATAAAACAAGTATCTCATTTACTACAAAACAAAACAAAATAAGTTCATGATATCTCATATGTACATGTAGCAATTGTGTTAGAAACTCTATATAAATAAGTTTTTCAATCAGTCAATCAGTCCACCATGAAGGTCGGATCGGTGTCTTGTGTTGGGCGAATCATATTGCCAATCCGAAATTTTGTTGATTCTCCCGACACGAAAGTAAATTCGTCATTTCAGCCAATCAGATGCTTGAGATTTGAGACTGGTTTCCAAGCTCAGTTTTATAACCTTCAGCCCAACACTCACACAGCTTGTAGTATAATGGTTTATCTTTTGGATTTATGATATCATCGTGTATCGGTTCACCTAGCACAGTCAAAAAGCCTGTTAATGGGCAGTAATGGGATTGTAAATTACTGCCCACGCCGCCTAGCCCCGGGTTGAGTGCAACTCAATATTTACACCAATAAACAGTACAATTTTGATCCATCCCAAACGATGGTATGCATATGGCGGTGAACATGGAACCTTCGATGAGGTATTTTCAGATTAATACCATTCCATGTTCAGCGGCGTATGGTCCACATATAAAAAAATGGGTTTCCCCTTAACGAGAAAACAATGGGTGGAACTAAACAGAATAGAATTTTGATAGGGGATAATAGAATATAAATCCTGTGTATCACAGACAACGCCAAAGGCAAAATTTAAACAGCAGGAAGTATATCCTTGGTGGTGATTGTACAATATCAAAAAGATTTTTAATGCCAAATTCACCTGGGTTAGGCGTTCTCCTCATCAAGGTTGTTCCTTCTCCTAAGGGGTAAGGTCGGTCACACTGGTACTGTGAACAACTGTTCAGAAGAGGATTGTACTGGATGCTGTTGCATTCATCGCATGTTGTATTACATGCTGAGGATATTTTCATATTGTTTTCCACGGATAATGTCGCACTGCACCTGTTTTGACAGTTTTTGCACGTCTGTGTGTATGGTTTCACCGGATTTATTTCTGTGAAAAAGAAATAAAAACAACATAAATATAAGGTTTAATCAATTACTATTTTGTAAATATATAATATTGTTGAATTAAACATTATCTTGTACTACGAATTCACTTTTCATAAAAAAAGAAAAATAACGAGAGCCTTTAATAGGACATACGTGTGTTCTCTTTTGTTATAAGTTTCTTTTAACCACTCAAATAAGATTGAAAGTTGTATTCGGTACGAGCTTTTTTCCTGTTAAAGTCATACAAATCTGTTTAACAAATTTAGAACCCCATTGTTTGGATGTGTCTGTGCTGTTATGAAAAGTGGCAATACATCTTGTTGCTGAGGTAGCTAACAGCCCAGCATCCAGAAAGGTCAAAGCATTTGTCAATACAGTACCCTTAAGACAAAGTTGTATTCGGTGCTAGTTTTTACCTGTTGAAGTCATACAAATCCTTTTCACAAATTTAAAAGCCCATCGTTTAGATCTCTCTGTGCTGTTATGGAAGTTGCAATACATCTGGTTGCTGTGGTAGCTAACAGCCCTGCATCCAGGAAGGTCTAGGCATTTGTCAATACAGTAATCTAAAGACAAAGTTCCCTCCTCATATCCAATCAATGGACCAGAGCCTTCATATCCATTCATTTTGATCAGCCTATATACAGGACAATCTGGAAATAAAACAGGCTATTAATAGAACAATATGGAAAAATCTGGCTATAAATAGGACTATCTGAATAAATGCAGCCTTTATTATATATGATAATCTGGATAAAAGTAGCCTATATATAGGACTACCTGGAAATAACAGCCTATAAAAAAGGAAAAAGTAGAAAAATAAACTGGTAAATCGGACAGTCTAAAAAAGACGCAGTCTTTAAATAGGATAAGCTGAAAAACACAGCTCATAATTCAGACAATCTGGAAAACAAACAACCTATTAACTGGCATCAGTAAAAGTTAGAATCTGTAATTCCTCTATGTAAAAATTATATATCTTCCCTTTAATTTTACGCATTTTAAAATAAGAAAAACACAATCTAATGACATACTATGGTTTTCAAAATATTTTCAATATGAAAATTGGATTGATTAACATTTGATTGATTATTTATTTTATTGATAATTGATTTTATTGACCTTTGATTGGTATTTGATTTAATTGACATTTAATTGATAACCTTTGATTGGTATTTGATTTAATTGACATTCAATTGATAATTGATTTGATTGATAATTGATTTGATTGATGATAATTGATTATTTACTTTGATTGATTATTCATTTGATTGATTATTGATTTAATTGATTAATTATTGGATTAACATTTGATTGATTATTGATTAACTTAACATTGAACTTTGATCAAACTTGAACATTGATGATTATTGTCGACTGGCAGGCCATATTATGCCAAATATTAAACAGTTGTGCATGGTTACTATGTTGTTGAATTTATTTCCGAGATAAACATGATTTACAAATATACCAAAATATACCAACATTGAAACATGCTTAAATAATTATATAGAAGCATGCAATTATAGATAAAATACGAAACGTGAACACTACAAATACCACTATAATGCAGGCTCGGTTTGATTGAGCCTGTTAATGTGCAGTTATGGAAATGCATATAACTGTCCAAGCCGCCTGGCCTCGGGTTCAACATTACTCAATATTTACACAAAAGATAACAGCACTGAGTGAATGTACGGGGAGAAATTTACAGCCGCCACACAGGGCAAACAACGAGCCACATTTTCTTATCCGCAAACACAAATATATTCCTAATTATTAATGTCATCTAACACGACTCTCTTAGCTCGTATAAAACTGATATGAACATCTTTTCCAAAAAGTGTTCTTGAAAAAAGACAACTATACCGTTTGTTACGGATTTCCGGAAGATCATTGCGTGCATGTTCGCATGCTCCTGAACCCATGTACAGTTAAACAGAAGACATGTACTTGTCACGGCGTTAAAACCACACACCTGCTGACTTCCTATGTAATTCAAGAAGTAGTCCTGGCATTGCTGCCAAGTAGAAACGAATAGCGTCTGGACTGCATAGGCACACACAATGCTCTTCCAACAGTCAACACAGGTTTGATGATAATCACGCTGAACCTCTGCAATGAGTTTGTCCAACAATTATAAAGCCGCAAGTTGTTGGTTATTAGACCATAAATGCATTGAAAAAGTGAAATATTCATATCAGGTATTTATACTCTCAGGAAACGCAGCGAAAAAGAAGAGAGGGAAAGAGAGCATGTGTTTATAACAATTTTAATTTCAAATAAGACACCACAAACAATTATCGAAAAAGGACATCCTTGTTGTTACCGCATAGGAACGGTCAGTTGCTAAACAAAAAGTTCCATTTTTAAGTATCCATCCCTCCCTCAACATTTTTAATGTCAATTATTTCTTGACCTACTGTATAAAATGATATATAATTTCGAATAACACTAGTTTGTTCTGAGATATTTAAGAATAAATGTTTGTGTTCAAATTCAGATCTTCTTCTTTCAAGTAAACAGTTTTTGGTGTTATAAATAAGAATATTCAAGTAAAACGTTATTCGTAAAACAGACCTTAATCAATTAAGAAACATAACGTTGAACGTTGAATTTCCGTTTAAAATAAATTTGAATCAATATTTTTCGTGATAGTGGGGTCTGACTACATTCAGTGAATATCAGATCAGTTTACTTTTATAAACAAGAGGGCCAAAGGCCCTATCGCTCACCAGATTCTCGGATTCGTGAAATGAAAGGTAGAAAAAATCAAGAAAATAACAAATACACAGCTGACTGCAACAATTTAAACAAGAGCTATCTCTGGTGAGCTAAAAATGCAGATTACCATACGCTCCACAACGTTTCCACATAAAATACATGTCCGCCGTGGATGCAGTATAGTTGGTACAGCTATGATACTGACATCTGCTTTCCAAGCTATCGAACGTTGTTGCTCGGCAACCGTGAATATCCATACATCTTTCTATGCAATATTCAAAGTTTAGTCCGCCTTCGTCAGATCCAATAACATTACAGGTACCTGTATATCCTACAAGCTGGAATAGCTCGAACTCTGGGCAGTCTGTCAAATAATATACTTAGAGGGTCATACGAACGGATTCATGAAAAGTGAAAGTTTAATGATATGCAATCTAAGTGATACATGAAAGCCCAAAATAGGTACATCAGTCTTAATTCCATTTATTTCGTTTTTCATAATTTTCTTTTTTGTTTGCAGCTTGTCAGTGATATGCTCAGTTCCCTTAAAACGAGATAAAGATAAAAGGGAGTTATGGACGCCCCCGAGCACGACAAACATGAAAATATTGCAGGCTCGGTTTGATTGTGCTTGTTCATGGGCGGAAAAGGAAATGCATTTTACTTTCCACGCCGCCTTGTTCCGGGTCGAGCGCAACTCAATATTTACAACAACATAAAAATTATATATGCATATCAGGATCCGAATCGCCACACTCACATAACACAGCCTCCCCACCCAGCGAAAATGAAGAGAGGGAGAGAGAGAGGGCATGTTTGTTAGAAGTATGTCAATTCAAATAGAACGTCAAACACAATTAACGAAAAAGAGAACTTTTCGGGATACCGACTTGGAACGGTCAGTGACAAAACAAATTGCCACTGGGGGTTGAAACCAGGTTCTCGGATGCACCAACCTCACACTTGCCCCAAAAGGTTCTCGTATCACAAAACAAGTACAAGTTGTCTTGGTGAAATCACTCCAATCCACCCATCTGCTAAAAAATTATTGAGTCATAAACTACAATTTTGATCTATCCCAAACGATGGTGTGAAAGTAGCCCTACTAACGTCTTGGACAACAACACCAAAATGCATCGTTGAAATGGGATAACTGTTCGCTTGGTGCCGTTAAACAATGTCGATCCATGAGGCAATGTTTTAAAGTAATCGATACCTTATGACTCGATGTTTGATTTTAATTATTGGCGGTGCCTTAAGAAAAAGAACTTAATAATTATAATCACCGAGCGTTTTTCATAACGAATCCAATTTTCTAGTTTTGTGGTTAACGAATTTTAGTTATTTTTTTCTATTCTTTTGTTAACAAACATTAAAATTATAATTCTTTTTGTCTTGCGCGTGACATATACTTCTGGTCTCTTACGACTCGGCGTTTTAAGTATTGCAGACTCATTTGTTAAGAATCCCAAAGATATTGTTGGTCATTCAGGCCTGAAGGTTATGAAGCTGAGATTGGAAACCAGTCTCAAATCTCAAGCATCTGATTGGCTGAAATGGCGACCAGTCGCCATTTCAGCCAATCAGATGCTTGAGATTTGAGACTGGTTTCCATGCTCAGCTTTATAACCTTGGGCACTGGGCACTGGATGCTAAAAGTTAATAAGTTCCGTCAGACAACTGGATCGCAAACCTCAGGACATTGGATCACAATGACCATTAATGGTCCCTCTCAACAAATGCTGAACAACTAGTTTTTGATGATATTATGCATTATAACGGCGTAGATATAATCACGAAATAAAGAAACAAAGTGTGACATTATTTGCAATATCTTGAGAACAATGAAATCTGCTGAAGACCCCACTTGGTTACAGAGAGTCTTAGATGTTTCCCGAAGATTCGTGACAAGGAAGTAACTCGAAACATCATCAAACTTATCTTGCATTTTCTTATCCCTTGAATATATTAACGAGAAGATATATTTTAGCAGATCAGTGATAGGGAAAGTATAATTGTAATTTAATTGGAGGTGCAATGCTATTAGCTTCGTATGTTTTATATGTTTGTGTGCTTTAGCATGCAATATTGTTGAGCCGGTGGGTGGGTTGGAGTTATTTCACCAAGACAACATAGTGCACCCTAGAACCTGGTTTAAACCCCCAGTGGCAATTTGTTATCCCACTGACCGTTCCAAGGCGGTATCCCCAAAGGTTCTCTTTTTCGTTAATTGCTTGTGGCGTCCTATTTGAATTGACTTACTTACAACAAACATACTCCCTCTCTCTTCCTCTCTTCGTTTTCGCTGCATGGGCGGGCTGTGTTTTGTGAGTGTGGCGATTCCTATATATAATATGCATATATTACTTTTTTACATAATTTAAATTTGCAGTTAACATTCTGAATGGAACAATTTTTAGGCTTCATAGTCGCTCTTTCTTCAATGTTCTCTGTTTTCCTTGATTAAATATATGTTAACTAAAAGCAATTTCATCGTTAAAACATACCTGTATTACACGATTGTCGGTAGACAAATTCTCCCATACTTTGCTGAACCTGGGAGCATTGGTAGCTTATACACTTGCTGTCAGTACGTCTGTAGTATACAAGAACGCTTTCCTCATCTGCAATACGTAGGTAAATTTCATTGTGGGTAAATGTTATCACCATAGCGTAAAAGTATTTTAACCTGTAAACAATATTCAGAAGACCTATAACAGAGGCTACTCGAAAATGAAAACATCAACTGCATTATATTGATTTTCGTTAAAAACATTTTTTGGGAATAACATAGATTTGTTATGCTAATTTTTTCGGAGATTTCTAACTTTCTAACTTTCAATCAAAAGGCTGATACTAATTCGACTTATTTTTGTGACCTTAACTATTTACCTGTCCGGTAAGTGTTTGTCATGAACACGATAATGGATCCCCGTTTGTTTTAATGAATTTGGCAAAGATAAAGTCTATTTGAATTGGACATGTGTTTTTATTACGCAAAAAAAAGAAGAAATAATAACCGTTTAAACAATCAAGTCAATTTTCTAAAATATTTGTTTCAATTCATGCGGCGTGCGCAGGCTTAGGTACTGGAATAGATGAAAAGGGAACTTTGAAAGCTACCGAGCACGACAAATATGAAAATAGTAATGGCTCGGTTTCATTGAGCCTGTTCAAGTTCAGTAATGGAAATGTATATTGCTGCCCACGCCGCCTATCCCCAGAATGTGCGCAAATCATATTTTACACCAGTAAACAGTACAATTTCGATCCATCCCATACGATGGTATGGAGAGTAGATTTTATAATTGGGGCGCGCCACGGGAAAAGGTACCTTCGGTCATATTTGGTGACAATTTAGTTGTTACTATATTTAGAAGGAACTTACACCTATCTTTCAATTGCTCATAACTAACAATTGCTTTTCTTACACATCTTGACAATAAAATGACATTTTAACGCTAATTGCATAATAATCAATGTCGTCTGCTCAACTTTTTGACGTAATTTCGTTGATTGACGTCAATTGTCCGAAGGTCTTTTCCCGTGACGCGCCCCATATGGTGCGGCTGTTGACATAAACAATATGAAGGGTAATAAAGACAATAGAATCGATTATAAGGTATGGAAGAGGGCAAGTTATCCATAATTTTGTATCCAAATAATTATATTTAAGCGGTTAAATAAAAAATGATGCTAATGTAACTCCTGCGAACACAGTGAAAATTATAAAAGATCTATGAAAGGCAGTGGCGTAGCTAATATTAGGCCCTGTAGGCCCGAGCCTACAACTTGGACAAGAAAATGGCGTTTTCAAAATTCCCAAAAATAAATTATACACAGAACGGGGTGGTATGGTAGCGGGTTCAAGCCATTTTGTCGAATCAAATATGTATTTAGCTTTGATTTGCCTTCTGGGGAACATGATTTATTTTCTTTGCCAGATGTAAATGCACTGCCTCCGTTCCGTTTCCCTTTGCTGTAACGCTTCATTTGCATTTTGCTATAACTAATCTACAATTGTTTGCTGCTTCTTGGTGGGCTTTGCACCACAGACCCCTAATCAAGTGAATGAATTAATTTACCGGAAGCTTTAATGTTGTAACAATTAGTTGTTTCAGTTATTGATCCTTGCATATTGTACTCTGCCGGACAGTTTGGTCCTGACTTGCAGTGAACACACGTCTGTATAATCATATCGTTAGGCTGGCATTCTAAAACAATAGTGACAGGAAATGAATGCATCTTGTATTATCATATCGTTAGGCTGACATTCTAAAACAATAGTGACAGGAAATGAATGCATCTTGTATTATCATATCGTTAGGCTGGCATTCTAAAACAATAGTGACAGGAAATGAATGCATCTTGTATAATCATATCTTTAGACTGGCATTCTAAAACAATAGTGACAGGAAATGAATGCATCTTGTAATATCATATCGTTAGACTGGCATTCTAAAACAATAGTGACAGGAAATGAATGTATCTTGCGTTATCATATCATTAGGGTAACATTCTAAAGCAATTATGACAAGCAGTGTTTTAATTAATCATATCTTAGGGACAACATTCCGAAAACAACAGTGACAGGCAGTTAATACACGTCTGCATTATCATATCGTAAGTTTTGCTTTCTAAAACAAAAGTGAACAATAGCGACAAGCAGTGAATGAACAGCTGCATCATCATATCGTATAGGTGGCATTCTAAAATACAAGTGACGTGTACGGCATGCACGTTTGTATTATTTTTAAGTAAGACTGGTATTCTAGAACAGTAGCGAGTGACGAGCACGTTGGTTAACCAAATCGTTAAATGACATTTTAAAACAATTGTGACATTGTATTATCATGTTGTGCTGGCATATTTAAAACAGTGACAAGCAGTAACCATACGTATCATTAGGCTTATGTCTAATACAAGCACTTACCATACGTATCATTAGGCTTATGTCTCATACAAGCAGCAACCACACGTATCATTAGGCTTATGTCAAATAGTAACAAGGGCCCCTAGAACCTGGTTTAAACCCCCAGTGGTAATTTGTTTTGCCTCTGACCGTTCCAAGGCGGTATCCCCAAAGGTTCTCTTTTTCGTTAGTTGTTTGTGGCGTCCTATTTGCATTGACATACATATAACAAACATGCTCTCTCTCTCTCTCTCTCTCTCTCTCTCTCTCTCTCTCTCTCTCTCTCTCTCTCTCTCTCTCTCTCTCTCTCTCTCTCTCTCTCTCTCTCTCTCTCTCTCTCTCTCTCTCCTCTCTCTCTCTCTCTCTCTCTCTCTCTCTTCTTTTTCGCTGCTTGGGGAGGCTGTGTTTTGT